>BSBK01001066.1:432500-828758 GCA_027943335.1 Chamaecyparis obtusa | reverse complement strand
GAGGTGAGAGAGAGAGAGAGGGAGAGAGAAGGAGAGAGAAAGGAGAGAGAGGAGAGAGGAGAGGTGAGGAGAGAGGAGAGAGAAAGGGAGAGAGAGGAGAGAGGAGAGAGAGAAAGGGAGAGAGAGAAAGAGAGGAGAGAGAGGAGAGAGAGAAAGAGAGAGGAGAGGGAAAGGGAGAGAGAGAGAGGAGAGAGAAAGAGAAGAGAGAGAAAGAGAGAGAAAGAAGAGAGAGAGGAGAGGTGAGGCGAGGAGAGAGAGAGGAGAGAGAAAGAGAGCACATTTTAAGTTTACGTTTTGGTTCAATCTAACTAAATTTATGTTTTCATTTTCTAAATTTATATTTTAATTTTCTAAATTTACCTAAGTTTGGTAAATTAGTTTTGTATATAGGTTTACGTTTTTGTTTTGTTATCTAGTGTTTTGGTTTTCTAATGTATGAAATGTACATATACCTAAAAAAATTATTAGTTTTCTACACTAGTACGGTAATTTAGAAATTAAATTAAAATAAAAAATAATTACAAACAAGAATGATAAAATGTTTAAATGTAAAAATGCTAAAAACAATATTAAATTACATTTTTAAATTAAAAATAACTAAAACTATATTTCTAAATGAGAAAAATAATTTAAAAAATGATAAAAAAAAATAGTACATGCCTGAGAGATGGAAAAAATGACAAATGGGGTCAGAAATAGCAACTGAATCGGGCGCTCGAGCTGTCTAAAACAAGTACCCATTTTCTTGCTAATGAAAATGACGAGTTTGTCGTTTAAAAAAATATATATATACATTTTCAAAATGGGCGCCTGATTTTTTCAAAACGGGCACCTGTTTTCTAAAAATCGGGCGCTTTGTTTTGGTTTGGGCGCCCGACCCTAAACAGGCACCCATTTTTAATAACAGGCACCCAATTTTTAAAATGCTTCGAGCACCCAAACCGAAACGGGCACCCGATTTTTAGAAATCGGGTGCCTGTTTCGATTTGGGACTTTCCAACCCCACGGACTTCCACGGAATCGGCCCCCAACTCTCAACGTTTACCCATAAAAAAAAATGGTTTACAAATATATAGGTCAGGACCCAAATTCATAAGAACACCCCCAAATAGATACATTATGATGTGAAAACACATAAGGAGGTCACTCACATGTATATGAACATATAATAAAGCACCATGGAGCTTTACATGGTGTGAAACTCCATCACAAGCTGAATCTCGTGACCTTGGCCATTAGAACAAGAAAACCAAATAGGACTAGACCCAAACATTAAATAACTTCATCTAGAGACATCGGTATGAACTGTGAAGCTAAACATAGGATCTCCAAGATGTATAAAACACAACATAAGGATCACATAAGAAAATGAGCCAACTCGAATGACCACAAGCCTAGACACAAAAAATTGCCCAACTGGAACAGTCTACAAACAAATTAAAAGGAAATATTTTTGGGTGATGCAAGATCACCAATGACCAAAGGATACACTTGCATCACCTATTATGTTATTCCACACTATGTCTACATCATAGTATCTCACCTTATCGGGGGATCTTTATTTTGTATAAGATTACCTAGTATAGTAACATTGATGTGTAATGTGATTTAGCACAATCATAGAAAAAATTCATCTCCTTAGCCAAAGGGGTTTTCTAGAAGCATTGTGGAGCTCAAATCTATTGTTAACAATGGTAGAATAACTATCAAATTTTGGCTTATAAACATATGTGGTCAAAACCCCCTTCAATCAAACCTATGATGTCATAGGGGTTTGATCGAGGCCCCCTACATTGGGGTCTTTGATCAAAGGGCTCAAGGTACTTTTATCAAAGCTTCTACTTTGATTGAAAGCCCTATTTGTGTGACCTCCACAGTTGCCCATTTTTCCTTCATGGGAAAAATTGTAACTCACTATTGTGGGATCACCCTATATTATGGTATTATGTTAGTTTATGGATTTATGTGTCATTCTCTATACTCTATCTATATGGGATGTACTTGCATCGTGCATTTGTCCCATACCTGTACTATCATTCTTAGTCCACATTTGTGTCTTAGGCAATGAGATCGCATTTAGTTTAGTATTTTTTTCTTTAGTGTGTACTTTTGGTTTCTATAGGTAAAATAGCATTTGGTTCTAGCAAGTGGTATTTAGCTTGAATTTCTCATATTTCATTCTTGTAGTTCATTTATTTAATTTTATCATTTAGTTGGCATAATCCCCTAACTCACTAGAGCTCAAATAGAAGTGAGGTGGTGTAAGAGATGATTTATCCTTCAAGGCTTTAATTGGTCTTGAGGTTGATGAACTTTTCATTCTCCATACATGTTTTGATGAAGGTTAATACGGTTCCTTACTAGAGTTCCATGGATTGTTAGAATTAGGATACATCCACTGCAAATCATCATATTCATGTCAAATCCAACAATAAAATAGAAGTGTTCCATAATCTAGTTGTTGGATCTAAGAGGTGGCACTTGATCAAATCTCAATAGAATTTGGTAAAGGCCTACTCAAATAAATTTCAATACAAACACGTATATAAGTAATTATATTTAATCCATTGTTTGTTGTGATGGGCCCACTAGTTTACCATATACCAATACAACACAATAGAAAATGTTATGACACCAAAATTTTAGCAAGAATAATGAAAGAGAAACCCACACTAGGACTCTTGATGTTAGTTCATCTAAAGGCTAAAATCTATCATGTAATCAATTAATTAATATTCTCCCTTGATTATAAAAGTAAGACCCCCCTTCAAAATCCTTAATTCTATCAAAATATAGAAAAAGACCACCAAAAAATAGCTATTAGTAGGCAACATCACTTCCATCTCACCCTCTAGGTTCCAAGTATGGCGAACCCACAATTCTAGAAAGGGAAGTGAAACCCTAATCTCCATGAATTTACTAATCAAGGCATGATTAGAAAGATAGTTAATGTCCTCCTCAACTATACCAAGTTGAATCACAAAAATAGGCATGTGTTCACTCCTTGCTAGACACACAGTCACCCTCAAAGGCTAGAAAATTGAATAGAGGCCAGAAACCCCATGCTGATAAAAACTTACCTAGAAACCATTCTTATTCATCCTCAAACTAGAATTCTCAATGTTATTTGAAGAGCAAATTCTCACACCCAAAATATCTTCAAAAATGACCTCTCCATTAGTGAGGCTCCATCTTAAAAAAGGACCAATCCATTAGTGAGATTCCATCATGCAAAGCCATGCACAACCTTATAGAAGAAAAATAAAGACAAAAACACCAACACAAAACCCTTGAACAAACAAAACTACTGAATAAAAAATACAAACACACCCACAATCACCAGGAAAGAAAACCCCACCCTTCCATCACCCCCCAATTACAAACCCTCTATGCAATATTGAAGAAACCCCATATCCACCAAACAACACCACCCCACTGTAGCACCCCATGCACACAGAACCACTCCCGACCCACCCTTAATCACGATCCCATAGAGAAATAACCTCTCTTCACCTGCTCTAGAATTATCATCCCCATGAGCATGATTATTGATCTAAACTTATTAGGCTTCCTGAATTTACATTCGAGAAAAATCCCATAATTAGAATGGGCAGTCTGATGAGCAATAAAATTTGTATCAGACTATTTGGTTTTTAACGGGTTTAATGAACTTAATACTGTTCTATAGGAAAGAGTGTCAGATCACATTGTCACTCATGGTAGATGATTTTTTTCAATAGTTATTATAAAAAAAAGGTATTATAGAAAAAAAATGAAATTCTTCCTAATGATTTTCAGCCAAGAAACGTATATTTGTTGATCTCCAAGTCATGTTGTCTATTAGTGTCAAATACTTAGTCATTATCAAGGTAGAGTTGGTCGGTCATCACTACAACAGAACCATCCTACTAAGGCCAAGTAATGTATTGACTTACATATAAATATCATGTATCGAGAAAGTCAGTGGTCGCCAAGAACCCCAGTAGTTGGTGAGTAGTATGAATGTCGAGATGTATATAATAGTTAGTGTTGAGTGCCAGTATATGGATAATAGTTTTGATTGAGCACCAGAGACTTCATATGTTGAGTGAGCCAGTTTTGGTATATGTATTTGGAATGGCACAAACACTTAGGTAAACCATTTTGGCTGACTTCTATGCATAATTTAATGATTGTTGAGATAATTAAGGATTTGATTAAGCGTTATGATTTTGATCATTAATCCCTATGCAAGAAATGTAACCAATCAAAAAAAAGGGAATTTATAAGCAGCAAAAGTGATGAATCTAGATTATTGATATTGATCTAGAAGCTTGATCAATTGTCTATTTAAGGTGACATAAAAACCCTCATAAGAAGTAATCAGAAGATCTCACATGTATGCAGAGGAAGCCATTTTTTGGATGTCAAAAGCATAGATTAGGAAGAGTGATTGAGCAGAGCACTGAAGGACATGTAATAGAGCTTTATCAGATTTGAGATCAGATAAGAATTGGAAAGAGGAGATATGTTATTAGAATTTGAAGTGAAAATAGAAGGATCAGGTACTGATACATTCTACCAAGTGAATTAGGATAATCTGTTAACAAAGTGGTCCTAATAGACCTTCGTAAATCTCCTAACATAGTGCTTACTTAGTTATAAGTTTAAATCCTTTAATCAAGGTAGATTGTATAAGTCTATAAGGTCTTAGCAGGGTAGACCACTCACAGGGTAGATCACTAAAAGTGATCAAAAATTTGTATCCCTAATAGGCACACTTTATTGTTGCAGTAGTGAAGATTTGTGGGTGTCATCCCCACCCTAGTTTTACCTTCAAGGTTTTTTGGGTTACCAAATATTTGTGTTATGTATTTCATTTTCATGGATGTGATTAGCAGATTAGATCTATTACAACATTGAATTTTATGTTTATGTCATTTATGATATACATGTTGAGTTTGTTTCAAAGTATTAAAGTTTTATAGATCTTGATTCACCCGCCGCCCCCCCCCCCCTCTTAGTATCTTACTTTCCCAATAAGACTTCCAACAATTGGTATTAGATATTTTGTTCTCTTAGCAAAAGTCTAACCAGTTGAGAGTTAAGATCTTGGGGATGGAGGCTTATAAGTTGGGAAAGATCATAGAGGATCAAAAGATTGACATCCATCTTGCATTGCACCATCTTGAGACATGAAGATAGGAATTGAAGAAATCTTTAGAGATAAGGAAATAATTTTTCATCCAATTGAATGAAACTCAATATCAAGAAGAAGACACTAAAGGTCTATTTGATAATGGAAATTGTAGTAAAAGTTATGTAGCAATAATAGATCTATTGGAGAGAAACAATTCACTGAATGAAGAAGTCATAAGTCCAAAGAGAGAATAGGAAATTCAATTAGTAAGACCATGTGAAGTGATTGAACAAAAAAAGAAAGCTAAGGAAGACAAGACAATGGAAGAAGAAGACAATAGATAAATGGCTACTAGACTTGATGAAAGGACATGTCATGTGCATACGCTTACAAATAATCAATTGAACATGGTAAATAAATTGTTACTTGTAAATCAAGAGTTAAACAGGAAAGACATTAAAATTACAAATATGAGATATGAGAACAATCAACTAAAAAATTAGTTAAGATCTATAAAGGAACTCAATTAGAGGATGAACAAACCTAATGAAGTAATGAGATATTTTGAGGAAATGATGAGATCACCAAGAAGATATAATAACACCTCTGGAATAGGCCATACCGAGAACCTATCATCTATTGAAGAAGGAGAATCATCAAAGAGTGGATAACATAGGAATGCAAAGAAAAAGAAAACCTACATGTCATCACTATGGGAAACTAGGAAACACATCAAACATTTGCAGAAGAAAGAATTGTAAGTCCAATCCTAAGCTTAAATTCAATGGATATTGTTTTAATTGTAAAAATCATGGACATAAGACACATGAATGAAAATGAAAGGCTAGCAATACACCTACTACACCTAGATTTCAAGGAAATTTCTACAATTGTCATAAATATGGTCATAGAGCACAAGAATGCATATCAATGCAAAATCTAAGTGGAAAACCAAGAAGAAAGACAATGCACCTAGGAAAGGTAACACATTCAATTGGGATTACAATACATGGTACAATTATCACTATTGTGGAGAATATGGTCATATTCAATAAAATTGTATAAGAACACACTTTAGAGGTAAATCCAAGAGTTGGATGAATGGAAGTTTGGTATGTTATAGTTTTCACATGATTGTTCATTTAAGAAAAGGTTGCAGGACCAGAGCACCAACATCGAGTAATGAATAAAGAAAAGGTAAAGACACTATTGATTAGATAAAGAACTAGATGAATCATACATGGAGAAAGAAAGAGGAAGCAAGCAGTAGTGGAACCAGTGAACCTGAGATCACCCAATCCAATGGATAAGGTGATCACAATAATTCTAAATAAGCAAAGAAGGTATTTAAGGAACTATATTTCAAATGCTATATTTTACACCAATTACTAACATTAGATGTGTTAAAATCCATATCTGCATAAGTGAAGATGCATTAGGAGATATTTGAGGCAAAGATTTAATATGCACAATTGGTGCCAAACATTAGTATTAATGTCTATGGTGACTAAGCCTCTTAGTATGTGTCGAGCTCCCATAACCACCAAGCTAATATATTAACTAAGCTAAGTGTGGAAGTGTCAGTAATGACCAAGTCATGGTTTTGAACAAGTATGGAAATGTGTCAACCAAGCTATTATACAACAACCGAGATAGCTCTATTACACTCACTAGTGCACATAGCACTTATTGAAGACCTAATTCGACCATTTGCATCTATATAATAAATTTTATTGTTCATTTTCATTTCATCAAGCGATTATAGAATTTGCAGAGTGATTCAAAGGTGATTAAGGGAGAAATTTGTGTGAAGTCAATAAAGATTCAACAACATGCCATCAACACATATTATGAAGTGTTGATAAGACCAATTATTATTGAACTACATAAAATCCATTTTACAAACCCTAATTTAAAGAAATGGCATCAATTTCTTCTGTTGGAGTGAGGAAACAAGGAAAGGAGGTACAAAATATTCAATTAGTTAGGAGTGATGCATGCAAATCACTAAATTTCTGAGTAGTATCTGAGAGTGTGGTGAATGAAGATCTCTCGGGAGCCCTGTCGAAGGTTTTGATGATCTACAATGTTAGTGCATGCTACATGCACAAGATTAGTGAGATTGGAGATTATGAGCTATGGGAGGCCTATAATAAACTATGTGAAAATGGACTGTTGAAGGGTGAACACAAGCATGTGGCCAACAAAGGGTTAGTTTGTGCCCTAGAATTCCCTCACAATTTCAAAACTGAATGGATTAAGATAGTTTTGAGCTGAGTTCACAACATAAAATTATGGTTGGGGAATGGGCTGGTAAAAATCACTAAGGAGATCATACAAAAAGTCATTGGATACCCTATTCTTAATGGGAAGAAGACAATGTGATTCTAGAGAAAGGAAGTAATTCAAGAAAATACTATGGCAGTATCAAAAAAGTGAGGAATGACAATTTCCATGATCATAGATCATGAGATTGATTTTGTAGTGAGAGTAATTACACATAATTTTTATTAGTTGAGAAGGATGGACAAAATTCCTTATATTTTAGTTGAACAGGCATGGAAAATAGTAAAGAAGGATCATACATATGATCTTACCAAGCTACAACTGACACACTTGGTTGAGAACTTATCATCAATCAGGAAGGCAAAGAATTGTATGTGTAAGTTCAGACCCCTAATCGTCTGCATACTTTTCTATGTTCAAAATAATTTTCCTACTATAGGAGATGTTGTTTGGATTTAGGACCAACCAGTGACACAACAGATAAGTGAATTCATACAACAATTAGGAGAAAACTTTGATAGTATAATGGAAAACTACTTTTTTGAGTTTAAGAAGAAAATGAGGAAGAGGAGTAGAATCCCTGTATCATTAGGTGATAAATTTTATGATGATGTATGTTTTCTTGTTCATACTAATCATACATATGTACAAGCTATTTTATTGAGGGTAGTATGGTTGAGACCATTTCCCTATGAAGTAAATATAGATGTCTATCATCAGAAAATGGAAGAAATTCCATTTAGGACTGGTTTAGCCCTCTAAGTAGGTGATTTGGGGTCATGTCAAGTGCCTTGAATGGGTCCTCGGCTTAGATATGGCTTTTTCCCCTGATTCTACCCCCTTTTCCACTTTCTTTTTGCATTTTTCTAGCATTATGGACTGAGATCCTAAGATTGGTGACCTCATGGTCAAGGTTGACCTTTTAGGTCAAGGTCAACCTCGACCTTGACCCAAGGTCCAATTTTCAAGTTTCCATGATTTTCCAAGTGTCAAGTTTTAGAAAGAAGTATTTTCCCTCTTCCAGGTCAGCTATTTTGGTCTTTGAAATGGTAAAATCTTAAATTGCATTTAATCTAGGTCCATTTCTAGGGGTAAGGGCCCAATGGAAATTTATTTCTCATATGTCAGCCTCTCTAGGAGTTTGTGCCCTAGATCTCTATAAAAGGAAGCCTTCTCTCATTTTCTCCACCAAGTTTCCATCCACTTTCATGATCAATCCATCAAGTTTTGGAATCAAGTATGCATGATCAAGCAAGCATTCAAGCCTTCAAGAATCCATCTTCAATCATTCAAGCATTCCATTCATCAAGGAGATCCATTGGTAGCCATTGAAGGATTCAAGCTCTATGGAGTTCTCTTGTTGAAGATTCTTCCATCCATTTCCATTCAAGCCTCTTCCTAATCCAAGATGCATTCAAGATTGGTGTTGAAGATCTAAAGAAAATTGATTTGAGACATCCTACATCCTATTCTACATTTATTTATAGCATCCATACTTGTGGATTCAAGGATTTGAATCCTCCGCAATGATTTCAACACAGGCAAGGTGAATTATTTCATTTACTTTGTTTATTACAATAATTTCAATTCAATTTCAAGGTTAATTCCTAAATTGGGGTTTGACTAAGCCAAACCCCTCCCCCCCAAAAAACAAAACCATTTTTCTTGTAGGTACAGGTGCAGGATGGTGAATATCAATTCAAATTTAGATACCCTTTTGGCTGAACTTTCAGGATCTGCAAATAGATTTTCCATCAGAGTAGTGTAGGTCAAGGTTGGAAATAAAGGGGTAAGATTGTGCCCCTGGGTAAGATCTTACCCTTGTCTTGAGGTCAAGGTTGACCTTGGTCAGAAAAGAAAAATATTTTTGGGTTTTCTAGATCTCACAGTTTCAGCTCAAGTTTGAAGAAATCAATAGTTTTTGAGACCGTTTGATAGGGTTTTCAACCAATTCTTTTTCAAAGGTAAGTACTTTTATTTCATCATTTCAATATTGGTCTTCTATATTTACTTTCCATATCATTACAATTTCATGTAAGTGTAAAATATTGGCTTTGGGGTCTCTTTCATATCATTACACTTTCATGTAAGTGTAAAATATTGGCTTTGGGGTCTCTTTCATATGCATTATTCTAAACCCTATTTGTCCCTATTTTCTATCTTACAAGATGAAACATCTACAACTATCACTTCTTTACTAGAAAATGAAATTGACAGTAATGCTAAGATTTTTGGAAGGTATGAAGAAGCCAAATCAAAGATAACAATGGGCTTGAAATCTGTAACCTTAGAGAGAAAAAGAAAGAAGTTAGTAAAGAACCTGAAGAAGATGTTGGGTCAAGGAGAAGAGGAGAATGCACCACTAAAAATCACACAAGTTCAGGGTGAGGACCAATCTAGTGATTTTGAACAAAGTGAGGATGAGGAAGTGGATGCACAAAACAAGGGCAAGGAAATAATGGTTGTTAAGCCCACTGTGAAGAAGAACTTAAAGAAAAATCCTACTCCTCCTATAGCTACAAGACTGAGAACAAGGGCATCTTCAACTTCAACAGTAGCTGAGCCAGAAATGAGAACTTTAATTAAGAATAGTGAAGAGGAAAGTTGTGGGAAAATAAAACAAGTACAAACTAAGGTTGAGATGAGCTACCTAAGAAGAAGTTGAGAAGAAAATTGGTATTACAAAAGGATGATGAAGATGAGGAAATGATAGACACATAAGATATAAGTAAATTCAAGGTGGCCACACATAAGCATCCGACCAATGTGGATTACATTTTCCAAAAAATCAAGAGTACCACAAGTTTGGTAGGATTTAAATTCATTAAATTTGAAAAGTTAAGTAAAAGTGATAAAGAAAAGATTGAGGATGCAATGATAGAAAGGATGAGAACCTTAAAAATAACACCTTTTCAAATTGGGAATATTATCCCTGATGAATTGTTAAATAAAGTTGATGAGATATGGCAACATGCCATTATGATTGAAAGGCAGATAAGAGAAGCACTCTAGCACAAATAATCCCTGAATTAACAATAAAGAAAAGAGAAAAATTCATGCAATAGTATAGAAACAAGTTTATTCCTAAATTGAGAGCATACTCCATATTGAAGAAGAATGTTGAAGTTGTTAAACAAAGTACATTAATATAGAAGACAATTTTTGGACTGATAGTTGACAAGAGTGCAAACAAAGATGAAGGCACCTCTAGACAAGTAGAACTTGATAATACTAAGGACATAGATGAGCAAGAAAATATTGAAGAATAAATAAGGAAGAAGGTAGAGGAGAGTGAATAATAGGATGTGACCACTATTGAAGATGTACCCGAGGTTACACAAGTGAATATCAATGCCTTAACTGAGAAAGAAATCAAGAGTCAAATTCTTACCGAGGCAACCTCAGATACATTTCTACCAAGCACCAATTTGGTTTTAATACAAGCACATGATTATCCAAAGATTGAGGGTGAACCAACTATGGATTCAGTACCTATTAGCTCTAACATAGTCACAGTTGAAGAAAATGACACACAATGTATAAATGTCAAGGAATAGGGTAAGTCGACAACAATAGAAATCAATACACCTATCGAGGCTAACATTGAAATCAATATAGGTGAAGGAGATGAGAGCATGAAAGATCAAGGTGATAAGTCTGCAAAAGAAGTATCAGGACCTCATGATGAAGGAACAAAGGAGACCATACGTAAGGGAATCGAGGAGAGTCAAGAGCCTAAGGAACAAGAGACTATTCAAGCCTTGGTATAGTTGTCGAGCAACAACACACCAGAGACTACTTAGAAGAAGAAGTTACACAAGAAAAAGGACAAGTCTCTTGACACACAAGTAACATTAGATGAAGTTAGAGTAATTCTGAAATGGGACACTGATAACTTGACATATGAACATATACAAATATTGGAGGATTTATTGAAAAGGAAGAGAAAGAAAGAAGAATTAAGAAGATAACATCAATAGAAGTAGGTACTACATGATAAATTAAGGATATATTTGTTGATGCTTTTGAATTAGAATCTATATAAATGAGAATTCACCTATAGTAGATTTGGTACATATTTGTATCATCTTAAAATGGAAGCACTTCCATGTTAAGAGCGTTTAGCCCTCCGAGTAAGTGGTTCAGGGTTATGTCAAATGCCTTGAATGGATATTTGACTTGGATCTAGCTTTTCCTCCTGTTCTACCCCATTTTCCACTTCTTCCTAGCACTTTCCTAGCATTCTGGACTATGAATCTGAGGTTTTTGACCCTAAGGTCAAAGTCAACCCTATGGGGTCAAAGTAAACCTTGACCATGACTAGGTCAGGGTTGACCTTGACCCTAACCTATTTAGGGTCGAGCTCGACCTTGACCCTAAGGTCTGGGATCTTCAAGGTTTTCTTCTGGTTGCGGGATTTCATCAAAAACTTATCTTTTCCCTCTTCGGGGCCACTATTTCTCAGATTAAGTGTCAAATTCTCAAATTAATATTTAAGGTGGACCTCTCTTGAGATTTGTATAAGATTCATAATTTATTATTAGAGATTATCCTTTCTCAAGTTTTGTGCTTAATGCTCAAATTAGCTTTGGGGTTGGCCTTACCTCGAATTTTGTAACAAGGCTCTTAAATAATTATTTTATTTCTATATTAAAGGTGGTCCCCTCCTAAAGTTTTGTGTCAAGACTTTAATTTAATTTCCTCTCCATGTGCACCTCTCTAGAGTTTTGTGCCATGGGCCCTTAATTATTGTTTTCTACAAGGCCCCTCTTGTGCCCTAGATCACTATAAAAGGGAGCCTTCCTCTCTCATTTTCTCATCTCATATCTCATCTCAAGCAATTGAAATATCTCAAGCTCTCAAGTGCAAGTAAGAAGATCAAGCATTCAAGCCTTCAAGCATTCAAGCATCTAATTCATCAAGGAGATCCATTAGAAGCCATTGAAGGATTCAGGCTCTATGGAGCTCTCTTGTTGAAGATTCCTCTATTTCCCTTCAAGCCTCTTCCTAGCTCAAGATCCATTCAAAATTGGTGTTGAAGATCTAAAGACAATTGATTGGAGACATCCTACATTTGATTCTACATTCATCCATTCTTGTGGATTCAAGGATTCGAATCCTCCACAAGGGTTTCAACTCAAGCAAGGTGAATTGTTCCATTTACTTTGTTTATTCCAGCAATTTCAATTCAATTTCAAGGTTAATTCCTAAATTGGGGTTTGACTGAGGCAAACCCCCCAAACAAACAACCAAAAACCCTCTTTTTCTTGTAGGTACAGGTGTGGAACTTCAGCTCTGAGAGTAGATTTGGATACCCTTTTCGCTGAACTTTCGAGATCCGCGAACAAAGTCAAAGTCAATCTTTATTTTCCTAAGGTCATCCTTGACCTTTTATGAGGGTCAAGGTCAACCTAATCTCATCTTGGAAAAAGATTTTTGGGTTTTGTAGATCTCGTAGTTTCAATTCTAAATTGTGAGAATCAACTATTTTTGAGATCATTTGACAGGGTTTTCAGCTGATTCTTTTTTGGAGGTAAGTACATTTATCTCTTAATTTGAATATTAGTCATCTATATTTACTTTCTATATCAATACAATTTCATGTAAGTGTAAAATATTGGCTTTGGGGTCTCTTTTATGTGCAAACCATTGTTCTAGGACCCCATACACTATTTTATCCTCTACAAAATTGTTAAAAAGATTAATAGTGATGATAGTGAAGAAAATGAGAAGTTAATGCAATGATTGGAGAGAAAGTTTGAGACCAAAGTACTTGAGACAGTTGCCACAAAAATTGTAGTCAAATAGGTTGAACTTTCTGGCCTTGTAACTAATTTGGAGGAAGTTGTACAAAACATGCATTCTTTGCAATTACAACTACGTAATGTAGAAACCTTTACAAAGGAGAATAAAAAACTTATTGAGAAGCTATAGTTATATTTGAAGTGAACAAGAAACTCATTGAACATGGAAGCAAGTTCCAACTCTATTCATTTTACTAGGTTGACTCATACAGAAGGAAGATTAGTTGAGCTAATGGCTAATGATGGGAAAATAAGGGCCAAGTTAATCTTACTCTATCCATAACTACAACCCTAATCCCAACCTCAACTCCAACTCTAACTCTAACCCTAACCCAAATGTTAAACCTTAATCTTAAAAAACATAATAACCTCCCAACCTTGAACTCTAACCCTTTTCAAAACCTTAACTCTATCCTTGATATGAACCATCATGTGTAAACTATAATCATTATATATTGTATATGGTTTATTAAATTTACTTAAATATCTAATAATAAAACTAACCATGATACTAACCATCATATAAACCGTCAACCATCAATCCTATTATTAAATTATAAATTAATTTTATCCTAAAAATTATAATCTTTTATTATTATACGCTATAATTTTGTCCTCTATAAGATTTTAAGTATATTGTTAATATAAAATAACTTTATATAATTATATATTTTTAATATTTATTCACTATAATATATATCCAATTTCAAGATTTTAAATCCAATCATTAAATACATTATTCCTTATATATCTCTTCTCTTTCTTCTTCATTCTTAATATACCGTCTTTTTTATATTCCCTTATATTTACTATTAATTTTAATATTAAATATATTGAATAAATAAAAATTCATATAAATAAAATACAATATAAATTGTATAGAATATGTTATAATATATAATATATTGATATTAAACAAATGTAATGTATTTACAATATATTAATTTTTTAAAAAAACTACTAATAATACCACATAAACTATAAAAATAAAATAATAAACATTAAATTTTGTTAAAAATCATCTTCCACATTTATTTAACTTCTGGTAATTATTTTACTCCAAAGAAGGGGAAATTTGAAAAGAAGAAACTTACCATGTAGAGAAAAAAAGCCGTTAAAAAAATGGACCACGCTGAATGTTCAAGAAAAATAGTAAAAAAGAAAAAGAAAAGATCCATTTCAATGTTGTTCAATGTGTACAAAATCTACCAAAATTGGTAGCAAACAACAATTGAAGTGTATGGTGGGGCAAGCAATGAAATAACCTCAAAATCACAATGAATTAAAATGCACAAAAATGAATGGTTCATAGGTAGTTTGGAGGTAAAATATCCTCAAACCTTACACAAAGAAAGGGCAAGAAATTAAAAAAAAAATGAATTGACAAAATCAACTGATATGTCAAACCATAGTGACCTGCGAGGAAACATTAAGGATGATGAGCCTCCGTAGAGACTCGGTGAGAGATCTATTCCTACTATTGAATATATTATCATTCCTCAACTTCCATATATGCCACAATACATGAAAAGAAAGTGAAGCCCATAAACGATTGTAAGAATTGTTTAGACCCAACAAGGAACCAAAATAACATTAATAACATGAAAGTTATGGTTCAGTTCCAAGACAAAGAGATTCCAAAGTGTAGATGCAAATTGGCAATAAAAAAAAATGTGAAGGATGGTCTCGGGAGTAGTACAAAAGGAACAAGGGTAAGGTTCACTGGAGGTTGACTTAATGGGTAGCCTATGTAGAAGGAAACACCACATAAAACAAAGGACTTTGGGTTCTGTCAGGGTGTGCCAGAGCTTGCTAAGATATTTTTTCCAAGTGTTGGGGTCAAGCCTCAATTGCCATTTGGTTTTAAGGTGGTCAAAGATGTCTTTTGTGTTTGTAAGAATTCTATAAATAGTCTTAACTTTGATTTGCAACAGTGGGGTTCCATCCTTCCACTTGATGAGGTCCATCCTATCTAAATCCATTGAAGTGTCTTTGGGGAGATTAAGGGAAGAGCATGCATTTTTGACAGTGGTGTAGGTTATCCACTGAGAGGAGGGTAGGTCATACCTAGAGACAATTTCATCCCATGGGTTTAGGTTCTCATTCTCAATGATGTCAGACAAGTAGCTAATACCTAGAACATTTCATTTCTTAGCTGAGAAACCCTACAACTAAGCTAAAGGTTTATCTCCTTTAAAAAGGTTCCACCATATGGATCTTTCCCCATAGATATTAAGAAGTTGATCAAGAAGGTTGATGGATGATAAACTGGGTCTAATTTCCTCCCAGCCCTTCTAAATAGATTGGAAAACATCAGATCTTGTGACAGTGACCTTGAATTTCCCTACCATGAGGTCAATTAGTGGAAGATTCTTCTAATATCTAGCCCGAGTAGGAGCACCTCTATTAATGTTGTGTCTCACTAGGATCTTCCATGACTCATTGCCTTAGAGGCTTTAGTTATCCACTTAACAACTAGAGCATTACCTTTCCACCTAAGATATTTCAGCCCTAGGCCACCTTGCTTGGTGGATCTAGTGCACCAATCCCATCTCACAACATGAGCTTTTTTGTTTCCTTTGCCATCTGACCAGAGATAATTCCTAATTTCTTTTTGTATGAAGTTAATCTATCCTTGGTTAAACAACCAGGCTAAGTAGTAGTATATGGGGTAGGCAGCCAATATCTTTTGGCATTCTTGAATCCTTCTTTCCAACGATAGGTATCTGTTATTCCATTTCTTCAGCTTCACTTCTATCTTACTCTTCACCCAATTCCACATGTTTTTAAGATCTGATTTGACTGAGAATGGAATTCCAAGGTATCTAACTTGATGGAGAGGGCCACCCTAGGTAAACCCAAATTGGTTACACCATCCCGGAGGAGATTCCTCCCAGTCCAACAGGGTTGACTTAGGTATGGACACTTTGCTGCCTGAGGCTAGACAAAATATGCCCAATTTTTCCATGAGGCACTTGAAGTTAACTTCACTCATCTGCACCATGAGGGAGGTGTCATCAACAAACTAGATGTTTATGAGCTCCTCATCATTGGGCAAGATAATCCCTCTAACTTTTGGAGATATGGAATTGTCCCTTAAAATGTAATATACAGAATCTGCTATGATTACAAATAGGGCTGGGGCCAGAGGATAGCCTTGTCTTATGGATCTAGTTAATTGGAGTGGTTTAGACTTATCTCCATTCACTTCAACCATCATAGTGGCCCCATTCATTAATGCTAAAACCATCTTGTTAAACTCTTTAGGGAAGCCCAAAGCTTCCAACATTGTAATAATAAACTGCCATTCTATTCTGTCATAAGCCTTTTCATAGTCTATTAATAGCATACTAACCTTTTGGCCAGAACATCTTGCCCATTCTATAGTCTCCCAACAAGTAATGAGGTTCTCCAAGATATATCTACCTTTTACAAATCTAGTTTGGGTGGGGCTAATAACTTTGGGAAGGATATCTATTAGCCTCCTAGCCAACACTTTGGCCAAGATTTTGTATCACACATTCAATAGGGTTATGGGTCTCTAGTTCATTATCAAGCTTTTATCTCTCTCCTTAGGGATAAGCTTAATGCATCTAGTGTTGATTTATGTCCCTAGGGAGCCAATATCAATAGCTTCATTGTAGACCAACATAAGATCCTGGGTGATCCAGTCTATGTTACGCTTGTAGAATTCAATAGGTAGCCCATTGGGGCCTGAGGCTTTGTCATTACTCATCTGCCCAATGGCTTCAATAATATCTTCAATAGAGAGGGGTCTGATCAGAGTTACTACATCCTCTATCTTGAGAGAGGGAGGGATAATGCCTTTAATTCTACTCCTCATTTCACTCATCTCTGTTCCTGAGTCCTTTGAGGTGAATAGATTGGAATAGTAATCTACAAAGGCTTGGAGATTGCCTTTTTGAGTTGAGAGAGTAACTCCTTCCTGGTAAATGCAGCTAATATTATTCTTAGCCTCCTTAGCTTTTAGTAGATGGAAGAAGAATTTGGAGCCTCTATTCCCTTCCTTGATCCATTTGGACCTTGCCCTAACCTTAGCTCCATTAATCTTGTGTTGGTGCAACTTCCTAAGAAAGTCTCTAGCCCAAGCTAGGCTACTTCTAGCTTCTTCATCTACAGGGTTCATCTGGCTTCTCCATTCTGCCTGGCAGAGCTCCTTTTATAGCTCTATTTCAGCTCTTCTAGAGTCCTTAGCCCACTTCCTTCCAACCACTTAGAACATTGTTCTCCAACTATTGGTGTACTGGTTCCAACAATCAATGGCACTCTGTTGCTTAGCCAATCCATAGTTGAACCATCTAATTAGGAGGGTAGCATCTCTAATATCTTTTTTTTTTAGTAGTGAAGTGTTAAGGGCAAAAGACTGCCCTCCTCTCCTTGGGGATGGGTAGCTTCCCAATTGAAACAACAAAGAAACTATAGGATGATGATCAGAGAGGGAGTATGGTATCACCTTGATGATTTACCCACCTACCTCCTTCCTGAAATTGAAAAAGTCCTTATTAGCATAAACCCTATCCAACCTATAGTAAATCCTCCTATTTCCCTTCTAGTAGTTAGACCAAGTATGCCAGATACCATTGTGTTCTTTCTTATGTCCTTCTAGTGGGTCAAATAGTTTAAGCTTACTAGTCATCTTAGACCAAGAGAATTTCTCATTTCCTTTCCATTCCATCCTAGAACCTCCTCTCTTATCCTGGGGGGATTCAACCATGTTGAAATCCCCTGCAACCACCCACAGTATATCCTTCAACTCAAACATCTATTAGCTGAATTCTGTCATAATGATCATTTGGTGCATAGACTAAGCAGATCAAAAATTATGTAATGCCATCTTTAAAGGTCACCCAAACAACTCTATCACATGGGGAATATACCTAGTTAGAAATTTTGTTGGTCTATCTAGGGTGGATAAGTATAGTACTCCCCCCTTTCCCTCTCAGGTGATGGGTGAAAACACTCTAGCTTCAGTCCAAATACATTTTAAGGCTACCTCTAGAGAGAATTCAACTTCTTTGATCTCCTGTACATATTTCCTATTAGGGGATTCAAGACCCCTCACATTCCATGTTGCAAGCTTAAACTCCATGACCAAACTAGGAATCTTGTTCCATGGGAGCTTGAAAGCTCTTAAAACAATTAGGGAGGGTACTCTTTTGAATCTTTGAGGGATTGATATTGGTGGTGTGATTGGGAGGCCTACCTCTCTTCCTCTTGATTTGGGGGGACACTCCTACATCAAGGGACACTCCAACTCTAGCCTTGACCTTTGGGTCAATCTCCCTAGTAAGGGGTTTCCTGACCTTCTTCTTGGCTTTGAAGGAAAAGTATGGGGGCTCCTCTTCCACTACTTCAAACATGACCAACTCCATCCCTTTAACCTCCACTTCTTCCAATTGATCACCCAAGCCACAAGAGTTGGATATAGGATGGTCTTTCAGATCAGTCAGACATTTCTCATTCGAGAGTGACAACCTTTAGGGGGTTAATTCAAGGACCCGGGGGGCTGGGATCACTGTGAGAGAAAAATTATTGAGTATCTCCTCCTTATCATATGCTTCTCTGATGACATCTAGAGCACCAGAGGGGCATCACTCCTGGGGTCCCTCTTCAGTCTGGTAAGATATCTGGGGGAATACATCACTGATGCCTCTATACAAAAAATTGGGATCCTTTTCACCACAACATTTGGGGTCAAATTTTGATGCCAATTTGCGACACTACTACAATTTGTGTTTGTTTTTTGTGTCTTTTTTTGCAAGTGCCCCTGACAGTGTCGTAATTGTTAGCTTGTGGTGACTAATCAGGAAAGTACTATACACTTTTCCTCCCGACCTCACCGGGGTTCAGGGCCGGGTCGGGCCCCGAACGGGGGTTTGGGGGCGGCAGCCCCCAAGAGCAGGGGTTCAGGGGCGCAGCCCCCGAGGAAATTTTTTTTTGAGGCTGACTATTTTTTTGGTTATTTGGGCCGACTACTTATAACTCATTCTAACCCTAAAGTGGGAAAATATTGTATAATATGGCTTAGGGTTAGGGATTTTCATGATGTATGATTTTAGTACTTGCGGAAGAATTGGGCTGTAAGGGATTACGAATTGTAATAAGGTTGTAATCACTGGATAATAATAATATTGGAATCGCTGTTGGTGGACGTAGCCCAGGGATTGGGTGAACCACGTTAAATTTGTGTGTCTTGTGTTCTATTCTGTGTGGTTTATTATTTTCTGATATTAGTTATATTTGCACATAATTGTTATTTCTACCTTGTTAATCCTAACAAGTGGTATCAGAGCGAGGTTATTTCATTTGTTCTTTCATCTATTCTCTGAAGTAGGTCTCACGAGTTAGTGGGAGAGTCTCTCGGTTAAGTGGGAGAAATGGCAGATGAGGGTAGGCTGAAGGTTGATAAGTTTAATGGGCAGAACTTCCAGTTATGGAAGATGCAAATGGAGGATTATCTCTATCAGAAGGATCTATGGCGGCCATTAGAGGGAGTAGCCAAGAAAGAGCAATCAATGTCTCAGGAAGATTGGGATATTTTGGATAGGAAGGCACTGGGGAGTATTCATCTATGCCTGGCACAATCGGTGGCATTCAATATTACTGAAGCAAAGACAGCTAAAGATCTGATGGAAACCCTAGCGAAGTTGTATGAAAAGCCTTCAGCTTCAAACAAGGTATTTCTTATGAAGTGTTTATTTAATATGAAAATGGTAGAAGGTGGATCAGTTACTGATCATTTGAATGAGTTTAATACAGTTACAAGTCAATTAACCTCAGTTAAAATTACTTTTGATGAAGAGGTTAGGGCTCTCTTGATTTTGTGTTCTTTGCCAGAAAGTTGGAATGGCTTGGTAATGGCTGTTAGTAATTCTATTTCTGGTTCTAATACCCTAAAGTATGATGATGTTATTGGTGTTATATTGAGTGAAGAAATTCGTAGGAAAAGCTCAAGGGCATCCACATCGAGTAGTGTATTGAACACAGAAAGCAGAGGCAGAACAAGAGATAGAGGAAACAACTCTGGAAATCATGGGAAATCAAGAGGAAAATCAAAGGGAAAGAGGTCTGAATCTAAAGGGCCAAATGATTGCTGGTACTGTGAAAAACCAGATCATAAGAAGAAAGATTATTGGTCTCAGAAGAAAGATCAAGGAGACAAAAATGATGGAAACAAGGAGGCAAATGTGGTAAGTAACAAATCCGAGGAGGATGCTTTGCTCTTGTCCTTAGAAAGTATTGATGATTCATGGGTTTTAGATTCTGGGGCTTCATTTCATGCTACACCCCATAGAAGTTATTTTGTTGATTATGTCCAAGGGGATTTTGGGCTAGTTTATTTGGGAGATAATGAACCCTGTCAGATTGTTGGAAAGGGAAAAATTAAGATTAAGTTGCAGAATGGGAATCATTGGCTACTACAAGAGGTAAGACATGTTCCAAGGCTGAGTAGGAATTTAATTTTAGCAGGGCAACTGGGTGATGAGGGTTGCACAGTTACTTTTAACGATAAAAATTGGAAGGTTTCAAAAGGTTCCTTAGTAGTAGCAAAAGGTGTGAAAGTAGGCACCTTATATCTTTGTACAGGTCATACTGTTCCTTCTACTTTAATTGTTTCAGAAGATAATGAATGTTCAGGAACAGTGGCTACAGTTGAGCAGGAAGAACATCAAACTGTTGCTGTAGATTCTGACACAGCACTATGGCACAACAGACTCGGGCACATGAGTGAAAAAAGGTATGAAATTACTTCATTCAAAGAAAGTGTTACCTAGTCTGAAATGTGTCAATATGGATTTCTGTGAAAGTTGTGTTTATGGAAAACAAAAGAGAGTTAGTTTTGTGAAGAGTGGGAAGGAAAAGAAAAATGAGAGATTAGAGCTTGTGCATACAGATGTATGGGGACCAGCTCAGGTATCTTCCCTTGGTGGCTCTCTGTATTATGTTACATTTATAGATGATGCAACAAGAAAAGTATGGATTTATTTCCTTAGACAGAAATCTGATGTATTTCAAACTTTTAAGAAATGGAAATGCTTGGTTGAGAATGAGACTGGTAAAAAGTTAAAATGTCTCAGATCTGATAATGGTGGTGAGTATTGTAGCATAGAATTTGAAGAATATTGTTCCTCTAATGGTATTCATAGGTAGAAAACTGTACCAAGGACTCCACAAGAAAATGGAGTGGCTGAACGCATGAATAGGACAATAATGGAGCGTGCAAGGAGTATGAGGTTGCATGCTAGGCTGCCCAAAAATATGTGGGCA
This sequence comes from Chamaecyparis obtusa, assembly GCA_027943335.1. NCBI lineage: Eukaryota > Viridiplantae > Streptophyta > Pinopsida > Cupressales > Cupressaceae > Chamaecyparis > Chamaecyparis obtusa. The sequence continues at coordinate 807,260 of BSBK01001066.1, read as the reverse complement.
GAGGCAGTGAACACTACTATTTATTTAATCAATAGAGGCCCCTCTACTCCTTTGGACTGTGGTATTCTAGAGGAAGCATGGAGTGGTAAAAAGGTGAGTTATTCTTTTCTCAAAACCTTTGGTTGTGAAGCTTTTGCACTTATAGATTCTGAAAATAGAACCAAGCTGGAAGCTAAGTCAAAGAAATGTGTATTTGTTGGGTATGGCATTGATGAATTTGGTTATAGGCTTTGGGATTTTGAAAATCATAAAATTGTAAGAAGCAGGGATGTCATATTCAATGAGAAAGTATTGTACAAAGATCTGTTGCTGCAGCATGAGAAGAAAGAAAATGACTATGTAGTACTGGATGATACTCCACAAGTTCATGTTCCAGTAGTTCCTTATGCTCCGCAACAACAGCAAAAACAAATACCACACACCCCAGTGAGTGTTAGACGGTCAACAAGGCTAAGTAAACCTCTAGAAAGATTTTCTCCATCTTTGTATTCTATTTTGTTAACAGATGTTGGTGAACCTGAATGTTATAATGAAGCTGTGCAGGTGGATACAAAGCTTCAGTGGGAGTCTGCAATGATAGATGAAATGGACTCTTTGCTGAAAAATCAGACGTGGGATTTATGTAAGTTACCTGTAGGTAAAAGGGCTTTACAGAATAAATGGGTTTATAGGATAAAAGAAGAGGATGGAGGTACAAAAAGATTTAAAGCCAGATTAGTCGTAAAAGGATTTGCACAGCAACATGGTATTGATTTTGATGAGATATTTTCTCCAGTTGTTAAAATGACTTCTATTCATACTATTTTAAGTATTGTGGCTACTGAATATTTGCATTTAGAGCAGCTTGATGTTAAAACAGCCTTTCTTCATGGTGATTTGGATGAAGAAATATATATGGTTCAGCCACAAGGATTTGAGGTCAAGGGTAAGGAGAATTTGGTGTGCAGATTGCAGAAAAGTTTATATGGCTTGAAGCAAGCACCTCGGCAATGCTATATTAAATTTGACACTTTTATGAATGGGCATGGATATAGTCGGTGTCATTCTGACTATTGTGTTTATTTTAAGAGGTTGGATGATGACAGCTACATTATTTTATGTTTATATGTTGATGATATGCTTGTAGCTGGGTCTAACATGGATCACATTAAGGGGTTGAAACAACAGTTAGCAAAATCTTTTGCTATGAAGGATTTGGGGGCAGCAAAACAAATCCTTGGTATGAAAATTTGTTGAGATAGGAAAAATAAGAAATTGTCTCTATCTTAGGCTGATTATATTGAGAAGGTGTTGCAATGTTTCTCTATGGAAAATGCCAAAGCTATCAGCACACCTTTTCCTGGTCATTTGAAATTGACTAAGGATATGTGTCCCAAGACACCAGGAGAAGAGACTAAAATGTCTAAGGTACCTTATGCTTCAGCTGTAGGGAGCTTAATGTATGCTATGGTATGTACTAGGCCAGATATTGCACACACAGTGGGAGTTGTTAGCCATTATATGAGTAACCCTGGTATTGAGCATTGGAATGCAGTCAAATGGATTCTCAGATATTTGAGAGGCACATCTAGTAAGTGTTTACACTTTGGGGGTTCTACTACTACTGTACAAGGCTATGTTGACTCAGATTTGGTAGGAGATATAGATAGCAGGCGGAGTACTATAGGTTATATATTTACTATTGGTGGGATAGCAGTGAGTTGGATTTCTTGACTACAAAAGGTGGTTGCTTTATCCACTACAAAGGCAGAGTATGTTGCTGCTACAGAGGCAGCCAAGGAGATGATATGGCTTCAATTCTTCATGGAAGAATTGGGACATCCACAAAAGGATAATTTTCTACATACAGATAGCCAAAGTGCCATTCATCTTGCAAAGAATTCTTCTTTGCACTCAAAGACAAAACACATACAGTTACGGTACCATTTCATTCGATCAGTTTTGGATGATTGACAGTTAAGGCTGGAAAAGATTCATACTGATGATAATCCAGCAGATATGTTTACAAAGGTAGTAACAAGGGAGAAGTTGAACTCATGTTCAGCTTCAGTTGGTCTTCTAGACTGAACAAAATAAAGGAACAACTGAGTCCAAGGTGGTTCAATCCAGTGGGAGCCTCATGTGGGTAGCGGTATTGCTACAGGATCAGTCTCCAAGTGGGAGGTTTTTTAGTATAGTGTGGATACTGATCAGTCACCAAGTGGGAGATTGTTAGCTTGTGGTGACTAATCAGGAAAGTACTATCTAGGAAAGTACTGTACACTTTTCCTCCCGACCTCGCCGGGGTTCGGGGCTGGGCCGGGCCCTAAGCGGGGGTTTGGGGGCGGCAGCCCCCAAGAGCAGGGGTTCAGGGGTGCAGCCCCCGAAAATTTTTTTTTTTGAGGCCGACTATTTTTTCAGTTATTTGGGCCGACTACTTATAACTCATTCTAACCCTAAAGTGGGAAAATATTGTATAATATGGCTTAGGGTTAGGGATTTTCATGATGTATGATTTTAGTACTTGCAAAAGAATTGGGCTGTAAGGGATTACGAATTGTAATCAGGTCATAATCACTGGATAATAATAATATTGGACTCGCTGTTGGTGGACGTAGCCCAGGGGTTGGGTGAACCACTTTAAATCTATGTGTCTTGTGTTCTATTCTATGTTGTTTATTATTTTCTGATATTAGTTATATTTGCACATAATTGTTATTTCTGCCTTGTTAATCCTAACAAGAATAGAGACATTGTCATCATAATTACGACACCCATTTGGTTATAAACAAAAAAAAAAAGAAAAAGAAAGTGTCATTTGTAATTTGTGAATTCGAAGAGCTACCGTGAAGATGACATTGCACTTTTGTAGGGCGCAAAGAGGGCATTTGAATTTGGCATGTGCAAAGAGGTGGGCACCATGTGGGAAGAGGGCACTGGCACTTGAGGTAGGCATTTGAGCTTTTTCTTCTCATTAAATCAATTTCAGTGGCATTGTTTACATCTTAGCATTTGGAATGCACAATGACCCATGAGCTTTGAGAGCTAGGGCATCATTGCTATTACCTTCAAGGCATTGTGTGAAGTGTTTGATCTATCTTTATTTGTTTTTCTATTGATATTCACTATGTGCATACTCCCCATTTATGATCATTTCATGAGGAAATGTCTTGATGGCTCACGGGCTGCAAGCTAGGGCATGATACATTGTTCATGAGCTCACTATTTAATACTGGCATTGTTTACATCTTTTCATTTGGAATGCTTGATGACCTACAAGCTAGGGCATCATTTCTATTACCTTCAAGGCATTGTGTGAATTGTTTGATCTCTCTTTATTTGTTTTGCTATTGATATTCACTATGTGCGTACTCCTTGTTTATGATCATTTCATAAGGAAATTCCTTGATGGCTCACAGGCTGCAAGTTAGGGCATGATACATTATTCATGAGCTCACTGTTTAATACTAGCATTGTTTACATCTTTTCATTTAGAATTCTTGATGACCTGTGAGCTTTGAGAGCTAGGGCATCATTTCTATTACCTTCAAGGCATTGTGTGAAGTGTTTGATCTCTCTTTATTTATTTTGGTGTTGATATTAACTATGTGGTACTCCCTGTTTATGATCATTTCATGAGGAAATGTCTTGATGGCTTGCGGGCTGCAAGCTAGGGCATCATACATTATTCACAAGCTCACTGTTTAATATCTGGCAAGGCCATGTAAATGGTACCAGGCCAACCCAATCAACCCAACAAAATGTGTCATGTTTATCTTTGTCAAATACACTCATTTACCATTTTGTTCTTTTTCTTCACACAAATATTGCATCAAAAGTAATTGTAAATAATGATTCAAAGAAAAAAGAAACAACTACAATAGATCAGACCCCAAAAGAATACAATCAACTACAATATCTCACAGTCTCAATGAAATAAACAGTGTAGAAAATAATATATGGTGCACAAAATTAGCAAGCATGCAATGACAATAATAACATTGCATGATAAAATTTAATACTCTTAGTTTTTATTCAAATCTATTTGAAACTCCTATCTCATTGTCCAATAGTTAAACTAACCCATGAATTCAAATGAGGAATTGTGAAATATAGTTGTAGGTAGTTATCTCTTCTATAATGAAAATGGTACCAGGCCAACCCAATCAGCCCCACAAAATGTTTCATGTTTATCTTTGTCAAATACAATCGTTCACCATTTTGTTCTTGTTCTACACACAAATATTGCACCAAAAGTAATTATAAACAATGATTCAAAGAAAAAAGAAACAACTACAATAGATCAGACCCCAAAAGAATATAGTCAACTACAATAGCTCACAGTCTCAATGAAATAAATAGTGTATAAAACTATATATGGTGTACAACAACAACAAGCATGCAATGACAACAATAACATTGCATGATAAAATTCAATACTCTTAGTTTTTATTCACATTGCACATGAATAATTGTAGATGAGGATCAATAATAGGGTGCTAGGCATTACTTAGATCCTTTGGATCTAACCCTATCTTTTCCTTCCTTGCAGGTTTTGGACCATACAAGAGCATACAGGATTGAACCTTGGGTCAACACTTCATTACTTCAGGCAATGTCTGGTACCTTCATTATTTATGTTCATCCACTTATGTATGTTTTCATTCATTCATATTCTTCTGAAAGTTGGCTATTAGTGACCATATATGATGATTCTTGTTGTTTTTGGGTCATTTGATGAAAAGAAAAGTTTCTTAAAAGTTTATATTTTTTATTTCAACTTTTAAAATCATAAAATGAATAAAATTTAAAGATAAAAAATTAAGATAATCTTTGTCTTCACATAAAACAAAAACATAAAGCTCATAAAGCATGGTAAAAGAGGGCCCTAACTGTGGTAAAATGGGAAGGTTGCCACCTTGCACTGCTCTTCATATGGCAGCTACGAAGGAACTATGTTATAAAATTTCAAAGCATGAAATTTTATACTTTTTGATATCATACTTTTTTCTCCTTAGCATTGAGTTTACAATGTGGGGGACTCGAAGAAAATATATGTATAGTTATAAAATTTCATGCCTTGAAATTTGGCATGAAATTTTATAACATAGTTCCTTAGCATTTGATCTTTATATGATAGCCATGACTTGAGGTAGGCATTCGAGCTTTGTCTTCTCATTAACTCAATTTCATTTTGATGGCATTTGTTGATTTAATGGAAAAATATGGATGTTAATACTGGCATTGTTTACATCTTTGCATTTGGAATGCTCACTGACCCGTGAGCTTTGAGAGCTAGGGCATCCTTGCTATTACCTTCAAGGCATTGTGTGAAGTGTTTTATCTCTCTTTATTTGTTTTATTTTTGATATTCACTATGTGGTACTTCTCGTTTATGATCATTTCATGAGGAAATGTCTTAATGGCTTGTGGGCTACAAGCTAGGGCATCATACATTGTTCATGAGCTCACTGTTTGAGTACCTCATGTCCCTATTTGATTGGTTGGTGCTCTATTTGTTATATTGATGCTATTAGATAAAATAGGGACATCAATAATAAAATAATACACTTACTATTTTGAATTTGAGCTCTGGCATCATGCAATATTTATGTTGTCAAAATAGTAAGTGTATTAATGTATGATCTAATAGCAGCAACCTCATTGATCATTACCTTTGACTCCTCCATCATTATAGAAGAGATAACTACCTACAACTATATTTCATAATTCCTCTTTTGAAGTCATAGGTTAGTTTAACTATTGGACAATGACCTAATAGGATTTTCGAATAGATTTGAGTAAAAACTAAGAGTATTGAATTTTATCATGCAATGTTATTGTTGTCATTGCATGCTTGCTGCTATTGTGCACCATATATTATTTTATACACTGTTTATTTCATTGAGACTGTGAGTTATTGTAGTTGATTGTATTCTTTTGGGGTCTAATCTATTGCAGTTGTTTCTTTTTTCTTTGAATCATTTTTTATAATTACTTTTGATGCAATATTTGTGTGAAGAACAAGAACAAAATGGTGAATGAGTGTATTTGACAAAGATAAACATGACACATTTTGTTGGGTTGATTGGATTGGCCTAGTACCATTTCCATAGCATGGCCAGATATTAAATAGTGAGCTCATGAACAATCATCCTACTACTTACACTGCAATTTCTATGTCCACTTACAATAATAAATTACAGAGTTTCACTATAATTTCTATGTCCATTTCCATTAAAATATATCACTCCTCCTATTATATAGGAATCCTTCTCATTAAGTGTTGCCATTAAAATATATCACTCCTCTTGTTATATAATATATATGCATAATAGTTTAAAATGCCATACTTGTTGCTCTTAAATATTATTACCATTTCACTCAAATTTACATGACATTAAAGCCAAGCCCAAAATGTATACATACGTGTAAGTATAGGAGAAGCTAGATTCTGCAACTATTGAAAAAAAATAAACTATACCAATAGCAGCTTACGAGAAACTATACTTGTGCTTACCACACCATACCTCGGCATCATAATGCTTATCATTTTCAATCTTCAGCGAGGCTTCATACCACGCAATGTCTTTAGATTTGTATGCAACACTGATTTAGGCTGGAGGTAAACTACATGTGTCATGTAAACAACATGGTTGAATGCAATTTCTTTTGCACATTTTCAAGAGTTTTCCCACCAATACAAGAGTAAATAATGCATTGAACGCAATCTACAAACACTGCATGGTATGAAATCTCACTGAAGCTTGAAATATATCACTCCTCATGTTATTTTCAAAATTAAATTCAAATATTTCTCAAAACATTTATTCTTGTAGAATTAAGATAACCTTATCTCAATAATAAAATAATCTTGCATAATAGATTTTGAAACACATTAACACACACCATATGGTTCTATAACATATTTCATTTAGAAGTGTATGGCTTGACTATGCACATGCATAATTGTAAATGAGGATCAGTAATAGGGTGCTAGGCATTGCTTAGACCCTTTGGATCTAACCCCATCTTTTCCTTCCTTGCAGGTTTTGGATCATACAAGAGCATACGGGATTGAAGCCTGGGTCAATACTTCATTACTTCAGGCAATGTTTGGTACCTTCATTATTTATGTTCATCCACTTATGTATTTTTGTATTCATTCATATTCTTCTGAAAATTAATTTTTATGAGCTCAAATTTAAAACTGTATGTGCATTATTTTATTATTAATGTCCCTATTTGATGTCCCTATTTTATTACTAATGTCCCTATTTGATCCAATAGCATCAATATAACAAACAGAGCACCGACCAATCAAATAGGGACATGAGGTGCTCAAAAAGTGAGCTCATAAAACAATATATTTAGTCTTAATAAAATCTTATAAAATAACATATATTGTGTGAAGTGTTTGATCTCTCTTTATTTGTTTTGGTATTGATATTCACTATGTGGTACACCTCGTTTATGATCATTTCATGAGGAAATACCTTGATGGCTTGCGGGCTACAAGCTAGGGCATCATACATTGTTCATGAGCTCACTGTTTAATACTGGCATTGTTTACATCTTTTCATTTGGAATGCTTGATGATTTGTGAGCTTTGAGAGCTAGGGCATCATTTCTATTACCTTCAAGGAATTGTGTTAAGTATTTGATCTCTCTTTATTTGTTTTGTTGTTGATATTCACTATGTACTACTCCCCATTTATGATCATTTCATGAGGAAATGTCTTGATGGCTTGCGGGCTGTAAACTAGGGCATCATGCATTGTTTATGAGCTCACTATTTGAGCACCTCACATCCCTATTTGATTGGCTGGTAATCAAACAGTGAGCTCATAAACAATACATGATGCTTGAGCTCAAATTCAAAATAGTAAGTGTATTATTTTATTAAGACTAAATATATTGTTTTATTAAGATTTTATTAAGACAAAGTATTTTGGGTTAGTTTTATGTTATTTTATAAGATTTTATTAAGACTACATATATGATGTAAACTCATAATTATACTTGATATATATATATATATATATATATATATATATATATATATATATATATATATATATATATATATATATATATATATATATATAGACACACACACACACACACACACACACACACACACACACACACTTCAAAGGAGGAATTATGAAATATAGTTGTAGGTAGTTATCTCTTCTATAATGATGGAGGAGTGAAAGGTAATGATCAATGAGGTTCCTACTATTAGCTCATACATTAACACACTTACTATTTTGAATTTGAGCTTGGGCATCATGCAATGTTATTGTTGTCATTTCATGCTTGCTGCTATTGTGCACCATATATTGTTTTATACACTATTTATTTCATTAAGACTTTGAGCTTGGTTTTTCTTTCAGAAGTGTATGGCTTGACTATGCACATGCATAATTGTACATGAGGATCAGTAATAGGATGCCATTCATTACTTAGATATTTTTTATCTAACCCCCATCTCTCTTTTCTTTGCAGGTTCTGGATAACACAGGGGCACACTAGATTCATATCTGGGTAAAAAATTCATCACTTCAGGCAATATCTGACACCCTTATTATTTATGTTCATCCTCTTATGTACGCCTGTACTCTTGCATTTTCTTCTGAAAGTTATTTTCCTGGTATAGTATATACAAGTTATTTTTCATATATATACATGTAATCTTTAGATGCAAAAATTTATTTTCCTTTACATGTATCTTTGCATGAAATGAACACAAATTAAACAAGATCATCTAATAATGCAAACTAGGGTACTTGATGTCACATATGTAAGGAAACTTAGGTGCAGAAACAACTTCCTACACTAATCTCATAAGGAAATTATTGTGCAAATTCTTTCAAATCCTTACAATTTCAGATTCGTTAACTACTTTAACAAAGATATTGTAGCATATACCATACATACAGAAAATAGATAGAGAAGATTGAAACACATAAACACAAAGATATGCCGGTGGGGAAAAACCTTTTGGTAAAACAACCCCACCCCTCCAAAACTTGCACAATGTATTATCTTCAACACAAAGATTACAACACACTTGCAATGCAAGTTCTTTCAGGAAAATGAGAGACAAAGCTAACAAGACTTATAAAACTTGTGTCTCTCCCATAGAAGCAACATCAGATATATAGGCTCCTCAGGACCCAACAAATACCCAAAATAGGTGTTTGGCATCCAACCACCAAGACCCATGCACAAAGCCACATGTACACAGTTGTTACATGCAATCCCAAGAATAGGTGTCCATCCCTAGAATAGACTATGACAGCTTGTCATAGAATCCGCCAAAAATAATGGTCACAAGAGAAGTGTAAGAGAATCTGTCATACCAACCTATTTTTGGCATATTCTCTTACACACACCAACCACTCCTTCTTGGGCACCCAAATAGGCCCAATTCATAAGATGCTCTTACACCTGTCATAGCACATTCCTTAAATAGCTCTTACGCATCATAGGAATCTATCATAACCATTTCATCCATGATTTCCTTACACATAATACAAGATGTCAACACATCAAGTGGAGTGACACATCAACATGCCAACTAGACATGTACATTCACACTTAATTACATTATTTGCAAAAAATACATTTAACAAAACAAATAATAAGAATTGGAATTATCCAAGGTTGAGACACCTTATTCCTAACATTCTCCCACTTGTCGAACACCTTGTAAGAGCAATAGGAACATAACAGGAACTAACTGCTATAGGCCAAAAGACCCATAGACTCCGAACACCATTTGAACTTCTCAGTGCGCATTGGTTTTGTTAATGCATTTGCAACATTCTTCACAGTATCTACCTTCTCCAAATTTACCTTTCCATCTTCCACCATATCTCTCACAAAGTGAAACTGCACATCAATGTGCTTCGTTCTGGCATGGAAAGTTGGATTCTTTGCAAGGCAAATAGCGCTTTGACTATCACACCAAATAGTAATCTATTCTGCATCAACACCAACATCAAAACACAATCTCCTAAGCCAAATGGATTCCTTACAAGCATGAGTAGCAGCCATGTACTCAGCTTTTGTAGTGGACAAAGCAACCATAGGTTGTCGCTTACTCATCCAACTAATGGCACCACCAAACGTAGTGAACACATAAGCATTGGTGGATCTCCTGCTGTCAATATCACCTGCCCTATCTGAATCCACAAACCCATGAATACAAACTGAATGTGGAGATCTAGAAGAGTTACCATGGTAACATATGGAGTAATCTGATGTACCCCTCAAATATTTGAATACTCACTTAACTGTATCCCAATGTACCCATCCAGGGTTAGCCATAAATTGACTCAGGACTCCCACTACTTGGGAAATATCTAGTCTAGTACAAACCATAGCATACATAAGACTACCAACTGCACTGCCATAAGGTACTCTACTCATGTCCTCCACCTCACTAGGAGATTTTGGACAATCATCTATAGATAACTTTGTTCCCATAGAAATAGGAACACATAGTGGTCTACAATCTGCCATGCTGAACCTGTCCAACACAGACTTCACATACTTACTCTAACTCAACCAAAGTTTTCTGTTAGACCTGTCTCTACTGATTTCCATACCCAAGATGTACCTTACTGCCCCAAGATCTTTCATCTCAAACTGTGCTGACAACTGAGATTTAAAATCAGAAATCATACCCTTACCCTTCCCAAACAACAACATATCATCAACATATAATGCAACAATAAGAAGGCGATCATTTTCAACTCTGAAATAAACAAAATGATCTGATTTTGATCTTACAAATCTAATTGAGAACACAAATGCATCAAACTTAAGGTACCACATCCTAGGAGATTGCTTCAAACCATATAGAGATTTCTTTAATCTACAAACAAAGGACTCTTTACCTTTAACAATGTAGTGCTCAAGCTATGACATATAAATCTCTTCCTCCAAATCACCATGAAGGAAAGTTGTCTTCACATCCATCTGTTCTAACTCTAAATCATATGATGCAACAAGAGATAATAGAAATCTAATGGATGTCAACTTTGCAACAGGAGAGAATATTTTACCATAATCTATTCCCTCTACCTGTGAATACCCCTTTGCAACCAAACTAGCTTTGTACCTTTCAACATTGCCATCTGCACAGAATTTCTTCTTGAACACCCATTTACAGCCAATAGATTTTATCCCTTTAGGAAAAGGTACAAGGTCCCAAGTTTTGTTTTTCTCCAATGAAGCCATCTAATCATCCATAGCCTCAATCCATGAACCTGCATCTTCCATGCCCAAAGCCTCTTTCATAGATCTAGGCTCCTCAGTGTTAGTAATCAAAGAAAAGGCACAACTGGAATCTAACATAGAATAACCAAACCTTTCTGGTTTCTTTCTTTCTCTCATGGATCTCCTCAAGGGCTGAGGTTGAGGTTGTTCTTCCTCTTCTTCCAAACTATCAAAGCTGCTAGAGCTCTCCTCATCATTAGACCCAACATGGTCTCTTTGTTTAGTCTTCTTAGGGGTAGGAGGCAACTGAACAACATCTTTTTCCTTTTCTTTTTCATATGGTTGTAGCGCAATAGGAGAAGATGTTAGCTCTCTGAAAATAAAATTTCTACTATAAAACACCTTACTAGACGTAGGATCCCAAAGCTTGTATCCTTTCACACCAACACTGTATCCAATGAAAATACATTTGACAGCTTTGTTTTCCAACTTAGATCTTTTCTCCTTTGGAACATGTGCATAAGCTTCACAACCAAAAACACGAAGATGTCTTATTGAAGGCTTCTTACTAGACCACACCTCCATGGGTGTCTTACCAACAAGAGCTAATGTAGGAGATCTATTAACCAGATAGCAAGAAGTGGCCACAGCTTCAGCCCAGAACCTTTGTTCTAAACCAGCTCCACTAAGCATACTCCTAGCCTTCTCCATCAGTGTCCTATTCATTCTCTCTGCAACTCCATTTTGTTGTGGGGTATAAGGAGTTGTCTTATGCCTCTCAATACCTTGTTCTTTATAGAACTGTTCAAACTCTGCTGAGCAAAACTCACCACCATTGTTAGTTCTCACACACTTAATCTTCTTACTAGTCTGATTCTCTACAAGAGCTTTAAATTCTTTGAACTGACTAAAGACTTGTGTCTTACTTTTAAGGAAATAAATCCATGTCCTTCTACTGTAGTCATCTATGAAAGATACAAAAATTATAGACTTGGAGATTGAAGGAACTTTTATAGGACCAAATACATCAGAATGAATAAGATCCAAAACATTAGAAGATTTGTGAGAACTAGAGTAAAACTAAACATGATTTTGTTTACCATAGACACAATGTTTGCAAAAGTCAAACTTGAGATTGCAATCATTTAACCCCTTAATGAGTTTTTTATTTTTCAGGGTTCTAAGACCCTTTTCACCAATGTGGCCAAATCTCATATGCCACAACATTGTCTTTTTTGCAGGAAGCTTACCTTCCAAAGTGTTTGCACTACCATCGGAACCAATAGCCATAGACTTCTTCACTACTTGTTCAGATGGTGAGGATGAAGAACTATTCCATAGAGGAATACATGCATCTAGCTGAAATAAGGTACCTCTCCTAGTACCCTTCGCAAGAACCATTGATCCTCTCATCATCTTGCATCCTTCTTTCAAAAAAACAACCTGCACACCTACATCATTCAACATACTTACAGATAATAGGTTTTGTGCCAAACCTAGAATGTGCATAACTCTGTTGATTCCCTTTATTCATCCATCAAGAAATCTAATAGTGACCCTTCCACATCCAACTATCTTTAGGTGAGAATCATCACCTAGATACACCTTTCCATCATCAAACTTCTCATACTTTGAGAACCAGTTTCGATGAGAGGTCATGTGAAAAGAAGCACCCAAGTCTATCAACCACACATCATCAGATGCATGGGAAGCCAAGGTTGTGATGAATGCATCACCATCTTCTTGAGATCTTTCTGAAGTTGAATCTGAACCCTTCTTCTTCTTCAGCTCTTTGCAGTCTTTACGAAAGTGCCTAGATTTATCATAGTTCCAACATTTTGCCTTGGACTTATTGGAAGTCTTTGACTTCCCACAGGATTTGGATCTACCCTTATTGTCAGATTTATTGTCATTTTTCTTCCCTCTTTCAATGGATCTCCCATGAATAGCAAGGGCTTCTTTTTCCAAAATGGAAGACTTTCTCCACATCTCCTCTGATAGTAGCGAAGACACCACATCATCCATTTTGAAGGTGACTAACTTGCTTCTGAGAGCCATCACAAGATGGTCCCATGAATTTGGTAAAGAACACAAAAGTGTGTAGCAACGATCCTCCTGCTCTAACTTGACACTAGCTGATGTCAACTGTGCAGCTAGCAGATTAAATACATTTAAATGATCTGTTAGGGATCCACCTTCCTCCATTCATAGAGAGTACAACTTCTTCCTCAATAACAACTTGTTCATCAAATATTTGGCCTGATACACGGTCGCAAGTCTTTCCCACAAACTATTTGCAGTTTTCTCATCTAGAACATTCAGAAGAACTGCATCGGTTAAACAGAGTCTTATGAGACCCTTAGCTTTATGATCTTTGATATCCCAATCTGCTTGAGTTATAGTTGCTAGTCTTGTAGCACTTGAAGTTGCTTCCCATAGGTCATGATCTTCTAACACGTCTTCCATCTTGAGTTTCCACAACTCGAAATTAGTGCCATTAAATTTCTCCACCTCCATTCTTCCATATGATGAACTCGCCATCTCAATTTGCAAATAAGATTCAGAATGCTCTGCACAAAACTCCCACTCAACTTGAGATTAGCTCAAAAAACCCTACCCAACAACTAGGATCAAAAGTTGATCAAGCTCTGATACCACTTGTAAGGAAACTTAGGTGTAGAAATAGCTTCCTACACTAATCTCATAAGGAAAGTATTGTGCAAATTCTTTCAAATCCTTACAATTTAGTATTCGTTAACTACTTTAACAAAGATATTGTAGCATATACCACACATACATAAAATAGATAGAGAAGATTGAAACACATAAACACAAAGATATGCCGGTGGGGAAAAACCTTTTGGTAAAACAACCCCACCCTTCCAAAACCTGCACAATGTATTATTTTCAACACAAAGATTACAACACACTTGCAATGCAAGTTCTTTCAGGAAAATGAGAGACAAAGCTAACAAGACTTATAAAACTTGTGTCTCTCCCATAGAAAAAAGCATCATATATATAGGCTCCTCAGGACCCAACAAATACCCAAAATAGGTGTTTGGCATCCAACCACCAAGACCCATGCACAAAGCCACATGTACCTAGTTGTTACATGCAATCCCAAGAATAGGCATCCATCCCTAGAATAGACTATGACAGCTTGTCATAGAATCCGCCAAAAATAATGGTCACAAGAGAAGTGTAAGAGAATCTGTCATACCAACCTATTTTTGGCATATTCTCTTAGACACACCAACCACTCCTTCTTGGGTGCCCAAATAGGCCCAAGTCATAAGATGCTCTTACACCTATCATAGCACATTCCTTAAATAGCTCTTATGCGTCATAGGAATCCATCATAACTGTTTCAGCCATGATTTCCTTACACATAATACAAGATGCCGACACATCAAGTGGAGTGACACATCAACATGCCAACTAGACATGTACACTCTCACTTAATTACATTATTTTCAAAAAATACATTTAACAAAACAAATAATAAGAATTGGAATTTTCCAAGGTTGAGACACCTTATTCCTAACAACATAGACCTTGCTATAACTTTGTCCTAGGCCCTCCTAAAAATCAAAGAGGCTAATCTCCTAGCCTTAAGGGTTCTATCCTAGTCCCGTTTTAAGAAGTTTCAAACTCCTTTCTCCATTCAATCTATGACACCAAGAATATGATAAAGTTCACTATTCTAGGAACCTCTCTATCCCTTCTAAAAAGTTTTTTCTGTTGTCTAGCCTAAAAAGGCTACTAGGTTTAGTAGGCCTAATTGACCTTTTTCCACTAATAACTCCAAACTTCTCTGAGAAAATCATCCAACTAATTATGGATTTTAATACCCTTTTGGGAGGGCTTTAAGATTCTATCAGTCTCCTTTTCCCATATTTTCCATACAGGGCATGCTAAAAATGGGGCTATAAATGAGGGTTTGGTAACTCACTATCTGTAATAGTGAGGGTTTAGTGTTTTCACTTTTATCCACAATCCCCCGAGCTCTCTTTTCATTAGAGATGCTTGATCATGCATCTAACCTCCCCTCCACATTATTTGATTGAGGCTTTGAGCACCCTCAATCACTCCATCTACTCTGCAACAACACATTGACCCCTAACCAAATACTGATAGCTTGCCTAGGGCATTAGTTTATAGATACATCATGAAATTTATAGGGCCCCTCCTTTTCACAACATATATTACAGGGAGTCTAGACACCAATCCCATAGACCCATATAGATTGTATGGTGGGGGAGTGCTCTAGCACTCCATTATTCATATCTCTGTCAGTAGTAACCCGAGACAGGCCAAAATAAAGAAAACTATGAAGACTAACTCAAAACTGAAATGAAATGCTAAATAAATATCCTAGGAATTCAAAAAAATTAACAATAATCACATGCAAACATTACAGTCGGATATTCAATCCATTTCTTATCTCTGTCAACACAAAAATGTATATCTCTGTCAAAGGAAAACTAGTTACACAGTCTAACTGCAACCAAAAGTTTTCTCTATGTACTGCACTCTTCCCTACACCTTGAATTATGGTTTTCAAAGCTTTAATAGCTCCCTCCTTGATGTTAGGGCCCATGGATTGGGCTTTCTATCTCTTGAGCCGGTTACATACTTTTGCAAGAAAAACTATCATGACAACTTTCAAAGTTGTCAAGCAACTTTTGGTGGATAGACAAACCACCTACACACACCTTAAAAGCACTCAATCCTTGATTGAGTAAGGGTCATAAAGGCCATTTTCAAACCTCTAAAAAATTAAAGAGGCCATTTGTTCAACTTTAGAACACTTTCCTATGATAGGCAACCTAACAAAGTTGGCTAAGATTGCTGCAACCAGGCTCCAAAAGACACACCAAGGAGTCAGAAGAACAAACACTAGCTAGCACACCTAGAGGGACCAAATGGGCTTCTCCCTAACCTAGTGGCTTGGCTAAGGCCACTACAAGCCAAAATTTAAGAACACTAGGTACCAAACAGCCCTACCTAGGTTCCCTCACCATTACTATAGTCCTTTTGAATCTTAGGATGACATCTCAATTGGGAAAGGGAAACCAAAACCTTTCATAGACCAATAAAAACTGAGGCATGTGGGTTTTCTTCTGTTGTACAATTATACTCATAAAATATCTGTATAGTTATAAAATTTCATGCCTTGAAATTTTATAACATAGTTCCTCCTCATCAAAATAGAATGGAAATGGTGATTCAATGCATCTACCCACATTCTACGTGCTTTGAGCCAATGAAATTTTTATCATCATGATGAAGTAATAATGCATTAAATGTCAGACACCCATTTGGTTATAAACAAAAAAAAGAAAAAGAAAGTGTCATTTATAATTTGTGAATTTGAAGAGCTTCTATGAAGATGACATTGCACTTTTGCGTGGCACGAAGAGGGCATTCAAGTTTGCCGTGTGCAAAGAGGCTGACACCGTGTGGAAAGAGGGCACTAGCACTTGAGGTAGGCATTTGAGCTTTGTCTATTTTATCATAAATAAGGAGTACCACATAGTGAATATCAACAACAAAACAAATAAAGAGAGATCAAACACTTCACACAATATATGTTTCTTTATAAGATTTTATGAAGACTAAATATATTGTTTTATGAGCTCACTGTTTGAGCACCTCATGTCCCTATTTGATTGGTCGGTGCTTTTTTTGTTATATTAATGCTATTAGATCAAACAGGGACATCAGTAATAAAATAATACACTATGTGGTACTCCCTATTTATGATCATTTCATGAGGAAATGTCTTGGTGGCTCATAGGCTGCTGCAAGCAAGGGCATGATACATTGTTCATGAGATCACTGTTTAATACTGACATTGTTTACATCTTTTAATTTGGAATGCTTGATGACCTACAAGATTTGAGAGCTAGGGAGTCATTTATATTACCTTCAAGGAATTGTGTGAAGTGTTTGATCTCTCTTTATTTGTTTTGGTGTTGATATTCACTATGTGGTACTCCCTATTTATGATCAATTCATGAGGAAATGTCTTGATGGCTCGTGGGCTACAAGCTAGGGTGTCATACATTATTCATGAGCTCACTGTTTAATACTGGCATTAT
Organism: Chamaecyparis obtusa; assembly: GCA_027943335.1. Taxonomy (NCBI): domain Eukaryota; kingdom Viridiplantae; phylum Streptophyta; class Pinopsida; order Cupressales; family Cupressaceae; genus Chamaecyparis; species Chamaecyparis obtusa. Next base: position 789,942 of record BSBK01001066.1, on the reverse strand, counting down.
TCATGAGCTTATTGTTTAATATCTGGCTAGGCCATTTAAATGGTACCGAGCCAATCCAATCAGCCCAACAAAATGTGTCACGTTTATCTTTGTTAAATACACTTGTTCACCATTTTGTTCTTGTTCTTCACACAAATATTGTATCAAAAGTAATTGTAAACAATGATTTAAAGAAAAAAGAAATAACTACAATAGATTAGACCCCAAAAGAATACAATCAACTACAATAGCTCATAGTCTCAATGAAATAAACAGTCTATAAAATAATATATGGTGCACAACAACAACAAGTATGCAATGACAACAATAACATTGCATGATGCCCAAGCTCAAATTAAAAATAGTACGTGTATTAATGTATGATCTAATAGCAGCATCCTCATTGATCATTACCTTTCACTCCTCCATCATTATAGAAGAGATAACTACCTACAACTAGGGCATCATGCATTGTTTATGAGCTCACTATTTGAGCACCTCATGTCCCTATTTGATTGGTCAGTGCTCAAATAGTGAGCTCATAAATAATGCATGATGCCCTAGCTTACAGCCCGCAAGCCATCAAGACATTTCCTCATGAAATGGTTATAAACGGGGAGTACCACATAGTGAATATCAACAACAAAATAAATAAAGAGAGATCAAACACTTCACACAATATATGTTGCTTTATAAGATTTTATTAAGACTAAATATATTGTTTTATGAGCTCACTATTTGAGCACCTCATGTCCCTATTTGATTGGTCGATGCTCTATTTTTTATATTGATGCTATTAGATCAAATAGAGACATCAGTAATAAAATAATACACTATGTGGTACTCCCCATTTATGATCATTTCATGAGGAAATGTCTTGGTGGCTCGCAGGCTGCTGCAAGCTAGAGGATGATACATTGTTCATGAGCTCACTGTTTAATACTGGCATTGTTTACATCTTTTCATTTAGAATGCTTGATGACCTGTAAGCTTTGAGAGCTAGGGCATAATTTCTATTACCTTCAAGGAATTGTGTGAAGTGTTTGATCTCTCTTTATTTTTTTTGTGTTGATATTCACTATGTGGTACTCCCTGTTTATAATCATTTCATGAGGAAATGTCTTGATGGCTTGCGAGCTGCAAGCTAGGGCATCATACATTGTTCACAAGCTCACTGTTTAATACTGGCATTATTCATGAGCTCACTGTTTAATATCTGGCCAAGCCATGTAAATGGTACCAAGCTAACCCAATCAGCCCAACAAAATGTGTCATGTTTATCTTTGTCAAATACACTTGTTCACCATTTTGTTCTTGTTCTTTACACAAATATTGCATCAAAGGTAATTGTAAACAATGACTCAAAGAAAAAAGAAACAACCACAATAGATCAGGCCCCAAAAGAATACAGTCAACTACAATAGCTCACAGTCTCAATGAAATAAATAGTGTATAAAAACAATATATGGTGCACAATAGCAACAAGCATGCAATGACAACAATAACATAGCATGATGCATGAGCTCAAATTCAAAACAGTAAGTGTATTAATGTATGATCTAATAGCAACAACCTCATTGATCATTACCTTTCACTCCTCCATCATTATAGAAGAGATAACTACCTACAACTAGGGCATCATGCATTGTTTATGAGCTCACTATTTGAGCACCTCATGTCCCTATTTGATTGGCCGGTGCTCAAACAGTGAGCTCATAAATAATGCATGATGTCCTAGCTTGCAGCTCACAAGCCATCAAGACATTTCCTCATGAAATGATCATAAACGTGGAGTACCACATAGTGAATATCAACAATAAAACAAATAAAGAGAGATCAAACACTTCACACAATATATGTTATTTTATAAGATTTTATTAAGACTAAATATATTATTTTATGAGCTCATTGTTTGAGCACCTCATGTCCCTATTTGATTGGTTGGTGCTCTATTTGTTATATTGATTCTATTAGATCAAATAGGGACATCAATAATAAAATAATGCACTTACTATTTTGAATTTGAGCTCATAAAGATTAAGATATCCTACTGTTTTGAATTTCTATTTGCTTTGAGCCAGTAAATTTTTTATCATCATGATGAAGTAATAATGCATTAAATGTCTTACTTATGTCCCTATTTAGTTTTAATTTTATAATGAATTCATGATTTATAATTCAATTGTAGCATCTCAATGTGTTTGAACTCAAGAATACCCCTTACTTGGTTTCCTACAAAGATTTTGGCAAAATTTGTCAATAAATGAAAAGCTATGAGAAGGTGATGAGAGTCGTACCAACTTAAATTTAAGAAGACGATGATGACAATTATGACAACAATAGTGGTGGTTATGATGTCATCGACGATGATGATCTTGATTATGAGATGGATGAAGAAGAATATCAATGACATGAATGAAATGTACAATTATGCCAGATGTTTCACATTTTCTAACAATTATTTTATATGTACTACTCTTATTCACCTTTTGTTATGTCCTACTTATATATCTTTGGTCTTCTGTTAAGAGAAATTTCATTCTAAAAGATTGTATTTAATCTCTATATGCTTAAACAACCTCACTAGTTAAGACTATTCTCATTTGTAGTGGGCATGAATAGAATCAAATCGCTTGAAAGACACCAGTATTTAGACATGCACAAATTAGTGACGTGATTAAGAAAATTACCTTTCTTTACAATTGCATGGTTGTCTTTAGTTTGTCATTTTGTTTTGAGTGTCTAGTGATTTAAACCAAAGACTTCGACTTAGCCAAAAAATGTGCAAGTCTACATTAGTATGTTTCTTTTTATTGTAATTATAATTAGTATGAATGAACAAAATAATGACAATGCAATATTTGTCGAAATAGCGTCGATGACTTCGGTCAACGTGCCTATGTGTCAATGTGGTGTTGGCCCATACATGTTGAAGACGTCAGACACAACAAGTAATCCTGGATGTCAATTTTGGGTTTTCCCAAATAGGAAAAATGTCTGGATACGTAATTATATTTTATGTTTAAAAATAATGTGACAACTAATCATTTTATGAAGAATTGATGTACATTTTGTGTTGTCAGGGAAATATTGGATGTTAATACTTTCAGTGGGTTGATCAAACCACATTTACATCTACCCCATCTACATCTATACCTAATGTAGGAAATGAGTGCAACTTGTGCAAGGCTCAAGAGGTAGCTAGTGCCGCCAAGATTGCTTCAATGGTGAAAGCCGAAATCATATTTCTACGATGCCTTCTTTGTGTAGTTTGTGCACTACTTTGTTGAGACCATATGCATAAATGTCGTTAACAGAGGGCTATTGTAGATACTAATTTTTTTTATAGAATTTATAGTAGATACACATAAAGAACATGCACATAAACATGGCAAATGAGAAACATAAATGTAGATATCACAACAACTGAAAAACATAAATATAGGCATCATAATCACAATTTTTTGGAGACACAATATAATTGAATGGTATACCCAAACGATGCAACACAACTATATATCACTCCTCTGGTTCCAAGTTTACACTATGGTAAAAAAAATCCATAGATAAAAAATAAATTTAGAGAGCGGAGGAGAGTGAGAATGACCAAAGTAATACAGGTCCCTATATTATTTTGGTTGTTATCAGTCTTCTGTGCTCTCTAAATTTATTCTTTATCTTTGGGTTTTGTTTATTGAGTGTAGATATGGAACTAGAGGAGTAGTTGCATTGCATCATTTTGGTATACCACTCAATTATTTTGTGTTTCCAAAAAATTATGACCATGATGCCTACATTTATGTTTCTTAGCTGTTGTGTCCTAGGACCCCTTATGACCCTTTACGATCTCTAAGAATACATCTTAGATATCTTAAAATGTCATAAAGGGTTATAAGAGGCTCCTTGGAGGGGTCAGATGAGCTTCCACCTTCACATGGTTGGCCCTGTTAAGTAGAGAATGTTAAACTATTCTCGAAACAAAGAGAAGCTCAATAATTTAATATCTCAATCCATGTACAACAAATATATATCGATCCATCTCAATGACTACCAAATCAACAGATCTATGTCAAGAACCTAGTCGTAAATAAACACCATAGCCTACACTACGAACCCGCACATCAAATTCAGGCCAAAGAAGTCAAGAAGTCACTTGAATCAGATCTAAATACAATCAGGTCTGCATATATATCCCATGAACACATCAAGAAGAATGCATCTTTGATCGCCACACTAGCTTCTGGTGTTGGAGCAGTCACTATCACAAGTCTTGATTCGATAGGATCCATTCCAAATCCAAGTCTCTAGACTCGACTCAATAATCCATGAGCCGCTTCCAAATCTACTGCAAAGTTATCTTTGAATTGTGTTGGAGCATTCACTATCACAATTCTTGATTCAGTAGGATCCATTCCAAATCCAAGTCTCTAGACTCGACTCAATAATCCATGAGCCACTACCGAATCTACTCCAAAGTTATCTCCAAATGATCCATAACCAAATCATGAGTAGGAACCAGATATGCAAGAACATCATTCTAAATCGATACCAACTCGATTGACAAATATATATATTTTTTAAAAAAATTGGATATCGTAACTATGACGACTACAAAATAGCGACGATTATCCATCGCAAACATCTGACATCCATACATCACATTACTAGCATCACTGTCAGAAAACAACCATAAATGATAGATATTCATTGTAAATGTCCAATGCATGTCTGTCGCATGTACAACATAGTCGTTGTTACAAACAATATGCGTCATAAACTTCTGACAGATATCCGTTGAATTAAAAGAATTTCCATCAGAGAACATGTTACAAATGATGGCTACCCATCAGAAGATTCTGACAGGTCACCGTTGTTTATTATTTTTTGTGATAGGTAAGCATCCCAATTTTGACAGCCACAAATAGGTTTGATGATAGGTTCACTATGTTGGCACCCTCTTTTTGCGATGGCCAAGGTTGTTGTAATTATGATGTCTAACAGAACCGTCAATTTTTCTAACTACAAAACTGCGACGCTAGGTGGTGTCGCTTAATCAACAGTTTACTGTCTAAATTTAGACATTCAGTCATTAGAAAAAGGTCTCAAATGTACTAGTGTTTTGAGGGCTAAGATCTTCTTAATCCTATTAAGAACAATTTGTTGGGCATTAAGCTTGTGTTTTTTTAATCCTGAGTCCTTCAGTTTCAATCTAAAGTCTAGGCAATTTACAACAAGTGGCTCAAGAACATCTTTGATACTGGGATCAGTAGGTGATTTACAGCCAGACTTATCATTGAAGGCATTCTTCAGAGAATCTAGGTATTTTGCAAGGGCTTCAAAAGTCTTAGGAATGGCAATGTCGAGGTTCTTACTGAAATCTGATCTAGCAGCGGCAGAGTCATTCCTTCCTTTTTTATTCTTGGATTCTAGTTTTTTACCACCTTTAGCTCTCAAATTAGGATTCTTCTTCAACAAGAGGGGATAGTTGTGTCTCTGGTGGCCTTCCCTTTTGCAAAGGAAACATGAATTAAGGCCTCCTAGGAAGGAGATAAGGAAAAAATGGGATCATCTACCAAGGTCAAAGAGGATTTCCCCTGGGAGATCGCCCAAATTGATAGTAATTAAAATTTTGGCATTAGTGTGAGGAAGCAGAATGTCTATTTTATCTACCCTGAGCACCATGTCGAAGGGTTACAGGGCTTGTGGAATCATGTTCCATAGGAAAGGCAAAATGCTACCTAGGGTAATCCAGCGAGAGCTCGATAGGGCTAAAACTTCATTGTGGGCAGCATTGGGCAACTAGGGGAGGTCCCTAAAATTGGTGTTGCCTATTTTCCAAAATTGCCTAGCGATAATTTCCTTTTGGGAACTAGGGTTCTTGAGGAATATAAGGAAAAGTTCTCTCTGGATCATATGCAGAAAGGAGACATGATAACCATATTTCTTACCCCATACATTGTGTAACTAGTCATTGAGGAAGAATCTAGATGGGAGCTTACTCAGGTCTTGGGCAGCAAGAAACATAATAGAGTTTGTAAGAGATTCCTTTTCTTTTTCAATAACCAAAGACATTTGAGCATTTGGTTTGATAACACATACAGTAGAAGGCTTAGAACCCTCACCTCCAATGTTGGCTACATCACCTCCTTTCGCAGTTCAGTCATCATCAATCACGAACTTGGCTTCTGGTGGGATAATGGCTTCTTCTTTGAGTGCCTACTTGAACAACTTTCCTCGCACTCCAGAATCTAGTCCAGGAGAATGAGTCACCATAGGCTAGGGTAGTGGCCAAGAAGAGGGGGCGCATTGATTGCTTGTCAGTTTGGCCAAGGGCCGAGGACGTCAGCATCCGCCAAGTTGCAGAGCCATCTTCATCATTTTTAGTATCTATAGCAAGCCCCCCAGAGTAGATTTTAACTTGAGATCAATTATTATTATTATTATTATATTGTTGTAAATTCTAAGTTTTTAGTATATAATAATAAAATAAATATTATTTATTTTAGGTAAGTAAAAAGTTTTTAGATATGTTTTATAATTATATTTATAAAGTTATAATTTTAAAATTTAAATTTATAGAGATTAAATAATTTTTATTTTTTTTGAATAAGCACAAAAAATTTAGATATATTTTGAAGAAAATTTTATGATATTAGATAGAATGGAAGATAAATAAACTCAATTGATTTCTTACATTTATATTCAGCCTATTATCAAGATTTTAAAAAGAAAATTGATTTTAAAAATCAAAATCAAAATAATTTAAAATTAATAATTATAAAAATATAAAATTTAAAAAAATCTTATTTCTTTTATAAATATGATATAATTCATGAAGCTTTTTAGAACTTATTTGTATTATTTTATTATCTAAATTTTACTTCTTTGTTTGTATTTGTAATAGATTTGATTTTGTTTAATAGTGGTACCATTATGATTCTTTGAATTTTTTTTATACTATATATTTGTTCATCATCTTCATCAAAATTGTAAACAAAAGATTTAGAAGAATTTTTAAGGATAAAAAATAAAAGATTTAGAAGATACCATCATATTATGCGTAATCTTTTTTATATCTTCTTTCAGTTATTAAAGAATTTATTTAAAAGTTTATAAAATTAATATTTTTAGTTTATTATTATCAATTTTTAATTATTTTTTAAATAATTATTAATAAAAATAATAAAAATTAGAACAATATAAACATAATAATAAAAATAAAAACTTTCAAATTCCCATATTAACTTTTAAGATATTTTTATTATTAGTAACATGGGAGATCTAATATAAAAATATAAACATATTAAAGTTTAAGATATTTTTATTATTTTCTTATTTTTAAATTGTTATAAATTCAAACAAATTTAAACATGTAAACATAAAAAATAATAATACAATTTTTCTTATTTTCTAATAAAATTTTAAACTTTAAAAAGACCTAATATATTATTATTAAAATAGTAAATTTTAAATTTTCTAAAATTGAACTTAAAAAATTAAATATAAAAATGTAATAATAACAAAAAAATTAATTAAAATTTAAAATTATCTCCTAAATAAAAAGAAAAAAAGAAAAAACTATTTAAATAAATTAACTTTAAAATAAAGAACAATAAAATTTAAATAAAATAAAAAATATAGTATTCACTTTTGTGTAAAATAATCTATCTTTTTAGCAATTCAAAATTTTTGTGTGTGTCTGATTGGAAGTTCTGAACAATTCAAAATTTTAGTGCACTCTGATTGGAAGTAGTGTCAATTGCATACACATACAAGGGTAGTTAGATAATGGCATGGATGACCATGAGAGTTGAATGCTTGGACCGGTGCAAATATGTTGCACTATAGCTGATGTGTAATGCCTCCGCTAGGGAACCCAAGCGATATTTGTAATCACTAAAAAATGGTCTAATAAACATTGAGCTCCTTTCTAAACATTACAAATTTAAATATTAGACTAAATTTTGTGCTTAATCAATTTTGCATATTTATTTAATCTTTTATTTCTTGATCAAATCATCATTTTATTATTTATTTGATTATATCTCAAAGTTTGACCATTTTATTCTAAGCTTTATTTAATTAAGAGAACATGCTCCCTTTTAATTAAATAAAAAATTCTTTTAATTAAATAATAAAATCAATTTATCCTACGCCACATTTAATTAAAAGAGTGTGTCCCCTTTAAATTAAATAAAGGTCCCCTTTTAATTAAATAATAGAAACTACTTTGCTAAAAATAATAAATAATAAATTAAAAATAAAAAAGTGCACTTTCCAATGAGATGGAATCTTTTGACTTTTGAAAAAGGCTTTTGCCTCTTTATCTCAACCACTCATTATTTTGCCTCTTAATCATGTCCATTGATTTTGCTTCTTGAGAATCTTGAGTATGTGGATCAACTAAGATTTAATCTCCACCATTGCTCATTTTTTTTAATTTCTTAATGTTGATCGTTCGTTCATTTCTAAATCTTTTAAAATGAGACTCTCTCCTCATTCTTGAGATCTCATCCATATAGTATTCTTAGCGTCTTGAGATCTTGAAATTTTATTGTAGGTTTTTGGAGTCTTGACATCTTAACATCTTGGAGTCTTGGCATCTTGCAGTCTTGGAATCTTGGAATCTTACAATCTTAGAATTTTGGAGTCTTGCAATCTTGACGTCTTTGAGCTATGACATTCTTAGATCTTTTATATTGAAGTATTGCATCATCATTGTCATTTTATTTCTTACATCTAGCTCAATCCATCTAGCTTAGATCTTCTTTCTTTTCATTTTTGTATATCATTTTAGCTTAGATCTTGCATCTCATCTTAGATCTATTTTTCTTGCATTCTTGCATATCATTTCATCTTAGATCTACTTTGCATTATCATTTGAATCTTCCATTCTATGGTGCACCTTGCAAAGGTCTTTTTTAAGGTTCATTTGAGAGCCACCAATCAATATCTACATGGTTCTTGCACATCATGGATAGGAAGCTATAAGCCATTTCTTGAGATCTACTTCTTCATGGATTCCTTCAAGTGTAATGGTTTATAGAAGTGACCTCACTTTTTGGTACACAATATTAACCTAACACATAATACTAAGTTTGTAAAATAATTTTTTTCTTAAATGTTTACAAACAATGATGAATAAACAAGCAGAAGTAAAACATAAAGTCCATAAGAACATAAACATAAATATAATCTCAAAGTAGATTACACATCTCAAGAGTCCCTTGATGTAGAAACTATGAAATACCACTACAACCATAGTTACATATTACATCATAATTACAATTGAATGATAAAAATACACATATTCATCAACATCCACTACATATGTCACATGGTATGCAACATAATCAACACAAATTACAATATGATATCTCCAAACTAAGTGGTATAATGACACAAGAACATAATATAAGAAAGATAAGAATACACATCCAACAATGGTGAATAAGAAGGTACAACTACTACAAGGATCATCCAGCACTGGTACACGAACATCAAAATCTCAAATGGTAAAAGAATCACTACCACCTAACCTCATGAAACCTAAATGGTCCACTCCCACTGTCCAGAGGAGATAACAAGAGACCCCACTTGAATAAAAAATACCAAAATCAATCACAATACAAACTAAGAAAGGGATCCTAAAAGCTTTCGAAATCAAAAGGTACAATAAGATATCAAAGGTAAAAACATACTCAATCAGGGGTAACCAACACATGTAGGAAACCTAAGATGCATATGGGGAAGTGTCATCACATGAGCCAACTCTAGAGTTATCTTGAAAATCTCTCAAGACCTCGACACCATAGTGTCCCTATGTGGTATTGGCAACCTCTCATATAGACAAGGCACCAACAATTCTATATCCAAGTCCATGCAGGTGGAAAACATCATCTCACAAACCATGTTGACAAAATAGTCAGTGCTCCCCTCGGGATTTGTGACATGGGTTAACTGCCTCTTGTGTCTTCTATAAGTCTAGTGGTTGTATTGGGCATTAACAAGTTGATCTTTTGGTGCAACGACAACCACTGCTTGTAACAAGTGGTATCAGAGCTTGGTCATAGGCTCGAATCCCCTTGAGTAACGTTAAGGGGGAGATTGTTGGAAAAATAGTCAACGCTCCCCTTGGGATTCGTGACATGGCTTAACTGCCTCTTGTGTCTTCTATAAGTCTAGTGGTTGTATCGGGCATTAACAGGTTGATCTTTTGGTGCAATGGAAACCACTGCTTGTAACAAACCATCCTAGCCTATACTAGCACTCAAGGCATGGGTGAGGAACATAGACATCTTATTAATGTTTCTATCCTAGTAGATTTTATTATGTTATCATTTTATCAAGTCACTTGCAATAAGTTATCCTAGCAGCCACTTGCAGGCCCTAACGCCTATTGCAAGCCACTCCCCATCTATACACTTAGTTAACCTACCTAGGCTCATAAGTCATAAATAGATCTCACAAATCATATAAAACATGATAATCAATTTTAGTTCCATAAAAGATAATTAGAACTCACATTGGTCCTCAAACCATAATCCCACAATTACACACTAGTCCTCAAACCATAACATCATAAAAATATACTCTCTCAAAGAGTTCAAAAACTAATAAGTTTAAAATGAATAAAAGTTGGGTAAAAATATCAAAACTATTATCATAAATTACAAATACTATAAATATCAATGCCATAGTAAAAAGGTAAAACCCTAAGCCTCTTGTAAGAATTCCTAAAAGCCAACTTAATACTACCCATACTAATAATAAAAGATAGAAACCAAAAACTCCAATAATAAACACATCAATATGAAATTCTCATCAAATAATATTTAATTATATAGAATTATTATTCTTATTTTTGTTTTTTAAAAGAATTCCCATGTATGGATTTTATTTATTTATTTATTTCAAAAAATAGAATTTCTAAAAATAGAATACCACTACATGCAACTGAATATATTATTCCTAACTAACATGCAACTGAATATATCTTCATTAAATAGCATGCAATTGAATATATATTCCTTGAATAATATGCACCTAAATATATCTTCTTTACATAACATGCAACTAAATATATCATTCCTAACTAACATGCAACTGAATATATCATCCTTAAATAACATGCAACTGAATATACCATTCATAACTAACATGCAACTGAATATATCTTCCTTAAATAACATGTAATTGAATATATGATTTCTAAGTAACATGCAACTGAATCTATCTTCCTTAAATAGCATGCAACTGAATATATCTTCCTTAAATAACATGCAATTGAATATATACCATTCCTAACTAACATGCAACTGAATATATCATTTACATGCATATATCTATATTTTTATTTCAAAAGCATGTATTTTCTCTAAAAACCAACTCTTTCAAAACCCTCAAAACCATAGAAGGCCATAATTGAAAACAAATCAAAGAAAAACTTTAAAAAAAAACTCCAATCAAAATTTCCTTCCAAACGATTCCTTAACATTCCTGATTATCAAATAAACACATCTTTTTAAAAAACACTTATTATTTACACATAAAATCTAATCAAACATGACGAAGACAATGATTTCAATGGAGAACTTTTAAGGATTTTAAAACCTTGCCTTAATACACAAAGTTGAATCAAAAATCAATTCCAAATCTTGAAAACTCAAAGCTTTCAAAAATAGCAAAACTTTAATCCTCTAAAAATTTTCCAAGAGAGAATTATTCAAAAACTGATTGAATTTATCTCAAACGGTCCCCTAGCTCTCTTATATAGAAAACAGATACTAGAGTTGAAAAAATGCAACTCCAAAATAACAAAATAGAACTCAATTGTTAAAAACAATAAAGTAGTTAACTCCAAATCACAAAAATAAGAACTCAACTCCAGCATTATTTTTTTATCAACTTTAATTTATTAAAAGAGTTATTTATTTAATTTTCTCAACTTTAAGTCACTTTAACTCAACTTGATTTTAAAAGGTTAAATTTTCATTTTATAACAAAGTACTTTTTAAGTTGCATTATTTAATTTTAATTAATTTGAAATATGCTAATCAACTAATAACTACTTAGCTCAAATTGCACATTTAAATTTAAAAATTATTAAATTTTTTAATTAATTAATCTTGAATTTGTAATTAAATTATTTATTAAATATAAAGAATTAGTTAACTAATTCTTTATATTTAATATTTTAATGTATCATAAGGTGTAACTATTTAATCTCATTTAATTAATCCTAATTAATTCCTCAATCTATTTGAACACCAAACGACATCAAACCACATGACATGCAACCATGAAACAAAACTGACTAAACCCAAATACAACAATCAAGCCTAAAGGAAGGGCTCACGAATTTACATCATTTTGAGGAATTCGGATAGGTAGAAATTCAGACACGTATCCACTATTTTAGAACAACTAATGGCTTAGGTTGGGATTGGACCTGTATGTTATCTCCCCTCTTTTACCATTGAGATATTGTGATAGGGAATTCTCATCCTGACAATTTAGGGAAGTCAATGCTTGGTACCTAAAATCCTGCATAAAAGATGAGCATGTACATACATGTATAATATATTTAACAGATAATGGCGAGGATCAGTTGATCTTGTGGATCTTGCAAGAAAATAACTATGACTCCGTCGCTCAACCATATCAAACAAATCAAATAAAAATATACGTCAACCATACACATGCAAGCATAGGGTCAGTAAAACCATACATGTATAAATAACATCAAATCTATCTGAGGATCTAATACACACATGAAAAGTGGCTTAAAGTTGTCTAGCTAATTAAATTGAAAAGTAAACTATGGGAGGGGTATTACATCCACCTCCCCTAAAATTAGGCTTACTCCTAGAAGCCTAAAAAATAAATAAGGATATGCATCCCTCAATCACGAAGCATCTTACTAAGATAAAAGATAAAATGATATCTAAAAATAAGCCAAAAAATAAGGACATGATATACAGTTATTAAGAGCAATATAATTCTGGTTCAAGAATAAACCGAAAATCACATTGATGAATCATTCATTATTTAACAATTTACATAGATCTAAATCTTTATTCATTTATCATTATAGAAAATATATAGTAATCAATTGTATGAAGCACACATTTTTATTTACATCAAATAATAACTTGAGAGGTTCATGCATACCTAGTTAATGCAACACTCACATAAAATCCAATTCAAACATAAAGTCAAATTTCATACCTCTAGGATCATAAAAAGTAGTTTGAAATACAAAAGAGTTATATGTCTTAAGTTTATTTCAGGTTTTAACTATTTAGACATCTAGTGGGTGTACGAATTCTTAGAGTTCCCAATGTAGAAACTTGGGCTCTAATACCAATTACTAAAATAAAATCCTAAACTTAACAAAAACCTTGTGTGATCTTAAAATCTAGCTAATCCTAAAGTTATTTTCCTTAACCTTAAAATTGTATTTAGTTAGCCTATATTTTGAGGTCCTTTGTTATTAAATGTTCCTATATAAATCATGCGTGCATTGATGAGAAAGAAGATTTTGGGAGGTGATGGAAGAGATCGATAAACACTAGTGTCTTGAAACATCTGTTAGGCCTTAGAAAATTTGTATCAATCTTTGAGGGGCTAAAGTTAAAGAAACCTTGCTACAAATATATGTCATTAATTTAATAAAAAATATTTACATATACTCTATGCTAAAATTAGACTTAATAACTAAGACAATAATTAAACTCTAGATTAAAACAAAAATATTTTATTTACTTAGTTCACACTGTTATTTTCTCTTCGAAAAATTATAAATCAATTTTGTTCTTAAATGAGCTTTGTGTAATGTTAGAAAATGATATAATGAATACTCTTTATCATTTATCACATTCTTCTTCTAAATTTTAAGTGGCTAGAAAAAGATGAAGAAGAATATGTAGATGCATTCAACCAAGGGACCTCCTATAAAGAACTTTTGAACTCATTCCCAAGGTAGTGTAAAGATCTTAACACCCAACATGGAGACATGTCAAAAAAAAAATTCTAGATTATAGCAAGGTCAAAAAACAATCTTAAGTTGAACCATTGAAAGACCGGTCAAAGAATAGTCTCCCATTTAAAAAGAAAGTAAAGATACAAGATTTGACCAAACTTGTCGATTCGCAAATATAATGCCTGTTAAGTTATAATTTAGAAACAAACAACGATGTTGTCAAAAAATACATATCACAGGAATAAAGTCACAAATTTTCAATTACAAAAGGATGTCGACCAATTGTCGATCATCAAAACATCATGGAATAACATGATACAACCTAAAATATAAAGAATCACATATCAAGACCGTCAAGGTCAAAATAATATGATACCACATTGTTAGCATCCCTGTCTCCTAAGCCTCTAGACAAAATGTCCACCTGCAAAAACTGAGATGAGAGTGTGGCCTAAGCATTTTTTCCGCCCAACCATGGAGTGGTTAGCTCCCCTGGGGCTCTTCTTCAAATGAAAGTGCATCGACCCTACATTAGGATACTAGCATCCCAACACTGATGGATCAGAAGACTATGGTGCAACTAGGAATCTATCTACTTATCATTCTTTAGACTAAGTAGAAATCATAAACATAGGGTCACAGAGAGAAATGAAACAAAAGCTAACAAAACATACTATTAAATTATATGTGAATCAGCTTTGGCCAAAGCATCTTGGAAATATCAGATCTACTGACAAGAAAATGAAATAACTAATTTACCCCTCTATGTCCATTCCACATTACACACCAATTCTAGATAAAATCACACCCTCTATTTGCCATTTCTATTTGTTATTTTATTTCAATGTATCATTCTGGATAAGAATTTCTTTTCTAAAATAGTTTTTTAAAAAATGATAAATTATCAATTTATATTACTATTTTCTTTTAAACCCTCTCATGGATCAATGAAAGAGGAGTAAGTAACTAGATTTATAAAAGAGGAAAATTTTGCTGTGTTTATTTCTCTTTTAAGAATCCAAGATTTACCCTAACTGGTTTGCAATTTTCACTAAGACTAAGAAATCACACCTCCAAATATCATTTCTCTGTAATTACCAAATATTAAAAATTTGTTGCTAATGTCCACTGTGCAGTTTACTACTGTCGAGTTTTAGAAATCCGACATAAAAATAATTGGCCATAACTCTTAATTTTTATTCTAATTTGGAAGTTTCTAAGAAGACGTAAAATTAAAATGACTATACTAAATTATATCTCCCGAACTTGCGGCTTGGACACCATGCAATTTAAGGATAATAAGGTAAAACCATTAATTCTGAGTTTGGTACTTGTTGCGTGGGGAAAGATAAGTCCTATAATAAGTTATAAATTAACATAAAATATTCTAATGTTAACTACTTCTACCCAAACGCGCCCAAGGTCTGCTGGAAGTCTTGTTATATCCCTCCAACTTAGAAAATTAAATAATGAACAAGAAAAATCTCTCCTTATTCTTAGTAAAAGACTAAATCAATTCAAAGAAAATTAATGGATCGTATTTAGGCATGGCCATATTGCTAAGCATTGTCTTGGCTTGTGACAAAATAAATGTTAAACTAGCTATAAAAATCCCTAAATTTATGTTCCGTTATTTTACTAATGGATTAATTAATCTTTTTTTTTAAATATAGGAAACAAGAGAAGAATAACAACTCTAGGAAAAAAAATGTCCTCTAACAAGATAACAATAGGATTGTTCACTTCCAAAAAAAATGACTTAAACTTCTTGTTTACACACCCAAATTATATCATGCTCAGATGACATTTCCTAGTTTATCATCTTCTGACAGTATAATAATTCAGACCTACACTCACCTATATATTCTACTACGTTTTTAGTTTGGATCATGCATGTTTCAATAAATAAATTAACAGATCATTTAATCTACTATCTATCATGTACATGTTCCCAAATTCTTATACCAAATCTTAAAACACAAACCACACACAAAGTTACAAGGAGAGTCCCATCAATGCAATTTTAAAAGAAACCAATGTATCTTGGATCACGTCATTTCATAGTTTGTACATATTAAAATAAGGAAATAAAAACCTAGAAAAATATTGGTAAATGGTTGATCCTTGCGGTCCTTTGCCAAATTCCAGCTTTGATATTTGTTTTATCTCCCTTTCTTCCCAAATTTCTTTTGTGTGTCCTCTCATTCTTCCCAAAATGCTACCTTATGGAATTTTTTCCTATTCTTCCTCCCCTTATGTATTTTGTATGCGGTAGTTAGTTTAAACAATCAACTCTCCTTTAGAGATGTGGTAGTTAGTTTTTTTAAAATAAACAACTGCTGAATTTTCCCATATTTTTTGTTAGTTTAAACAATCAACTCTCCTTCAAAGATGCGGTAGTTAGTTTTTTTACAATAAAAATAATATCTACCAAATGTTACGCTTAGTTTTGTATAAGAAGACGTTTGATGCAAAGTGGGCAGTAGGAAGCTTTTAATAGTGAATATAGGTTAAGGGAATGTACCATTACACACCCAAATTATAGGGAAAAGTTCCCTACACCTATCACAAGTGTAGCAAGGACAAGGAATAAGGTTATCACAATCCCAAAACCCCAAGAGAAACCTAATCACTAGGTTTTACCAAGTCCCAAATATCAATAACCAAGATTGCTAATGAAGCACTACTAACCCAATTTTTGAACAATCCTCATGAAATGACTAACAGGACTAGGGGTGACCTATACTCAGGGATCTAGTCCATTTAGGCCCTTTTCAATTAGTTCCAATGGTTCTTTCACTCACTAGCAACCCATACAACATGGTTGCTTCACAAACCCAAGACTAGGCTTGTAGCCCTTCCTAGAAGTGATTTTGATCCTAGACCAAAATGCCTCCATGTAATATACTGAACAAATTGGAGATTCTGATACCCTTTTGGGCCCTAGGGATCATATCCAAGCACCAAGATGTGAAACTAAAAGGAAAGTAGGAAAATACCTAATCTAGGCAAGACAATTGTAGTACCCCAAAAATGGGCTATACATTCATTGACCTTCTACATCCTCAAATCGAATGAAATCGACATCGAAGTCCTAACCCATGGCACATCTACACATCAAAATCCTAATTGATTATCCTAAATTCTACATTAGGGAATATTCCTTGAAATATTCCTAAGTATCTCAATTATCTTCAATTTAATGATTATTTGGCGATAAATCATATTTATCCTAAAGTTTGATTAATTGAATATTCTGAATATTTAATTAATTAGATTTAATTCTGCCACTTAATTATTTAATTGAATTTAATTCTATTTATTCCTAAATTGTATTATTTAATTCTGAAAATAAATCAAAAATCTTATGACTAATTGATTAAATTCTTATTTAATTAATTAATGTCAATTGTCAAATTTAATGATATAGTTTTTGAATAAAAGTTTGATTTAATAATTGATTAACCCATAAATCAGTTATTCTCAAGTTCAAAATCAGTTAAGTTGAGAATAAATCACTTTATTTATTTAATTAATCCATAATTAATTGTACACATTCAACGAGCAATTAAACCTTGAATCAGAAAATCAATTCAAGTTGTTCTAAATTTAAACTCAACTCTCTTTTGAGTTGAAAGTTGATCTCAATTTCTGATTTGAGTTAAAAAGTCGTTCTTGCATGATTTTGCATGATTATGTGAGTTGATCGAATTCTGATTCCTTGTTGACTCAAAAATCAACCCGAGTTCATCAAGAGTGATTTGTGGCTTTTTCCATGCACCCTCAAGACTTGGATTTCTATAAAAGCAAGGCTTCAACTCTTCTAAAAAGATCCACGAAATTGCATCCTCATGTTGGCGAATTTGTGACTGAAGAATCTATCATTTACGAATCCAAGCTATTGTGAGATTTTCATTTGTTTTGAGCATTCATATCATTTAGTATATTATTCTTAGATCAATTGCATAGCATGTCAATTTCATCTAGATTAGTTTCATATCAAGTTTTTCATCTTATTGCATAGAAAATACAAAAATATAGATTAATTTGCATCCATTCTACATTCATCTTTTTGCATCCAAATCCTTCGTTTAGGTGTTACATTGTCACTGACCTCAACCTAATCTGAGAATACCATACTCACACCTACTAGAAGGCAGTAAATCACCTAGTTATCTTAGTTTCCATTTTATTGCATATTTTGATTTTCTCTAACCTCTAATGTTTTACTAAAGTGTTGTGTCCATAGGTAGGTACAATTTTCACACACATTTTTGGCACCCACCATGGGGCCCTGAAATGGGTTTCCATTTCACTTCTATCAATTTGTATCAATTTCTTATCATTTTCTGATTAAAACTGTGATCTTTTATTTTCTGTCTATACATTTTTTGTATTTTTGTCAAAAAGTCATACCAGGAAGACCTCACTCTCATGTGACAGTTGATACTATCGAGGCTCGTATCAGAAGCTACACATTGTCGTTTGGGAGCTTGATTGTCATATGAGAAGACACCCACTATCGTATGAGTCTTTCGATTGTCGTGGGGGAGGTAACCCACTGTCGTACGAGTTTTGACACCAGAATTCAATTGTCATTTCAGATTTCCAGGCAATTTTCTAGATTTGATTTTTAGATTTGGACTGACAGCTAACCCTAACAATTGAGATCTTCTGTTTCTGATTGGTATCTACTGATTTTGATTGGAAAAGCACATTAAAATTGCTAAAATAGGTAAAATCTACTAAGCGCATTGCGAGGAATTCAGGTATTTTGTTCAATCTAATAACACTTCAATTTTGGATATAAAATGAACCCTCACATGTCAAGATTTTGTGTCTTTTTCTTCTTTCATATCACAGACTTCATTTTGGGCTATAAAAATGAGCATAGATTTTCTTTTTGCATATCTGTTAAACATAGTAAGTAGGCCCTATGAACACTATTTGCAGATGATCTTGAGTGAGTGGGCTTCATTCACTTGTTTATTTATGTGAAGCTCTTCTTGACAAAGGATCCACTTGTAGGTAGGGAGGTTACTGAGATTGTCTCATGTTCACTTGATTTGCATCCTCAGCTTTTGATCGATACATTTCCTCTCCGGAGAGATTGATAGACCATAAGTTGTTGACATCTCAAATCTTGGTGAGATAAATTTTGGTCTTAGTGTGTCAGATTAATCTGTCTGCTTTGTCTTGGTGAAGTGAAGAGGTTAGAGGATTATACTCTACTTCCTTTTTGGATAGTACCAAAACCCCAGATCCTTGGATCCAATCTAGTCCCCCTATGGTATATTTTGTGAGTCACCTTTAGAGAGGGTTAACCATAGTGGACATTCCCTTAATTGGGTCAACCACGTGGATGGAACCTCAAGTGGTAATAACAATTTTCACCTTGGTAGCAACAATCGCTATATAAATGTCCTTGTGGATGAAATCTTCACAGGTGTGATCTCTTGTTGGGCTGTCAAATCTCCCTAGTAGCTCTTGATGTATTGAATTCTCAGACTATGTCAAAACCCCGATGCGCCTGGATTAGAGTTCACCCTCTTGAGATCACAAAAGTTGCAGAGTCAGACCATTACTACAAACCTTATTGAGGCCAAATTTTTCATTTTCTAGGACTAGTGCGTTATTGAAATTTTTTTTGAAACATACACAATTACTCCTAGGGATTAGCACATTCAGTCACTTGATTGTTCATGCGCAAGGTTGCTTTGTCCCCTATTCATTGTTTTTAGGCATGCTTGAAATCACTTGCCTATTGTTCTGCATGCTTGTTTATCTACTTGGTTATTGAAAATGAATGATCCCAGTACAATCTTCAAATTTGGACAAAGAACTTTGCAAATATACTGATTCTAAAAACTGAGAAAATTGCAAAATCTGATGCAAAATCCCTTTTTGGAGTCAAAAGTCAACATTCAGGGTTAGAAAGTCATATGAGTTTTGAGAAATTGTCATTTCATAACCCATGGATTGTTGTATGATAGCTTGTATAGTGTCGTACGAGTTTTGTCACCAGTCACAAGCAAAAAATCAAAATCTTCTATCAACTGTCGTACAAGTTTGTCAATTGTCATTTCAGAGCCTACCCTCTGTTGTATGAGCCTGTAGAAATTCATATGAGATTTTTTGAAAATTTGCCAGAAAGTTGTCAAAATTGCCAGCAATCCTATTTTTACAGCCTATATCCAGATTTTGTCAAACAACTCATTGTGTCAGGAACAGAGCATAAACTAGAAAGAATTCAATCATTTTCCTAAAGTGGTCTCTTGAGTCTGATTTAGCCTTCTATTTAATTGATTTGAGTCTTATTCATCTTGTGTCAAAACCTTGTCAAAATAATCTTCAATCAATTCAATCTTTATCAAAACAGCTAAGTGTTGCGAGCTCGTGTCTACTATCTTTTGGGCATCTACCCATACTACTAGGGCACAATATCCTTCATTTATGTCTAATCTAATCTTTAATCAATCCAATCTTGATAAGGTTGCGTCATTCAATCCTTTTGAATCAAGTCATTCTTCAGTTGTCTTCATCTTGCTCTCTTGCTTCACCAAAGGTTAATGGTAGAAACTAGAGCTTCATCACAAAGAAAAGGAAGAGAACAACCTAGACCCTCTTCGGTATCATCTTCTATAATTTTTGACACCTTTCATCAACCTTATGACACTAACAAATTTGGAGAAGATTCTCTTGGCAATATTTTCTTGAAAGGTGGTTACATCACACCTCCTACATCAATCCACACAGGTAATCAACCGAATCCTCCTATATCAATTCATAGAAGTTATCAGACAACCCCACATCAATCTATCCCTGGTAACTCTCCTAAAGTCACAATGTCTCAAGGAGGAATGATACAAGGATCTCAAGGAAAACTTTCTCAACATGGTGTAGATCAAGAGCCCACACCTTTTAAAATTGCTCAATACAAAAATGATGATAACTTCAAGAAAATGATGAAGCATTTCTTGAAGGAAGATAGAGAAACATACTTCTTAGAGTTAGCTCATCAAGGTGCTAAAATTCCTCCAAAATTTAATGTTGAAGATATTATCACGCATGAGGAAGAAACTCCAATCACCGCTATGATGAAACAAATGCATGTCATGCAAGTCAAACTTAACAAAATTGAAAAAGAAAAGGAACCTAAGGAGTTCTCCATGGAGGCCCTATGCCCTTTTCCATTCGACAAAGACTTGTATATGCCACCATTCTTGAAGTGAGTGGAAATGCCTAAGTATGATAAGTATGATGAAAACTCTGACCCTCAATATCATGTCAGGGAATTATGTACTCAATCTATGGAGTTCATGCATGAACCAACCTATCTAATGCATCTCTTCCCTTGATCTCTGGGAGGGGCAACCATTCATTGATTCTCTAGAATTCCTCCTACAATCAAGATCTTTGAGGAGTTAATTAAATTGATCTATCAGCAATGCTCCTACAATATTCAACATCTGGTCACTATGATCGACATTTGCAATCTAGAACAATATCCAAGAGAACCATTCCTGACTTTTCTCAAAAGATGGAGGAAGAAATTTTCTCTATATGCCAGGCCTATTCTAGAAACTAAGGAGCTATAAATCTTCATCAACAATCTTGTTTTAGAAATCAACTATCCCTTACAAATGCAAAATCATACATCTTTTGATAAGATTGTGGCTAATGCGATCAAAATTGAGAAAGTACTTGTGAAAAAAAGGAGATATATCTCTTCAAAAGGACAAGTATGAGTCTAGATCTAGTTCTAAAGATAAGAACAAAAATTGGAACAAGAACAAAGGCATTGTCATAGATTACATTGTTGATAATATCTATGCCCCATCCAAGGCACCTACTTTCAATCTCACTATTGGTACCCAAGCCATCAAAGCTTCTAAAGCTAAAACAACAGAGTTAAATAAAAAGCAAACTGAATATAAACCTTGGGCTACTGATCCTAAATGCAATTTTACTCCTCTTGGAGAGTCCTATGAATCTGCTACGAAGACTCTATGTGCTAACAACATCATCACCTTGCCTGAGATAAAGGTGTTTGACCCCAAACCTAAACCAAAATGGTGGAGAGAGAATAGTTTTTGTGACTTCCATCACAGCAAGGGTCATAAAACTAATAACTGCATATGCTTGAAACATATCATTCAAGACAAAATTGATAATGGAGAAATCGTGATTGACAATAATAAGAGCAATAATGATCATACAATGTTCACAGAACCATTTCTGAAACATGGTCATGGAGATTCATCTTCTCAGCCTAATGTGGGTGCTAAAGTCAATTATGCTTACTCTAGAAACAATGTTGTCATAAACATGGTTGAACCATGCCTATCTTAAAGTTGCAATGTCATCACAATTGTAAGAAAAGATAGAGACAATCAATCACCTAATGTAGTTACTCGATCACAAGCTCAGGCACATTTGCAAGGACAAAATTCAGATTCATCAAATGTCCCTAAGATGCCTTTCAATCTATCATCTACTTCCAAATAGAAGGCTTCTTCTATATCTTCAAATCCTAAAGACGTGAGACCCACTTCATACAGTATAGTCCAATAACTCTAGCATACCAATGCAAAAATATCCATGTTTGAGTTGCTTCAGATATCTCCAGCTCATAAAGCCATTCTAGACAAAGCTTTGCTCGGATCCAATGTTCCCGATAACCTTGATTTAGATAGATTCTAGACTATGGTTGGTCATCTGACATCTCCACAATATATCTCCTTTTTAGAGGAAGATGATAATTCTTTGAGTCATCCGCATAACCAGCCCTTGCACATTGAAGTCTTGATCCAAAACCATCGAGTCAAACGTGTGTTGATAACTGGAGGCGTTGGTCTCAACATTTGTTCTTACAGCTTGATCACACAACTGGGATTATCTAAAGCTGCTATTGATCCTAAAAAGAAGATAACCATCAAGGCATATGATGAACAATAAAGATCTTCCAAGGGAACAATTTTCCTACCTATTAGAACAAGTCCTGTTATCAGAGATATCACATGTCAAGTTCTTGATCTACCTTTGGCTTAAAACCTTCTCCTAGGGAGACCCTGGCTACACAAAATGAGATCTATTCCTTTCACATACCATTAATGTGTGAAATTCCCTTATGAAGGAGTAGAGGTAACCATTCCATCTGACATATCTACAACTTGCAATGCCTTGAAGGAAAGTGCATACAAACTTGTCCCTAATAATAGAGAATCTTCCACTAAGCAATTAGACATTGCATCAACATCCAAGGTAGAAGAAATTGCTAAAGAAGTCAAAATTAAGGAAATGGTATGGAAGAATACACGATGGAACTTGTTTTATCTCTTACATCTCTCCCATTTTGCCCAAAATCTTATGGACAACCTTCAGACAAAGTGAAGCCTAATGCTAAAAAATCCCAAGTTAAATTCAATGGAAGCTTTGTCATAGAATAGGTATCTAAAAAAGAGTTTGAAGAAGATGAGGATGTGCTTGCATGTTTATACAAAGATGAATCTCAAACCCAATCAATCTAGAAATGTGACCCTTCTTCAAGAAAAATTCCTTAGAAGTCATATGGACCAGGGAATAAGCTGATTGCTAAAATGGGATACACTGGAAAAGGACCTCTAGGATTACAGGGTAAAGGTCTTTTGTCACCTCTTGATCACCGTGGCTGCACAAACAAGAATACAAAAGGCCTAGGGTATAAGAAGAAGCCTTTTTATCTTAGCAGCAATTATCCTCATGTCTTAGAACAAATTGAACCATCTACAACTATTCAACTAAAAGAGGAAACACAACAATATGACCATGATGATTTTGACACCACCACTGAGCTCATTCCTTATAAGCATTTGCCCAAAGAAATCAAAGACCTTCTTGAAATAGAGGATGATCCAATCAAAAGAATTAATGTAGTAGACACACAAGAACCTACTATGGAACAAGAGATAGTTGCACCACAAAAACTAGCTAATCTTGAAGACAATCAAATAGACAAAGAAGAAGGTAGTAGCTATTTAGAGATAGATTCTCATGAGTATGAATTCAAATCTGAATCGGAGGGTAACCCTTCTTGGGGTATTCATCCTAACTTTACTCATGTGCTTAATTTTCCTAGAGGCATTGATGAGGAATCTAATGATTATGAATGGGGTGTCATTCCAGAGGAAGATGAACTCATTGTAGAAAAACATGTTGATGTTATCCATCAATATTCACCTGAATCCAATGTAAGTCTAGAGAAAAGTAATGAACATAATGAGTCTGATCTTCCTATGGCTGAAATGGACTCCCACAATGACATTAAGCCTATTCATGAATTAAACATCTTAAGCTGTAATATCACCTTCGAACTTGAGAGTCAGGTTAGGACCAATGATGATAGCGCTATATCCGTAAACACTGTTTCCCAATCTTCCCACACTTTGACTATCCAACACCCTAAACTTCTTGACCAAACTTCCATAGATCTGAGTGAGGATATCTATACTTTTCCCAATGACTATGCCCTTTCTTTCTACCTCAATGCAGTTGAGCCTATGAGGACTTCCATCAGGGAACTGAGTGTTAGCATGACAGAGTTGAACATCAAGTATCTTAGTCAAAAGAATAAAAATAAAAATAAGTTATGAGGGTGAAAACCACTTTATGGCAGTCTCAGAACTACAAAAGTAAAGAAAAAAGACATATCCGAAGGTGAAAACCTCTCTGAGGAACCTTTAAGGATGAGATATTTGATGTCCTTCTGAGTCATTTACAGGATAGATCTCTAGTTCTAATAGATCCTACTTAGTCAATCAACTTCAAAACAATAGAAGAGCCACAATTGATCCATGTAGCACAATCTTTATTAGAAGAAGAAAAGAAAGCATTTACTACATTTCTAATAGAGAAAAAGATCAACTTTGCATGGAAATATTTAGATATGCCAGGGTTAGATCCTATTCTTATAATGCATCATTTATCTATCTCTCCAAGTGTCAAACCTATCAAGAAAAAGTTAAGAAAGATGCATCCACATGTTGCACTCTTGGTAAAAGATGAATTAGAGAAGCTCCTACAAGTTGGATTTATCTATGTTATTGACTATGCTGAATGGATCTCTAACATTGTTCCAATATCAAAACCAGACAAATCTATAAGAGTGTGCACATATTTTAGAGACATAAATAAGGCATACCCTAAGGATGATTTTCCATTACCAAATATTGACATGATAGTGGATATGACTATGGGCTATGAGATGTATTCTCTAATGGATGGCTTCTCAGGCTACAATCAAATAAAACTTGCTCTTGAGGATCAAGAGAAAACTACTTTCACATGTACATGGGGTACCTTCTACTGGAACATCATGCCATTTGGTTTGAAGAATGCAGGTGCTACATATCAGAGAGTTATGACATCTATTTTTCATGACATGATGCATCGCACTATGGAGGATTATGTCGATGACACTTTGGAAAAATTTATGATAAGATCTACACATTTAAATGATTTGAGCAAGATACTAGATTGAATGGAAAAGTTTAGTCTCAGACTAAACCCTAAGAAGTGTGCTTTTGGTGTCACTTCTAGCAAGCTCTTAGGCTATATTATTTCAAAGAAAGGAATTGAAGTAGATCCAGCAAAGGTTAAACCTATCATTGAGATGCAACATCCTAAGAACATTAGTCAAATAAGAACATTGCAAGGGAGAGTACAATCTATTAGACTCTTCATATCTCAGTTGGCAGATATCTCACAACATTTCACAAGAACATTACATAAAGGTGTGACGTTTTCATGGAATGAGGATTGTGAAAAGAATTTTAACCATATTAAGCAATATTTGGTGAATCCTCCTATTTTTATGCCTCCTATTCAAGGGAAGCCATTGATCCTCTATGTCTCCACTATAGATACATCACTGGGGGCATTACTTGGACAACATGATGAGAATAAAAGGGAAAGAGCCATATACTATATCAATAGAACATTGGTAGCATATGAGAAGAACTATTCAATGATTGAAAAATCTTGTCTAGCTATGATGTTTGCATCATAGAAACTGAGACATTACATGTTAGCTCATACAACATAGCTAATAGCTAAGATTGATCCACTAAAGTACCTACTAAGAAAAGCTTCCCTCATAGGTAGATTAGCTAAATGGGTAATGCTATTGAGTGAATTTGACATTGAATATGTTGAAAGAAAAGCTATAAAAGGACAAATAATTGTAGATCAGTTAGCTGACGCACTAATGTTTGATGATACACCAATGTAAATGGAATTTCTAGATTCCTCTATCATGAATCTTTCTTCTAGAGCATGGAAATTATTCTTTGACAAATCCTATACATAGAATGGATTTGGAGTAGGCATATTGTTCATCACTCCTCAAGGATACTCAATCCCCAAAGCATTCTAAATCAAGTCTCCTTGCGCAAACAATATTGCTAAATATGAAGCCCTTCTTAACGACATGAAGATAACAATTGAGTGGAGGGTAACAAAACTACACATTCATGGAGACTCACAACTTGTAATACACCAAGTAAATGATGTATATCGAATGAAAGATGGAAAGTTGATCCCCTATAAGAGAATGGTAGATGATCTAAAGAAATATTTCATACCTATCACATTTGAACAGATTCCTAGAATGGAGAACAAGGCTGTTGGTGCTATGACAACTTTATCCTCTTTACTACAATAGCCTGAACATGAGCTACACTTCAAGTTCCTAGTGGAAGCACTACCTTATCCTATATATGATTCCCCCGACACCCGCATGATCTGGACTATTATAGGTCATGATTCATCTAGATATAAAAACCTTTTCTCCTATCTCCAAGACCAAATCATTCCCAATTCCTTTAACTAGTATGAGAAATGAAACCTTATCCACACTGCATCCTGGTATGTCATCATTGGTAATGATCTATAAAAATGAGGTCTAGATGGTATACTACTTAGGTGTTTAGAAACAAAAGATTCTCAACGTGCATTAGAGGAAGTCCATGATGGTATATGTGGATCACATTCTAAAGGTTTAACACTAGCTCAAAAACTTATTAGGGCTGGGTACTATTGGCTTGAAATGGAAAAAGAGGCTATCACATATGGAAAGAATTCTCAAAAGTGTCAAGTACACGGAATTTTGATTCATGCACTAGGGATAGATCTAATTCCCTTCACTACATAATGACCTTTTCAGCAATGGGCATTTGATCTTATAGGTGTTACCTATCCCCATTCTTCTAATGGACATACCCATATAATCATAGCTACAGATTATTTACAAAATGGGTAGAAGCAATTCCTTTGACTCAAGCAATCAGCAAACAAATTTCTATGTTCATCTTGAACTACATCATATGTCAGTATGGAATCCCACACTCTATAGTCACAGATAATGGTGGACAATTCAAAAATAGAGACCTGGATGATCTATGTGCCAAATTCAAGATTACACAACATTGGTCATCTATCTACTATCCTCAAGGGAATAGACATGTTGAGGCTTCTAATAAGAATCTATTGAAAATCTTGCACTATACAATTAATAAAATAGGAAGAGACTGGCATCTCATGATCAATCTAGCTCTTTGGGCCTATAGAACAAGTATCAGAACACCCACTGGGGCTACACCTTTCACTTTAGTTTATGGATTTGAAGTGGTACTACCTATTGAGGTTCAAATCCCATCACTAAGAATCAAAATGCATGGTCTAGTAATTGATGATGCCTATAGAGTGTCTAGGTTGCAAGAACTTGAACTACTAGATGAGCACAGACAAGTACCGTATGATCATCTTAGAGTATATTAGAAGAGAATGTCTAGAGGCTACAAGAAGATAGTTAGACACAGAGAATTTCAGGTTGGTGATCTAGTCTTGAGAGAGAATCCTAAAAATCAATCACATAGAGAGTGCAAGGGGAAGTTTGAACCCAACTGGCTAGGTCCCTTTGTTATCACTGCTACTTTTGGCTCTGGAGCCTATCAACTCTCAATGACTGAAGGAGAATAGCTCTGAGAACCAATCAACATTCTGCATCTGTAGAAATTCTATGCCTAAGGCATTCAGTCTATGGTAAAATGTCCTAAAAAAAAAATTAAAAATTGGAAAAAGTCTTGAAAAAATGAACATCTTGGTGAAAACCTAGCAATGGGAACCTTGATGATTCACAAAGAAAAATCAAAAGATTCAAAAATACAAAAAAAATGAAAAAAATGAAAAAATGAGAAAAAGAAAAAGTGCCTTGGTGAAAACTTGGGAACAAGCGCCTTGATAGCAAAAATAGAATCTCTACCAAGATGGTGAAAACCTAACAAATAGGTGCCACTTGTTCAAAATGCTCCATCTATCAACACAATTTTGGTCTTTCCCAGGTTCCACTCTTGCTTTAGTTTATACATATCTCTTGGTTTGTTTCCGCATTCCTATTTTTAATAAAGTTAGTTTGTACACTAATCTACAAAAATGTTTGTATCCTATCAATGCTTAACACTTGGGGGCAATCAATATCATATCCTATGGTCTCTAGTATACCTCAGATAAGTCATATCTAGTTAGAGTCCTTTGAAGCTATATCTAAGTTAGTCAGTCAGTCTCCTCTCCAGAAAGGATTTTGCATCTATAACAATGCAATCAAACATCAACACAAACTAAAAATAATTTGTGCTTCACATGATTTCATCTCCTTGTATGCTTATTGATTCACATTGAGATTTTGCATATTGTGTCCTTTTGATCTCTTCGATGATGTCCTTTACAGGATTTAGAGAGTGATGACTGGGGGCATGATCTTTTCTTTGTCTTCTATTTGTATGTGAAGATCTAACAAATTTGTAAATTTAGGATTGAAATGGTGTTCATCTATAAGAGCCTCCATCTCGAATTGGATGGCCATGAGTACCTCAACCATTGATACCCAGAAAATTCAAGGAAGTTTGATCTTTTTCTATTTTCTTTTTGAGTGAGTTCTTACTCTTACTATGAAATGCAATCTTACCTAAGGATGTGAATGATAAAGGCTCACTACGGGTAATTCACATTGGATTTAGAATGATCTCTTGATTGCTTGATGTGTTTGTAATGCAAGGAGTATTCAGGTCATCACAACATTTATGTTTTGATGCTTATACAAATTGATATATCAAAATGGACATGATATTCAAGTCATCTTGGTGTTTATGCCTTGGTGCTTATATCTAATCCGACATTCCAAAAACAAAATCAATATTCATATGTCCATGGTTGTCTAGCTAGTGGGCATTGTATTAATTCTTGAGCATACAAATTGATATTCATATGTTTATGGTTTCATAACTAGTGGGTATTGTATTGATTTATTCAGTTACCTAAAAATTCAATGATGAGAATGACCGACATATGATCAGTGACTAGGTCCTAGGTTTTAGGTTTGCATATCTCTTTGCATTTTGCATGTTTGCATGATCTCACAATGGCTAAATAAACTTCAATGCTTCAACGATTCTTCAACCACATCTTCACATCTAACAAAAGCTGAAATCTCACACGAAGGTCTCTTCACAAAACCACAAGTAGTTACCATCCTGGGTTAAACATCCTTTTTTGACATAAGACTGAGTACCTGTCTTCATCAATACTTGCAAAATATATCATGTGTATCATTGCATTTACATTCCATATCATTATCATCATTTCATTATATTACATCACATACATGTGCATCTATCATTGCATAATGTACTCAAAAGCATACATTTACATACATCATTTACATTTGCATAAATCCACACATTTGAAAGAAATCATTGCATTGCATATATCCATACATACATTCTACACTACTCATAGCATATATACATCACATGATATCATCATAAATAAAAAATGACAAGTATAAATGAAGTTGTAACCAATATCTCGATCTCATATATATATCATATAGCTCAGAACTAGTCAAGGGTGCACTACTAGCACAGTATACAAAAGAATGAGCTCATGTGAGCTATCAGAAGATCAGAATGGTATATCTATGGATAAAAGAGAAAAAATATCAGAATATATAGACAGGTCATCTGTCGGCCTGCTCCTCTTCATCTAGTGGAGGTGGTGGTGGTGCATTAGGTACTACCTCAGCTCGAGGTGCTCTAGCTCCCTCTGATGCTATCATATACTCAGAGTAGGTGGGAACTCTCCATCCAACAAGAACAACAACATAGTAAGCAGAAACATAGTAAATTGCTTGAGAGGTCTGATGGGTCACCTTTGTCTATAATCTCCTATTCTCCTCTTGGAGCTTAGAACACTATCTGTCGGCCTCTAGAAACCTCTCCTCCCAGTGAGCACTTTGTACCTTCAGGTCCTTGACCTATAATCTAAGCCGTCTAATAACCTCTTGAGGAGTCTGCAGTACACTAGGATTTGCATCTGTTGTCGGCATATCTATATCTATAGTTGGCTACTCAGTGGTCTCTACTCTTTGTGCCTTATGACATCTAACCTTAGCACCAAGATCAAAACTAGTATCATCCTGTAGAAGATCTAGTCCTGCACCTACATCCTATGCAGCAGCTAGTACCTCCTCTGCACTTTCGACACTAGCTAAAGTGCCACTCTCACCTCTAGTCAATCTCCTACACAAAATTACATTACCTTCTATAGTACTAGTAGAGTGAGGAGGTCTCATCTGGTCAGCTAGTCTATGTGGTACAAAAACTATTCTTGGCCTCAGAGGTGTAGGTTGGGGCATCTATGCTAGTACACATCTCTGACCTCAACCCGTCAGTGCACCTATAATGTCCATGGCCTCCTCCATCAAAGGTATAAGCTCTGTGGGATCTGAAAATATATATATAGGATGCTCTAAAAGCCATCCAATGAATCCATCTATAACATCGACATCCAGAACATTTTCCTTGTAGTCCCAGTCCCTACCAGAAATACTACTGTACTCATGTAAAAAGAGCATATGATAACCGAGGACCCCATCCTAATCCAAGCTCTCTCAAAATATGTGCATAGGCAGCATGCTCCTATGGTGCATCCTGGATGATGTTGTATAGCCTCCATACCCTAGTAATCAGGAAGCGCTCCAGAACTATGGTGGAATGCCCAATCAATATATGACTCTAATAGAAATAACTGAATTGTTCTCTAGTAGTCGGCCAGGCCTCTAAAAGCAAGTATGGTCTCCACACTACAAATGTCATATCATTGAGGCACTGCCTCCTATACTCTACATGGCCCATGTAGACCTATGTAACATAACCAGAGTATACATAAATCACCAGCTCCTATGGCCGGTGCTATGACTGACACACTGGTCTAACTACTGGGATGTGCTCTCAGGCCCATATCTTTAATACTAAAGCACCAAAGGCAAATGAATTTCTCTCCTGATACACAATCTTGTGCATCTCAGAGAACATGTGTGCTAATAGACACTGACCCCAAGCTAACTCTGAAGGATTCACCATCATTCGTGCCACCATCAGGGCCCAACCCATCAATAGACCATTCTGCTAATGGTCGGACATGATGATACCTCCTATCATGCCTACAATGATACACTCTAGTCTATGGGTCTGCCCATAGCATTGCACTAAAGTCTCCCATGATATAGATCTAGTAAGTTGAGTTTCATCTCCTAACAATCTGCAAAACTCATGAAGACCAGAGTTCCCCGAACTCACATAATTAGGACGAGGACCATGGAATGGTATACAAAATATCCTATACACATCCTCAGGTGTGACAGTAATCTCTCCAGTTGGTAAGTGAAATGTTTGCATCTCTGAATGAAAATGCTCTATCAATGCAGTCAACAGTCCATGGTTTACCCTAATCTCAGGCAACTGAATTAGATACTCAAACCCATAGGTAGCAAGATGTTCCCTCATAGGGTCAAGCATCGATACACAAAGTCTCTAAGTAGCAGGATGAGAGATGCGTACATGAACATCAGGATAGATGAACTACACAGAACATAAATAGGGAACCCTATCAGTAATTTGGTTGAAAAATAGGCTACAAGTATAGAAATTGACAAGTTCACTATCTCAAAAGGTGCCTTAAGTGCTCAGCTATCATTCTAAGAAATCAAAAAATCAAGAAATTTGACCTAAACATGTGTTTTGAACTTGCTATTTCCCATACGACAATTCAGACTAGCACCAAAACTCATACGAGTTTAGGCAGGGTATCATATGACAAAGCATAGTCATACAAGTTTCTAAGGCTTCCCGTACGACAAAGGAGGGACCCAACAAAATTTCATATGACACTTGGGTCCCTCTCATACAAGTTTTGGGGGGTTCTCAAATGACAAAGGAAAGGAAAATGGAAAGTCGTATGAGTTCCGAAGGATAGTCGTATGAGTTCCGAAGGATAGTCGTATGAGTTTTCATGCATGCGAGAATTGAAATTTGAAAATGTAGTAAAAATAACCTTAAAATGCTACAAACTTGCAAAAATTGAATTTTCAAAGAGGCACAGAGATCCACTTACCGGATGGTATCTGTGATACCTTCGACTATGCTCAAATCGATGGGAAGAGATAGGTACTCTCGCTTCAGCCATTTTCTCGCTCTGAGGGCTCCACAAGGTTTCAAAAGTACAAATGTGAATAATTAATTGCAAATGACCCTTCCAGCTTTTATATAGCTTTTGACCTAATTTTCAAAAAGTGCTTTGTTTTTCACAAAAAATAAACCTTGGCTAATTTCAATGTTCGGAACCCATTTTTGGGATCAAAATCAAAATTTGAGATCATTTACTATGTCAAAATTGTGATTTAAAATTTCAGACCTAGGATGGCTGACTGCTTGCATAATCGACCTTCTAATCATCATAGAAATCTAGAATTCAACTTAATTGATTATCTTATATCAAACTATCAAAATTTCAACTTGGTCAACCATGGTCAAATCATAGTCAAACCTAGTCAAACTTGGTCTCTAGGACCTCTAAATGATGTAGAATGCATTCTCGAACGTGTATAACCAATTCTCAAATCAATTAAGATGCTTCTAAACTATAACACTGACTTTTCTAGTTAGATTTTGATTTTCATCCCGAAGGGGGCATGGCATTACACATCATTCAAGTCTGTAAATCAAATCTTTCTTTCAGTGATCAAGAAAACAACCATGTCTAGTTGTTGATTCATCTAAAGACCTCATTGCTTGGGGAAAATCTATCATCGCTTGGGGCACACAAGATTTATCAAGATCCATATCAATTTGGTATCCTATTCTATCTTGTAAATTGTATCAGCTTTTTATAACCATCAATTCATTAGTGTTATTTCCTTGGTTCTTCATAACTGAAGGGTTCAAATGTGATACCAATATTGATTCCTTTGGACAATTAGGTCTGTAATTAGGTCACCCACTTCTTCGTAATCATAAGGTTCAGAATCAGGCATTTTGATACCTTTTCATAATCACTAGTTCATCGTTGCTATAGTTGAAATCATCACGATTCATGGTCAACCAGGACCTGACCTGAATTAGCTTTTCCAAATCTTTCAATCAGTTTTTATCTCAGAATCGGTTCATCTTTCAAATCAAGTTCTATATCAAACATAGACTAATCTTTGAACCACTACACTTTGCACAACGATTCAAAGAGAGGCAAAATGTAATACCCAAAAAATGGGCTATACGTTCATTGACCTTCTACATCCTCAAATTGAATGAAATTGACATGAAATTCCTAACCCAAGGCACGTCTGCACATCAAAATCCTAATTGATTATCCTAAATTTTGCATCGGGGAATATTCCTTGAAATATTCCTAAGTATCTCAATTATCTTCAATTTAATGATTATTTGGTGATAAATCATATTTATCCTAAAGTTTGATTAATTGAATATTCTAAATATTTAATTAATTAGATTTAATTCTGCCACTTAATTATTTAATTGAATTTAATTTTAGTTATTCCTAAATTGTATTATTTAATTCTGACAATAAATCAAAAATCTTATGACTAATTGATTAAATTTTTATTTAATTAATTAATGTCAATTGTCAAATTTAATGATATAGTTTTTGAATAAAAGTTTGATTTAATAATTGATTAACCCATAAATCAGTTATTCTCAAGTTCAAAATTAGTTAAGTTGAGAATAAATCACTTTATTCATTTAATTAATTCATAATTAATTGTGCACATTCAAGGAGCAGTTAAACTTTGAATCAGAAAATCAATTCAAGTTGTTCTAAATTTAAATTCAACTTTCTTTTGAGTTGAAAGTTGATCTCAACTTCTGATTTGAGTTAAAAAGCTGTTCTTGCATGATTTTGCATGATTATGTGAATTGATCTAATTCTGTTCTTGCATGATTTTCCATGATTATGTGAATTGATCTAATTTTGATTCCTTGTTGACTCAAAAATCAACCTGAGTTCATCAAGTGTGATTTATGGCTTTTTCCATTCACCCTCAAGCCTTGGATTTCTATAAAATCAAGGCTTCAGCTCTTCTAAAAAGATCCAAGAAATTTCATCCTCACGCTAGTGAATTTGTGACTGAAGAATCTATCATTTGCGAATCCAAGCTATTGTGAGATTTTCATTTGTTTTGAGCATTCATATCATTTAGTATATCATTCTTAGATTAATTGCATAGCATATCAATTTCATCTAGATTAGTTTCATATCAAGTTTTTCATCTTATTGCATAGAAAATACAAAATATAGATTAATTTGCATCCATTCTACATTCATCTTTTTGCATCCAAATCCTTCATTTTGGTGTTGCATTTTCACTGATCTCAGCCTAATCTAAGAATACCATACTCACACCTACTAGAAGGTATTAAATCTCCTGGTTAGCTTAGTTTCTATTTCATTGCATATTTTGATTTTTTCTAACCTCTAATGCTTTATTGAAGTGTTGTGTCCATAGCTAGGTACAAATTTCAGACACACAACAATTAGGCCTAATTAGGTCTGCAATTATACTACAAGTGATATTTACCTTGAACCAATGCTGAAACCAATTATGGGAACATGTGAGGGCATACATAAGGACCTTAAATCCAAAATTTGAGGTCTTGGGGAATCCCCAATCAACAATTATGCTGACTGTACTCAGTTGCTTGTAGGTGCACACATAGGGATGTACACCTAGGGCATCATGGAAAATCCATCTCCCTACAAGTCACCACTTCTGACCTATATATTCTCAAATTACATAAACAAAACTTG
Organism: Chamaecyparis obtusa; assembly: GCA_027943335.1. Taxonomy (NCBI): domain Eukaryota; kingdom Viridiplantae; phylum Streptophyta; class Pinopsida; order Cupressales; family Cupressaceae; genus Chamaecyparis; species Chamaecyparis obtusa. The sequence goes on along the minus strand of BSBK01001066.1, from coordinate 754,784 downwards.
AATTCCACCAAGGGGTGTTAGATTACCATGGTGGAATCGAGTAGAAAACTCAAAATCAATTGAAACCCTAGTTTTAGGCCTACAATCCAGGCAATCAGACTAAAAAATTGATAACTTACAAACTAGGATTGATCAAAGCATGAGACCAATTGAAAATGAAAGTAGATTCATAGTAAAAACTTTTGGTTTTAGAATATCATGCCCTCCTATCCATACCAATCTGTACAATTCAACTATCCTCAGGATTTGCAGAGAAATGGTTGTATTTTTATTAATTCAAAATGCCTAATTACATCTTCTTACCTTCCACCCACTTGGTCGGGCTTATGAAGGCCTCCCCCATCAGTTAAAAACTTATTTTCAAACCATATGGCCATTGGGGGGTTGTTTACAACTTTTAACATAAGTTGTCAAAGTTGCAAAGCAACTTTTATAAGTTTTTTTAGCATCTTTTCCAGCTTAGGTGACCCAACTTGGTCCAAACCTAAGTATAATGATCCAACATGGATCCAAACATTTAAAAAATGAAATCCTAATAAAATAATCTATAATAATGTTTGGGAAACCTATTTGACCAATATTTGACCTATAGCTTATTAATGGAAAACTTGGGACTACGTCTTACAAATAGGGTCCAATTCTAAACCTTTATTTCTAGAATGTTCTAAAGACTACTAGTATCATCAAAAGGATCCAAAAGAGTGTCAAAGACTCTTAGTTTTCTGAGGGTTCTCCTGCACCATACTCCCCTTGAAGTTTAGAACTCAAGTTCCTACTTGAGGTTAACTGATCAATGGTGGTTCCATCTTTCTTATTTTGTTCCTTGGTCATCCAAGTTGTATCAATGTTTGGAAGTCGTTTCCACTTAACTAGGTACTGCATGTACTTTTTATTTCTTATTTCCTTGAGCACTTTGGATTCAAGAATTTGTTCTAACTCTATTTTCTTTCTTGGTGGGAGATCTGCCACATAATCTCCATCATCTTCATCATGTGAACCCTACACATTAGAAACATTTGCAACACACTTGTAAGGGGTAAGGTCTACAATATTAAAAATAGGAGAAATCAATAAAGTGGGGGGTAGTGAGATTTCATAGGTATTTTCAGCCATCTTGTTGAGGATAGTGCAAGGTCCAATATTCTTCATGTGTAGTTTTGAATATCTTCCTTTAGGGAGTCTTTCCTTCCTTAGGTATGCCCAAACTTTTTCTCCTATCTTGAAGTGAACTTCTCTTCTTCTCTTGTTAGCCTGCTCTTTGTACTTCATGGTGGACTATTGCAATGATTGTTTTACCTCTGCCTATACATTGGTGATGAGTTCTCCTAGTTCTTTTCCTTGAGCACTGACTCTAATGTCATGTGGTAAGTCTACCAAATCCAAAGGACCTTTAGGATGAAGTCCATACATTGTTTGAAAAGGTGTCTTAACAGGGGACCTATTTAATGAATCATTGAATGCAAATTTTTCTTGGGGAAGTATCATGTCCTAACTTTGATTGTACTATTTTTTTAGGCATCTTAATAGGTTTCCAACTGAACTATTGACCACTTCTAACTATCCATCCATTTGGGGGTTGTATGCTAAACTATAGGTCAAGTTTGTGCCTAGTTTCTTGTGCAAGGTCCTTGAAAAATCACCTTGAAACTTCACATCTCTGTCTAAAACTATAGTCTTAGGAAGACCATGAATTATCACTACCTCTTTAAAGAAGAGATGAGAAGTATGAGTGGCATCATTAGTTCTTTGACAAGGTACAAAATGTAACATCTTACTAAACCTATCCACAATGACAAAAATACTGTCATAACCCTATTTTGTTCTTGGCAAACCCATTACAAAATCCATTGAGATTGATTCCCATGGCCTAGAGGGAATTGGTAGGGGTTGGTACAGTCCTTGGTTAGTGGATTCCTCTTTTTCTTGTTGGAAAATAGTACAAGATTCTACAAACTTCTTGACTTCATTCCTCATTCTTGGCCAAAAATAACTTCTTTTCACTAAATCAGTGGTTTTTTCTATTCCAAAGTGACCACCTAAGCCACCACAGTGCTTCTCTTTGATGATATTTGTTGTCATGGAACACTTGGGGATTCAAAACTGAGCCCCCTTAAATAAAAGACCATTTTGAGTCAGAAATTCACAAAAATTAGTGTGATCTCTTTGTTAAGTTGGTGCATACCTCAAATGCTTCTCCAAAATCTAGATCTCCTGCATATAAGTGCTTTAATGAGTCAATTCCCACACTTTGAAACTAAATTTCTTCAATCAATCCAACTCTCCTACTAAGAGTATCAACCACTTTATTGGCCACTCCCTTTTTGTGTTTTATATTGAAGGTGTAAGCCTGCAATTGTTTCATCCACTTTATGTGTTTCACCCCTAGTTTCTCTTGAGTATTAAGAAAACTCAATGCATGGTTATTAGTGAAGACTATAAAATCCTTAGGAAGCAAGTAATGCCCAATTTTTTAAGTGCTTGGACCATGGCATACAATTCTAAATCATAAGTAGAATATCTTTTCTTACCATCATTTAACTTTTCTGAGAAAAATGCCACAGCCTTACCTTCTTGGCTTAAGACAACACCTATGGCCAAGTTGCTTGCATTTGTCTCCACCAAAAACACTTTGTTGAAATTAGGAAGATTTAGGATTGGATATTGAGAAACTCTATTTTTGATATATTGGAAGGCATCTTTAGCCTCTTTAGTCCATACAAACTTAGTCTTTTTACAACCCTTTATTGTGTTCAACATAGGAGCACACACATGGCTAAAATTCTTAATAAACTTCCTATAAAAATTTGCTAAACCATGAAAGCTTCTAACATCACCTTGGTTCTTTGGTGTAGGCCAGTTGATGATTGTTGCAACCTTTTCTGGATCCATTTTGAGAGTGTCTTGGGAGATGACAAATCCTAGGATGATGAGCTCCTTCTTCATGAACATACACTTTTCAAAGTTAATCACTAACTTGTGCTGATGGAATCTCCTTAAGACCTGCTCAACATGATCAAGATGTTCCTCTTTGCTATGATTGTAACTTAGAATGTCATCCAAATATATGAATAAAAATTTACCAATAAAATTAATTAAAATCTCATTCATGAGCCTCATGAATGTACTTGGAGCATTTCTCAAGCCAAATGGCATAACAAGCCACTCAAAAAAACCTTTAGTTGTCTTCCATTCATCTCCTATCTTTATCATGATTTGGTGATAGCCTAATTTCAAATCAATTTTGGTGAAGTAACAAGTAGTGCCAAGTTGGTCAAGTAAATCCTCCATTCTTGGGATTTGGAACCTATACCTTATAGTAATTTTGTTTAGGGCTCTTCTATCAGTACAAAACCTCCATTTTCCATCCTTTTTAGGGGCCAAGACTGATGGGACAACACATGGACTGAGACTTTTCAGAATTAGTCCCTTCTCTAGCAGCTCATTGACTTGTCTTGCAATCTCTGCATGTTGCACTAGTGTCATCTTGTATGGGGCCTTGTTAGGTAGGGATGAACCAAGTATCAACTCAATTTGGTGACTTATATCTCTTAAGGGAGGGAGGCTTGTGGGCAGGTCACTAGCAGTGACATCACTGTATTTTCCAAGTAGTTTCTTGACTTCATTTGGTATAGGATCCCCCTTTTTAGACCTTATATTATCCTTAGGCTTAGAGATTAGGACAAAGGATTGAGTTTTAGGTTCATTCAATGTTTTCAACATTTCTTTCTCACCCATGATGATGAAAGTAGGTTCTTTCTTAGATTTGTTATCAGGTAGGGGCTTCATAGTGAAGGTTTTCCCATCTTTAGTGATGGAGTAGGTGTTCTTCCTACAATGGTATATGGAATATACATCAAATTTCCAAGGCCTACCTAGAAGGATGTGGGAAGCATCCATTTCAACAATATCACAAAGAACTTTGTCTTTAAAGTCTGCAATTGAAACCTCTATCCATGCTTGTTCAGTCACTAAGGTTTGTTGACCCTTTGTTAGCCAAGAGACATGATAGGGAAAAGGATGTGGTTTCTTAGGAAGATTTAGTTTTTGAAACATTTCACTAGATACTAAGTTTTCATTTGAACCATAATCTATGAATAGATTACATACCTTACCATGGCATTTTGATCTTTGTCCTGAAGAGGTTTTTCCTTTGTGGAGGTTCTTGGTTTTGTGGTACTTGAAGGAAGACTAATCTCATCATCAAACAAACTCCTTCTAGTTCTAAGCCCTTGCATCTACATTGTCTTCTTATTTGTCCTCTTGAATGAGTTGTGCTCTTCTTTCCCCTTGATTGTTATTGTTCCTCTTCTCAGGGCACCTTCCTACATGGTGTCCCAACAGATTGCAGTAGTAGCATTTTAGGGGTCTGTTTCCTCTTCCTATATTTTTTTTCCCTCTATTGAAGGGTCTCCTTCCTCTATAGTTCCCTCTTGAGTTTGATTCTGTCATGCCCAAAATTAGGGAAAAACACACACAATTTTTTTTTAAAACTCATCCTACAACGTTGAATATAGAAACAAAAGATTGTAACATCAACCTATACACCTAACTCTTGAGGGAATTCGAGGCATGCGTTGGCTTGCTGACATTTCCGAACTCGTCAGGTGCACAAGGTCAAAGAATACACTAACTTGGGTCCAACCAATGAGGGCATGAGGGATGAAATCCCTAAAGCAATCATCCTAAAAGAATAAAGTCAAAGATTATATAACATCAAAAGATTGAAATATTCATCATTAATCTTGCCTGGATTAGTTATAAAGGGTGCATCAAGGCACAATGCAAAATTTGAATACTAAAATAGGGTCAAAGTTATAATTTGGTAATATTTTTTGTTAGGATGATTAATACCTAATGTACAAATGAATAGTACATTAAATAAAACACTATATATATATATATATATATATATATATATATATATATATATATATATATATATATATATATATATATATATATATATCTGTGTGTGTGTGTGTGTGACATTATATTTAACATCTACTAAAATAAAGGAAGTTTATAATAATTAAGAGAATTTCCAAAATACATGTTAAAAGAAATATTATGGGAATAAGATATCTATAGTCACTTAAATCCAGGATTAAATTGAATCCCGAATTAATAGGGAAGGCACAAAAGATTCAAAAAGGCTATTATTAAAAAGATAACTACACAACTAAAATAGACAAAATAAGAATTATCAACAGTCAACAATTTAATAATTCAATTGATTCATAAAAGGGAGAAATAATTCTGAAATAATAAAAAGGGGAAAAATCTAGAAGGGCTCTTGGCTAGTCCTAACCCTAATCCAAAATAAGGGGATTGGCTTAATACAATTTGGCTTGAGACCCAAATTTTCCATTGTTGAAGTTTTGAACAGGTTGCAACAGAGGGCCAAGAAACTCTATAATCTTGAGTGAATATTCACCCAGGCATGCACAGGTGTGTATATACACAAGTGTGCTTACACTCCTATGCAGGCTTGAGTAAATACTAGGGGTTACAACAAGGAGAAAATAGTCATCCAGAGGCAAGGGGATAGCAGGATTGGTCGGTAAAATTTTATGCTCCCTGAGTTACTTCTCGGATCTTATTTGGTTAAATCTTCTAGAAGGTTATAATAGTCTGGTGGTTGAAAACAATTATGGTTGATGTTACATAACCAATTATATTCGTTTGTTCTTGATTATAGCATCAATTTATTTTATCTCTGTTAAGATCTATGAGTCAAATTGCCGATGAAGTTTACATAATTAGCATAGATAAATTCTAAGGAATGTTATAGGTACATGCAAAGGAGAGAGCACAATAAAACATCTATAATTAAGTTTTTTTTAACAATGTTTAATGATCATATGAAGAGATTCGAAAATAAGAAAGTATTACCATATGTAAAAATATTATATAGAAGATCGCAATAAAATGCGAAGGTACTATCATACTCAAATGAGTATTCAATGCGTTAATACTCGGGCTCAAACATAAATAAAATATAAGAGAAAATGTTTTAACCCACCGCTGAATAGATTGGAAGGGTTCGAATCCCCCTTGTACCTTGGTTGGCAGTGCCCAAGCTAGTGCCTCAGTGGCATGGTCACTGCTATAGCGGCTAGCCGCTGGCAGTAGTGGCCATGTGCTGACTGTCACGACAATGCTGTCAACATTGCATGGTATCCACGGTTTCGGCCCTGCTAGGGCACTGTGTAAAAAATAATTCCATAATCTTGCAAACATTAAAAAAAAAACCCTAAGTTCTGTTATCATTTCGATGTGGCAAAAGGGTTTGATAAATACATAAATTTGGTTGTTTAAAAAAAAACATGTGATTATATATATATATATATTACATCTACATAAATAAATAAAAAGGACAATCTTAAATCAGTATTTCACAAATAAAATTATTCATATATATAAATATCTAACATGATATTTATATATATAATAATAGTAAAATATAAATGTATATTTATTTAAAACGTAACATACATACGTATCTTGTTCTTCTACTAACATAACTTAATGTTAACCCATCCATAATAAATTTTTAGATTGTTGTAACAAATATTCGAGGATATTAATGCACATATTTATTTAGTGGTGAAAATGTACATACATGGGATTAATACATGCATGAGTAATTGACGAAATGAGAGTAAGATAAATCAACCTTCTTAAGTAAATATCTGTTTAAGTTATTTTCTTATATGTACACTATTGCTAAACTAAAGAAATTTGATTTCATCCTTTTCCAACTTCAAAAAAATAGGCATTGAACACTTTCAATAATGAGAAATAACCCCTTTCTATTAAGGGAAGAAACTTTAACTAAATGCATAAATAAATCTTCTAAGGCATAACTCATAAAATTAAAGGTGTCTTTTTCATCCTTAGTAAGTATCAAAATTGCATCAACATAGAATTTACATTTATGTCATCAACCCCTAAACATCCTTACTTTCATGTCATTTCAACATAAGGATAATCCTTGTATATTTCCACAAGCATTTTCATTTAATAGATGGAAGATATTACATTAACCTACTATATTTTACAAGCATTTTATTTTCTTAGGCTTTTTCAACATAGCCTTGAATAGAACAAAATACACAAAGGCTCAAGGCCATTCAACCAATAACATAGAGGAGGTATCTCCAAATCTCCATTAAAACTAGCAAGATGTGCCCTTTTGAAATCTGGAAAAAAACAATAAAAGACAAGCGGACCATGGAGGCTCACCTCGCAACCTAGGCTATTTCATGGCCACCCTCGAGCTAGGGGAAAACAAAGATGGATAGGATAACAACATGCATATATCAAGCACACACAACAGATACTAGGAAACATTGCATAAGCATAAAATTTCCTTTTCCAAGGCTTAGCACAACCCGAGTCACTTTGGACCCATGGTAGGGGTGAAGGTGGAAGCTACTCAACTAGGAGAATGCCAAAGTACAAAAGAAAACCAACCTTCAACAAGGCTCCAAAATCTGCACAATATGCCTTCACAAGGTGATGAAGGGTGCTCCCCTTAATACCACAAACACATAACAGAAATAGAGAAACAACAACAATATGCAAGAACAGAAAATTGGCTTCTTATTATCTCCACAAATGTGGAATTACAAACTTTCAGAATTACAATATGCAAAGCCACATGGGCATTCCCTTACAATATTCTGTAGGACAAAGCCTCGAACTATTACCCAGATCTACAACCCAGAACTATTCTGAACTATTCTGAACTGCCTAAGACAATAATACAGCCTTCCTTATATAGGCAATTTTCCACCGCCTGGGAAGGTTCCAGAATTTTAGCCAATAAGGGCCGACCAAACTTAGAATTATTTTATTTTTCAATTTATTACATCAAAGTCGGCTCAAAATAACTTTTGAAACCCGAACAAAAATTTTGAAGGAAAATTATTTTCCGCCATTTCAGGTGACCCGACTTCCGAAGATCATAAGTCATCACCAGTTGACCCGATTGACTATTATAACCCCATTTCGAAAACGCCACGAAGCGCTCTACAGGCTTGACCCGCGCAAGCGCCCGTCACCCAAATTTTTGACCTCATCCGAGGCCTCTAAAGCCTTCAAAACTGAGTTCGAAGTTTCTGTACCCTGCTGCCAATACCGAAAATCTTCAATATCTTCCAATATACACTTGATCTGGCAATGAAACTTTACTGGCAGGCTTATATGACCAAAATGAACCTCCAAGAAAGAAATCAGATCATTCTGAGCACATACGAAAATTACCAAAAATAGTAACTTTCCATAAATAGCAGCTCTGCACAAAATAGCCCTTATTGAATACAAAAACATAAATATTTTTGGGTGATGCAAGATTGCTCTTACACCCAGGATGCTCCTGCATCAGACACCCGGGGTAATTTGAGAAGTGACCCTGTCACGACTCAGGTGTGCAGAGGAAAACCAAGACGGTTAACCTCCTCCTTTGTTAGCCATGATGAATCTTCAACAGGTCGTCCTTTCCACTTGACCAGATATTCTTCATATGCCCTGTTCCTTGTGCTTCTGCCAACACGACTGTCCAGTATGTCTTCAATCTCCTTGATATCTGAACTAGTTGCTGGAATACTCCACTGTGCTGCTGTGATCTCATCTTCAACACCTCCCTCATGATACTCTGTCAGATCTGAAATGTTAAACACTGGCGAAATATTTAGCTCAGTAGGTAATTCTACCTCATATGCATTTCTTGAATCATGTTTCTTCAGTATCCTACATGGTCCAAACTTCTTCATTTTCAGCTTGTTATATGTACCAACTGGAAACCGCTCCTTCCGCAAATGAACCATGACTTCATCACCAACCTGAAATTCCTTATACCTCCTTTTCTCATCTGCCTTAGCCTTATACTGTGCGTTCATCTTGGTAATATGCCTCCTCACCTCCTCATGGATGTTCTTCAAGTGTTCTACAAAATCCTCAGCTTTAGCACTACTTATTTCTCCTTTATCTATCTTCCTCAATTCAGATGCATTTCTTGGACTACTTCCATATACAATCTGGAATGGTGATTTACCAGTGCTCCTGTTGACAGAATTATTGTATGCAAATTCGGCCCGTGGTAAAATCAAATCCCATCCTGTTGGCTTATCTCCAACCAAACATCTCAGCAAATTCTCCAAACTCCTATTCACCACCTCTGTCTGTCCATCAGTCTGTGGATGATGTGATGAACTAAACTTCAAATCTGTCTTCAACTTCTTCCACAATGTACGCCAAAAATATCCAACAAACTTAGTGTCCTGATCTGAAACTATGGTCTTTGGCAAACCATGAAGTCTCACTACTTCTCTGAAAAACAATTCTGCTACATGAACAGCATCATTAGTCTTCTTGCAGGGAATGAAATGTGCCATCTTTGAAAATCTATCAACCACCACAAAAATTGAATCATGTCCCCGCTGAGTCCTCGGTAAACCAAGAACAAAGTCCATGCTGATATCCTCCCAAGGCTTCTCTGGTACAGGTAATGGCTGATACAACCCTGTATTCTGCTTCACTCCTTTCGCCATCTGACATACTCTGCAACTCTGTACAAACTTCTTCACATCTTGCTGCAATTGTGGCCAATAATAATTCTCACCAACCAAAGCAAGGGTTTTATCACGACCAAAGTGTCCAGCCAATCCTCCACTATGCTTCTCCTTGATGAGATTCTCCCTCATAGAACTTCGTGGAATGCACAACTGACTCCCTCTGAATAGCATATCATCCTGGATGATGAAATCCAACCATTTCGTCCTGTCTAGAGTAACAGGTTCTGTGCAAGCTTTCCAAGCTTCACCAAAATCAGGATCCTCTGGATACAAATTCTTGAGTTCCTTGAACCCAACCACTTCAATCTGCATTTCTGTCAGCAATAGTTGCCTTCTGCTAAGAGCATCTGCAACCCTATTAGACTTTTCACTCCTGTGTTTCAAAACAAATGTATAACTCTGCAAAAACTCAACCCATTTCAAATGCCTTTGATTCAATTTTCCTTGACTATTCAAATATTGCAAAGCTTGATGATCAGTATACAAAACAAACTCCTTAGGAAGCAGATAATGTCTCCACTTCTTTAATGCCTGAACTATAGCATAAAATTCCTGATCATAAACAGAATACTTCCTCTTGGCATCATTTAACTTCTCACTGAAATACGCAACAGGTTTACCTTCTTGGCTCATAACAGCTCCTATTGCAGTACCACTAGCATCACAATCTACTTGAAACACCTTATTAAAATCTGGAAGTGCTAAAACAGGTTGTTCTGTAACTTTTTGTTTCAACAATTGAAAACTCTTTTCTGCCCCATTAGTCCACTTAAACTCTTTTCTATCCCCTCTCATTGTTTCAGTCAAGGGACCACAAATACTGCTAAAATTTTTGATAAACTTTCTGTAAAAGCTAGCCAAACCATGAAAAGATCTTACCTCAGTAGCACTCCTTGGAGTAGGCCATTCAAGGATAGCCTGTACCTTCTCTAGGTCCATTTTTAGACCTTCTGCTGAAACTACAAATCCCAAATACACTAACTCTTTCTTCACAAAACTGCACTTTTTCAAATTAATCAACAATTTCTCTTCTCTCAGCTTCTCAAATACCATACGAATATGCATCATATGCTCCTCCAATGTCTTACTAAAGATCAAAATATCATCTAGGTAAACAATGACAAACTTACCCAAAAAAATTTTCAGAACCTCGTTCATGAGCCGCATGAAAGTGCTCGGTGCATTGGTTAGCCAAAAAGGCATGACTAACCACTCATACAATCCTTCCTTTGTCTTGAAGGCAGTCTTCCATTCATCTCCTTCTCTGATCCGAATCTGATGATATCCACTTTTCAGATCTATCTTTGAGAAATACACAGCTCCACTCAAACAGTCCATAATATCATCCATTCGTGGCAATGGAAACCTGTACTTGATTGTGATCTTGTTTATTGCCCTAGAATCTGTACACATCCTCCATTCTCCATTCTTCTTTGGTGCTAATACCGCTGGTACAACATAGGGACTCAGACTCTCTCGAATCAATCCTTTCTGTAACAACTCATGTACTTGTCTGTTCAACTCCTCACTTTCTGCAGGTGTCATTCTGTGCGCTGCCTTATTCGGTAAACTCGCTCCTGGGATCAAGTCCATCTGATGACTGATCTTCCTGACTGGTGGTAATCCATCAGGCACGTTATCGGATACAATATCCTGAAACTCATTCAACAAATCTGCAACTTCTACAGGAACATCTTCTACTTCCTCTTTACCAACTTTTGGAATTAAAGCAAAACATACATGCTCATGCCTCATACCATCTAGGAATTTCCTTCCATCAACAAAAGTTATCCTTGCATTACCACATACCTTTTCTTCAGTCTCCTTCAATGGTTTTAGCTTATGTCGCACTCCATCCTTTGTCAGGGAATAGGTATTCGCACGACCATCATGTACAGCACATCTGTCAAACTGCCATGGTCTACCCAACAACATATGACATGCATCCATAGATATGACATCACACAGTACCTCATCTTGGTATCCACCAATCTTGAACTTCACCAGGCATTGTTCATTGACCATGACCTTGTGGTCATCCTGTACCCAGGCAATCCGATATGGATGTGGGTGTTTCTCTCTCTTGAGCTTCAACTTTGTCACCATCTCTTCTGACACCAAATTGTCAGTGCTTCCACTATCGATGATCACATCACAACATTTACCTTCACACTTGCACCTGGTGCGAAACAAGCTCCTCCTTTGCTCAGGGTCATTCTCACCACTCAACAGGACTCTTCTGTTAATCAACATTTCTCCTCTTTCAGCATCTTCAGAATTTGATGATCTGGCATCTTCATCTACATGCGCAACTCTGGCCTGGCCTTCATTTCTCCTGTCTGTTCTGCCTTGGCGCTGAGGACATTCAAATGCCCTATGACCTTCTTCTCCACAGTGAAAACATGTTCCACGGAAGCCACCTCTTCCAGATCCTTGTCCTCTTCCTCTTCCTCTCTGATCACTATTATTCTGATCCTGGAAGCGATTGGAATTATTTCCTCGCTGATTCTGACTGCTACTGGCCTCATCCTTCTTTTTCAGATCTTCATTTCGGCCACCATATGACCGTCCACCAGATCGTCCACCGCGACCTCTTCCGTTTTGTCTGCTCTCGAACTTCTTATTCATCTTTTCCTCTACTTTTAGGGCAAACTGGTATGCCTCTTCAATACTGTTCATTCGAACCAGATTCAGCTCCTCCTGAATGCTTGGCCTTAACCCATTAAGGTATCGGGCAACTTTCTCCTTATCAGCTTCTGCATGGCCTGTTCTGATGAGAAGTCAGTAGAACTCCTCTGTATACTCCTGAACAGATCTTCCCGCTTGCTTCAAACTCTGCATTTTCTTCAGTAGGTCAAGCTCATAATCAACAGGAATGAACTGTCGCTTCAATTTATCCACCATCCGATCCCATCTTGTGATTTTATCTTTCCCTCTTCTATTTCGCTCTAATTGAATTTCTTGCCACCAGATCTTCGCATGACCTTTCAATCTGGCTTTCGCAAATTTGACTCTATCAGGATCCTCAACATCTTCATACTCAAAATATTCTTCACATTCATTGATCCAGTCGATCAATTCCTCTGGGTTAAGATTTCCAGAAAATGTAGGAACCTCAATCTTAGGTCTTTTCCCAATCTTGGAAATCGCCCGAAAAAGTCTTTCTTCCTCCTGGTTCACAATTTCAATTTCTCCTTCTTGATATTCTTCTTCGGCTTCATCCTCGCTTTCGTCTCTGACATTAAGATTCATTCCTCTACGAATCTCTTCTTGCAATGCTCACACTTATCTCTGCAGCTCTCTAACCTCAGGTGTCACAGCACCAGCTCTTCCGCCACGTTCTCTTCGTGGAGGCATTTTCGCGATGCGCGCTGAAACCCTAACCACGGTCCTGGTGCAAACTGCCTCACAGTCGGCGATCTGTTTACACACTCAAGAAAACCTGCTCTGATACCACTTGATGAAGGGTGCTCCCCTTAATACCACAAACACATAACAGAAATAGAGAAACAACAACAATATGCAAGAACAGAAAATTGGCTTCTTATTATCTCCACAAATGTGGAATTACAAACTTTCAGAATTACAATATGCAAAGCCACATGGGCATTCCCTTACAATATTCTGTAGGACAAAGCCTCGAACTATTACCCAGATCTACAACCCAGAACTATTCTGAACTATTCTGAACTGCCTAAGACAATAATACAGCCTTCCTTATATAGGCAATTTTCCACCGCCTGGGAAGGTTCCAGAATTTTAGCCAATAAGGGCCGACCAAACTTAGAATTATTTTATTTTTCAATTTATTACATCAAAGTCGGCTCAAAATAACTTTTGAAACCCGAACAGAAATTTTGAAGGAAAATTATTTTCTGTCATTTCAGGTGACCCGACTTCCGAAGATCATAAGTCATCACCAGTTGACCCGATTGACTATTATAACCCCATTTTGAAAACATCACGAAGCGCTCTACAGGCTTGACCAGCGCAAGCGCCCGTCACCCAAATTTTTGACCTCATCCGGGGCCTCTAAAGCTTTCAAAACTGAGTTCAAAGTTTCTGTACCCTGCTGCCAATACCGAAAATCTTCAATATCTTCCAATATACACTTGATCTGGCAATGAAACTTTACTGGCAGGCTTATATGACCAAAATGAACCTCCAAGAAAGAAATCAGATCATTCTGAGCACATACGAAAATTACCAAAAATAGTAACTTTCCATAAATAGCAGCTCTGCACAAAATAGCCCTTATTGAATACAAAAATATAAATATTTTTGGGTGATGCAAGATTGCTCTTACACCCAGGATGCTCCTGCATCACAAGGCCATAGAACATCCATCCACCCTTCTCATACTCTTCACCATAACAACACCCTTATGACCCCCAAAAGTATACACAAGATGGCACATGGATGCCCATACATCCATGCTTTATCCCCTTCCTCGCAGAGGAAGGACTCTACACTAGAAAAGTAGTCCCAACCTATGCCCTTCACCCATCAAGGCTCTCTTCCCTCCCAAGGGTGAGCTTGGCCTTGCACAACCCCAAGAAACAATGTACAAAAGAAAATACACTTACAAGAAAAGACAAGAATCCATGAACGTTTACAAGATTAACTAGCATTCACACAACATAGGAAGAGTAGTAAAAATGTACATAGCAATAAGAACAAGAGAATTTCAAGATCCAACCTTGATCCAAGCTTAAGGCAAGAGGGTTGAGATGAGCTTTCCAACAAGTCTCCTCCTTTTGCTATGCAACACCAAAATCCTCCAAGTACAACAACACCAAAAATTCTCACAAACTCTATAGTCTCCAAAAATTGGAGAGTGGGCAATTAGCCAAAAAATTTCCCTCCATCTCCTTAAGAAGACAAACCCTCAACCTTTCAAAACAAAAGAGGGAAAATTCAAATTCAAAATTCAAAATGAAGAGTGGTTCTTCCAATTTCGTCACTATTCAAAAGAGCATCTTTTGGAAGGGCAAAAATAGTCAAAAACCATCAAAATTGTCAAAATTTGACCCCCAACATATGGCACCACTATGGGGTAGCCTATTTTTAACCTCCACTAGCATAAATGGTCATTAAAAGCCACTCAAAAGACCACTCAAAGAATGAATCCGAAAATGAAAGAGAATCCTACTCATGGCCCTTAAAAATAGAGACCGCTTACACATATTAAACACTTGGGCATGCCAACTCACAAGACGTGTTAATTGACACCACAATAAATCATATTACACACAATACACATGGCATGCCAAGTAGACTAAATAATAAAGTAAAATAAACATAATACAACAATTACATTCATGCACCACTTTTACAAAATTACACTTTACAACGAAGTTAATTTCTCCCCTTGGAGATAACCTTGGCTTAACATGATTTTACAAATATCCATCTTTGATTTCCCCCAAAAATTTCATGGTCTTATCTACACACTTGACAAAGCATCAGTAGCTCATGAAAAGTAAAATATCATATATATATATGTGTGTGTGTGTGTGTGCGTGTGTGTGTGTGAATGAAATACATCTAAAAATCACATTCTTAGCATCATAATTTTCTAACTGCATTTCATAATAATTCCCATCATTTCAACATTGCATTTCTATAGCACATAAAGTCAAGATTAAAATGATACACGATAATCCATCTAACATAATAGCCATGATCATTTCTCATAAATTTTCCTAACATGAGTGTAACATCAAGATATCATATATATAAATCAAAGATGTATCAATTACTATGCTCATAACTTACTAAATAGAATAAAAGTGAAATTCCTATATTACCATCACATAAACATAAATCATCACATAACATCATAATATAATGTCTCTATCTCAATAGTCCAACATAATAAAATAAAGTGTCATCATGAGTCTAAAGATGGAAAATAATTTGCTATGAACTGATGTCATGAGGTGAGGCCTCACAGATTCACTGTTCTATTCATCTCTTTGGTCAGGGGTCCTACTATTGCTATCACTATTCTATCCTCTATTCTAAGAGGTTCCTCTCCCTCTAAATTTCTTCCCATTTTCATTTCTCTTTCCTTTTCCAAACTCTTTCTTTCTCTTCCACTTCTCCTCTACCTTGAGTGCCATTTGATAGATTGGTTATGAAGCACTACTAACCCAATTTATGAACAATCTCGAAGAAATGACTAACAGGACCAGGGGTGACCTATACTCAAGGATCTGGTCTATTTAGGCCCTTTTCAATTAGTTCCAATGGTTATTTCACTCACTAGCAACCCATACAACATGGTTGCTTCACAAACCCAAGACTAGACTTGTAGCCCTTCCTAGAAGTGATTTTGATCCTAGACCAAAATTCTTCTTTGCAATATATTGAAAGAATTGGAGATTCTGATACCCTTTTGGGCCTTAGGGATCATATCCAAGCACCGAGATGTGAAACTAAAAGGAAAGTAGGAAAATACCTAATCTGGGCAAGACAATTAGGCCTAATTAGGTTTGCAATTGTACTACAAGTGCTATTTCCCTTGAACCAATACCCAAACCAATTATGGGAACATGTGAGTGTTAGGAATAACAGTCCACAATACAACTAAGAGGGGAGTGAATCAGTTGTATAATAGAATATTAAACTTTAAATTTTAAACTCATCAATATCAAATCCAATGAACAAAATGAATGCCAACACTATAACACAATATTTTGATTACAGGGAAACCTTGTTAAAGGTAAAAACCCCAATGGGAATTAGCACCCACTAATGATGTACTGAGAGTATAGTAATCCTTGTTAGAAGATATAGCCCTATTAGGAGCTTATTAAAACATTATAGTCCATAGTCTATGTTAGAGGACAGACCCTTTTAAGAGTCAAGAACATAAGAGGGCTCACCTCCAAAGGCTCACTGCCCAAAAAATTTTAAATCCACCTTTTGAACTCACTAGTTTGTAACAAGTGTATATGAAGGAATACACAAACTTTTGAACTATTTGCTAGCAATTGTCTTTGCTTGATCAGTTCCAATGAAGTCCACTAATAATCCTCTACTCTATATACAACTGACACAAGTTTGCAACCTCCTTATATCACTTGTATAACCTCCATATCTTTTCCAAGGAAAAGACCTTATATTTATACCTTGTTACTTTTTACCAAGATCAGGTCAGCCCATAAGGCTTTCCTAATTACAAACAATTATATGAGCCCTTGCTAAGATACATATGGTATCTAAAACAAGTTTACAATGATTACATTTCAATAATTAAGGATCGACATCCTTGAATTATGCTTTCCAAATAATACACATGCTTCATTCCCTAAGTTGGCTTCAAAATAAGCCATCGCCAGAGCACATGCCATAGATGACATCACCAATCACTTCATACTTTGTGCTAACCAATGAACATCTATCAGTATCTCTTCCATCATCCTTCAAGATCGCATACCTTGAATCCAATCCTTCTGAAATCTATACCAAGAACTCAGAGACCAACTCTGTCAATTCTCACTGTCACAGTCTAGTGACTAGTCTTTACTAAAACAACAATATCTTCCTTAATATGCATCCATTAATGATGTGATCTTAGATATAAGATCACAACATCCATCTAAACTCTCATCTGACTTCACAACATTTGAAACATCCGTACACCCATTGTACACTATGATTACCAGTCTGGTTCCTTCATAGAAGCATATGTTGACATCGGTGACAAAACACAAATGAAAATATTATGAGTGGTCATTTAGTAACATAGTGATTAAACATATTAAATGTCTCAATCACCACCCATGCATTAGCAATATCTAACAATCTCCCCCTTTGACATTGATATCAACATATGGGAAAATCTTATCCCAAAGTTCTTCAACTAAACCATCTCCCCAATCAGTGAGGATTTTCTCATAGCAACACTCCCCCTTTGACAACAATAGCAAAGGGTGCCATGAGGATTCTACTACCTTCACATATAAAATTTCTCCTATGATCACTCCCCCTGAGGAGTAGATCCCTACATCTAGTCCAGAAAAAGATAAGGCTCTGAATACTTCTGGACTGATGCATCTCTGCATCATTTAGTTTTGACTAGGAGGGGTCTGAACCCCTAGCATACCTCTGAGATATTCAAAGGTATCTTTTGGTAGTGGCTTTGTGAAGACGTCTATAATCTAATATTTTGTACTTATATATTCTAGTTTGATTTCTTTTTTTGCCACCTTGTCTCTTAAGAAGTGATACTTGATCAAAATATGTTTAGTTTTGGAATGCATCACCAGATTCTTTGACATGTTAACTATACTAGTGTTGTCACAATGAATAACCACGGGCTCATCAAAAGTTATTCTAATATCTATCAGAATTTGTTTCATCCAAATAATCTATGTGCAATTTATAGCAATAGCAACATACCCTAATTTAGCAGTGGATTGTGCTATACAATCTTGTTTCTTGCTTAGCCAAGAAACCAACTTTTTCCCAAGGAAAAATGCACCACCACTGGTACTTTTTCTGTCATCAATATTTCCTACCCAATCAACATCAGTAAAAGCATGAAGTTCAAAACTATCATTCCTATCATACCATAGACCATAGTCTATGGTCCCTCTGAGATACCTCAGTATCCTCTTTACAGTAGCTAGATGTGTCTCTTTAGGTTTTGCCTAATATCTAGCCACAATTCCGATAGCATTAGTAATATCTGGTCTAGTATGGGTAAGATATTTTATCCCTCCAACCATTGACCTATATAAAGTCTGGAAAACAAATTTTGATTCATCATCAATTGTTATCTTGTTTCCAGTTACCATAGGTGTTCCTACTTGTTTACAATCTTCCATTCTGAATTTCTTGAGCTATTCTTTGAGATATTTTGTTTGAGAAATGAAAGTACCATTCTCATTATGAGTTATCTGGAGTCCAATAAAGAATTTCATTTCACCTATCATGGACATCTCAAATTCACTTTCCATTTCTTTAGCAAACTTCTTACATAGACCATCATTACCTCCAAAGATAATGTCATCCACAAATACTTCTACAATAAGGATTCCATCTTCAGTAGTTCTCAAATACAAATTACTATCGGCATTACCTTTTTTGAATTGAATTATGTTTAATGTGTATATTGTTGTCCCAACAGCTTCTCTCCAATATACATGAAATATATTTCCTTCAATCAACATTGTCCATATAGCATCAAGTGTAGTCTCGTTCCTTCATTCTGCTATCCCATTTTGTTGTGGAGTCCTAGGAGCTCACGTTTGTCTTTTTATCCCATGCTCTTCATAGTATGAATTAAATAAATTTGATGTAAATTCTCCACCTCTATCTAATCTTAAACACTTTATTTTCAGTCCTGATTTATTCTCTACCTTTTCTTTAAACAACTTGAATTTGTCAAATGCTTCTGATTTCTCTCTCAAATAAGTAACCCACATCATTCTAGCAAAATCATCAACAAAGAGTATAAAATACCTTTCACCATAGTATGATTTTGTTCTTGTAGGCCCACATAGATATGTATGAATTAGATCCAACTTCCCTTTTTATGTAAATGTTTTTCTTTTATGACTGATTCTAGTTTGCTTTCCCATGATACATTCTCTGCACACAGTGTTAGAAGGTTTCACAATCTTCGGTAGATCTCTTACTGCATTGACCATACTTGCTTTCACAATTTTATCAAAATTAACAAGACAAAATCTTCTATGCCATAGCCAACTGTCATCTACCATCACAACAAAACAAGAGGCTCCAAATGTTTTTAGTTCAAATACATTACTTCTAGACCTTGACCCGATAGCAACCAGTTTTCCTTCCTTGCTTCTGATGAAGCATTTTCCATTAACAAAACTTAACTGAAAGTTTTTATCCATTAACTGTCCAACACTCAATAAGTTGTGTTTCAGTCCTTCAACAAGTAGTACATTATCTGTATTAGTCTTTCCATCTAGAGTGATGGATCCTACTCCTATGATGGATTTTGGGAGATTGTCCCCAAACCTTACAACACCTCCATCATAATTTACCAATTTCAAAAAATGTGTTCTTATCACCAATCATGTGATGAGAACATCCACTATCAATTATCCATTCATTTTTCTTGTCAACATGTGACGCTAAGGCTTTTTCCTCATGAATGTGCTCATCTTTAATATCAACAAATCCAATCTCTTCATTATCTAAATCCTCATCATTAGAGACTCCTTCACTAGCATAATAATATTCTTTGTCTCTTCTAATTTTTGCATAATCAAGTTTGTACTTAGGAATTCTTGTAGGACATCTAGATGCAAAATGACCTATCTTATTGCATGAAAAACATTTCAAAGGTAATTTTCCTTCAGATTTTCCCTTACCTCTTTTCTCTCTTGTAGCAATTAGTGCAACAAGTTCTTCCATCTTCTTTTCTTCTTCCATTACCTTCTCCCATTCTTCAACAT
Organism: Chamaecyparis obtusa; assembly: GCA_027943335.1. Lineage (NCBI taxonomy): Eukaryota > Viridiplantae > Streptophyta > Pinopsida > Cupressales > Cupressaceae > Chamaecyparis > Chamaecyparis obtusa. The sequence continues at coordinate 734,764 of BSBK01001066.1, read as the reverse complement.
ATTCACCAAGTTCTTCTCTTAGGTCTTCTTTTCTCATGCTTGGAAGTGTAGAAACTTTCTTGTATGTGGATGTCCTAAATGTAGATTCAACTTTAGGTGTAGCATCTCCTAATTACGTACCTTCAAAGGTATTTATCTTGGAAATCAACATCTCTCTGCTAAAGTTTGGAGTCAGGGATATAGTTTCTTCAATAGACATTGCCTTGAATTTGTAAGCAGGAGTTAGAGATCTAAGAATCTTTGCAATGACTTCATCTTCATCATAAGTACCTCCACAATTTCTAATTCCAACTATAGCTTCTGTAACCCTTTGAACATAGGATCTAATGCTTTCATCTTCATTCATTTGTAACTTTTCCATCTATGTCTTCCAATTTTGCAATTTCTCTTGTTTGGTATACTTGTCTCCTTCATAGAGTGCCTCTAGTCTATTCCAAATTTCATGTGTTGAATCGAGATCATTGGTTTTAGTAAAATCACCCTCAGATAATGCATTGATCAATGCTTCTCTTGTGACCATGTTACATGAAAATAGCTTCTTTTCATCATGAGTGGCTGACTCCAAGTCATTCTCAGCCTTCAGAGTTTCCTTCTTCTTTACAATCATCCAGTAGTCTATGCCCAAACATAGCAAATATGTTTGCATCTTATTCTTCTAACTGTCAAATTTTTTAGGATCAAACTTAGGACTATCCTTCCTATAGAATGTCATTTTCCAAGATCACCTTAAGATGTTAAGCTTTCTCTCTGAGGACCACATGCTTTGATACTAATTGTTAGGAATAACAGTCCAAAATACAACTCAGAGGGGGGATGAATCAATTGTATAACATAATATTAAACTTTAAATTTTAAACTCATCAATATTAGATCCAATGAACACAATTAATTCTAACACTATAACATAATATTTTGATTACGAGGAAACCCTATTAAAGGTAAAACCCCGGTGGGAATTAGCACCCACTAATGATGTACTGAGAGTATAGTAATCCTTGTTAGAAGCTATAACCCTCTTAGGAGCTTATTAAAACATTACAATACATAGTCCTTGTTAGAGGATAGACCCTATTAGGATTCAAGAATAGAAGAGGGCTCACTACCCAAAGAAGGTTAAATCCACCTTCTGAACTCACTAGTTTGCAACAAGTGTATATGAAGAAATACACAAACTTTTGAACTGTTTACCAGCAACTATCTTTGCTTGATCAGTTCCAATGAAGTCAACTAATAATCCTCTACTCTACATATAGTAGACACAAGTTCAAAACCTCCTTATATCACTTGTATAACCTCAATATCTTTTCCAAAGAAAAGACCTTATATTTATACCTTGTTACATTTTACCAAGATCAGGTCTACCCATAAGGCTTTCCTAATTACAAACAATTATATGAGCCCTTGCTAAGATACATACAGTATCTAAAACAAGTTTACAATGATTACATTTCAATAATTAAGGACTAACATCCTTGAATTATGCTTTCCAAATAATACACATGCTTCATTCCCTAAGTTGGTTTCAGAATAAGCCATCTCCAGAGCACATGCCATAGATGACATTACCAATCACTCCATACCTTGCGCTAACCAATGAAAATCCATCAATATCTCTTCCATCATCCTTCAAGATTGCATACCTTGAATCCAATCCTTCTGAAATCTATACCAAGAACTCATAGACTAACTCTGTCAATTCTCATTGTCACAGTCCAGTGACTAGTCTTTACTAAAACAACAATATCTTCCTTAATATGCATCCATTAATGATGTGATCTCAGATATAAGATCAAAACATCCATCTGAACTCTCATCTAACTTTTTAGCATCTAAAATATCTGTACACCCATCGTATGTTGTGATGACAAGTGTGGTTCCTTCATAGAAGCATCTGTTGACATCGGTGACAAAACACAAATGACAACAGTATGAGTGCCCATTTAGTAACATAGTGATTAAACATATTAAATGACTCAATTACCACCCATTCATTAGCAATATCCAACAATGAGGGCATACATAAGGACCTTAAATCTAGAATTTGAGGTCTAGGTGAATCCCCAATCAACAATTATGCTGACTGTACTCGGTCGCTTGTAGGTGCACACATAGGGATGTACACCTAGGATATCATGGAAAATCCATCTCCATGAAATTCACCACTTATAACCTACATATTCTCAAAGTACATAAATAAAACTTGAATTCCACCTAGGGGCATTAGATTCCCATGGTGGAATTGAGTAGAACACTCAAAATCAATTGAAACCCTAGCTTTAGGCCTACAATCCAGGTAGTTAGACTAAAAAATTGATAACTTACAAAATAGGATTGATCAAAGCATGAGATCAATTTAAAATGAAAGTAGATTCATAGTACAAAATTTTGGTTTCAGAATATCATGCCCTCCTTTTTTTACCAATCCATACAATTCAATTATCCTTGGGATTTGCAGAGAAATGGTTGTATTTTTATTAATTCAAAATGCCAAATTACATCTTCTTACTTTCCACCTACCTAGACGTAGGGCTTATGAAGGCCTTCCCCATTAGTTACAAACTTATTATCAAACCATATGGCCATCGGGGGGTTGTTTACAACTTTTAGCATAAGTTGTCAAAGTTGCAAAGAAACTTTTATAACTTTTTTTTAGCATCTTTTCGAGCCTAGGTGACCCAACTTGGTCCAAACCTAAGTCTAATGATCCAACATGGATCGAAACATTTAAAACATAAAATCCTAAGAAAATAACCTATACTAAGGTTTGGGAACCCTATTTGACCAATAGTTGACCAATGGCTTATCAATGCCAAACTTGGGACTAGGTCTTACAAATAGGGTCCAATTGTAAACCTTTATTTCTAGAATATCCTAAAGACTACTAGGATCATCAAAAGGATCCAAAAGAGTGTCAAAGGCTCTTATTTTTGTGAGGGTGCTCCTGCACCAACATTAAATTCCATGTGAGATTTCACTTAGGACTTAACTTCACGTTAGTGATAAGATTTATCCTTGAAAAATAATAAAATAAACCAACTTCAAATGCCCAAAAAAAAGGACAAATAACACTAACATTTGGATAGATTATCTTTGGATTGATAATCTTCCTCTGAATTAAGAGGTAAAAATCCCTCCTTATAATATTTACAATGAATTAAAATGCTAATATCTTTTGTACTAGAAAGTAATAAAGGCACTAGCATCTACTCATAACCATGAGATAGATGGGAAATATTTAAATACAAAAAGAAGATGAATATGAGAAACTCATTTTGATGCAGGAGCATCTTGGGCCCTTAGCAATCTTATGTCACCAAAAATATGTTTGAAGTTTTCTATTTTTCTTAGTTTCTTCTTTGACCGTGTTGGTCGGTAGTTGGTTGTTTTTATTTGGTTACCAAGTGTAGTCAGTTATCTCTTGGGCAATCGGTTGTTTCATTGGCACTCAGTGTTGCTTATCTGTTGTTCGGGCATCCTTGCTTACCAAGTAGATTATTTTGAGTTCTTGTTGGGCCAACTTGTGCATTTATTATGGGTCATAGATTTAATGTTGGAATCCTTCATTGGGAGGTATGTGGTCCAAGATCTGACTATTCCTTTCGTTGATTATGGATCTGAAGGCCAACTCAATTCAGTTGACTCTTATATAAATGTAGTTGTTGGGTTAGAGTTTAGGAGATAGTTTTTGGAGAGAGGATAGTAAACATTAGAATTGAGATTTGTGACAGATCCTCACATATTTAAGGACTTCTGAGATTCATTGTAATATCAAGCCATAACCGGGAAGGCCTTACAGCCTGACATGTATAACTCCTTTTGATGAAAATATATGAAAGACTCTGCATTCTCTCTCACTTTGTTGTTGTGTTTCTTCCGCATGTTGTTGAGCAGGCTAGATCATTAGGGTGCACTATTGTTTGGCCCCTCATGCTCCTTTCCCTTGTGTTAGGTGGTATCAGAGTGAAGTTGAGATCTTGATCTAGGTTTGCAGATCTAGGTTTGTAGGTTCCTCTTGAAACCCTAGTTGAATTATTGTGGGGTGGCAAATTATGATCTGACCTAGAATTGCAGAGGGTTGTCAAGATGGTTCATGGGAGGAGAGACATAGATCTAGGATTGGTAGATATTCTAAGGTAGATTACTACAAGGTTAGAAGTTGTAGATAGCCCATGGAAGAATTAGACATCTTGAGGATGTTAGTGATGATGAAGTTGAAAAAGAACAAGGAAATGCAGAACTGGCACCTATGATGGATCAGGGTGAAGAAATATTTTTAAAGGCTTTGACAAGTTTGAAGTCAACACCACATTTCAATCCTCCTGAGTATGGTGGAAAATTGGATTCTGATGAATTGGTGGACTGGATCACCGAGATGGAAAAGTATTTTGAGTATGAAAACATTCCTGAAGACAAGAAGTGAAGATTGCAAGCACAAAGTTGAAAAGCCATGCATCCTTATTGTGAGAACATCTAAAATTGGATTAGAAGAGGAAAGGCAAAGACAAAATCATGGTATGGAATAAGATGGTGAACAAATTGAAAGGAAAGTTCTTACCTTGTGATTATCAGATTAACCTAGTTTGACAAATGCAAAGCCTAAGGCAGAAAGATAGCTCGGTAAAAGAATATACTAAGGAATTCTATAGATTAGATATCAGATCTAGACATGATGAAGATGATGTAGAAAGAACTGGTGGATACCTAAATGGTTTGAGAGTTTCCATCCAAGAGGAGATCATCTTGGTTAAGTTGGAAAGCATTGAAGAGGCTTATCAATTTGCATTGAAAGCCAAGGAGAAATTGAACAAAAGACATGAATAAAGATAAAGAGGTCAAGGTGGTAGATTCCCTAGAGGAAGACGTAGATCTAATGGTGAAAATGGTAGATTTGAACCTGAAAAGACAAATCTAGACAAAGTCAAGACCACGTGGAAAGGTGAAAGCTCATCTAGAGGAAGAGGTAGTAACTACTAAGGTGGTTATAGTAGAGAAAGTTTCCAAGGAACTTGTTATAATTGTGGAGAGGAAGGACATAGATCATTTGAATGTACACAAGTAAGTAATAAGGTTGGTAGCAGTAGAAATTCCTTGGTGCAAGAGGAGTCACCAAATGAACCTGAAAAGGAAAGTAATTTGATGGTAAGGAGAGCACCATGGAATGAAAGAAAAAAGGAAGATCCAGTAAGAAAAAGTTTGTTCAAGACCAGATGTAGAGTTTTTGATAAAGTTTAGAAGGTAATCATTGATAGTGGTAGCTCAAAGAATCTAGCATCTAAGGAAATGGTCACTAAATTGTAGTTGAAAATATTGGAACATCTGAAGCCCTATAAGATTTTATGGATCAAAGATGAGCACACACTATTGGTAAGTGAACAATGATATGTGAATTTGAAGATTGGAAAGTAGTATGATAAGGTGTTATGTGATATCATGCCTATGGATTGTTGTCATATTTTGTTCGGTAGACCTTGGTAATATGATAGACATGCTATATATGATGGGAGATTGCATAAGTATACTATTGTGGCTGATGGAAAGAAAAAAATCTTGTTGCCATTGATGGAAGAACCTGTTAGTAATGTTTTCACATCTGTGAAAGTTTTCTTGACCGAAGGAAGAAAGTTTGTTAAAGATTTGAAAAAGAATGATGTATGTTCTGATGTTATCCCTAACATACCAAGTAAGAAGACTGAGGATAGTGTTCCTGAAGAGATTGAGAAGTTACTCACTGAGTACAGTGAAGTCATTTCTAACAATGTACCTAATGGTTTTCCACCAAAAATAAGCATTGATCATTGTATGGATCTAATCCTTGGAGCTAGTTTGCCGAATAAGGAACCTCATTTGTTAACACCTACTAAGAGTCGGGAATTGAACTGACAAATTCAAGAGTTGCTAGAGAAAGGTTTGATTAGAGAAATTTTGAGCCCCTATATAGTACCTGATATATTGGTACTGAAGAAGAATGGGGAATGGAGAATGTGTACTAATTCTAGAATAATCGATAAGATAACAATGAAGTATAGGTTTCCTATACCGAGAATGGATGACATAATGGATAGTTTGGCTGGAGCAAAGTATTTTGCCAAAATTGATTTGAAAAGTGGGTATCATTAGATCAAAATCAAAGAAGGTGATGAATGGAAGACTTCTTTCAAGACAAAAGAAGGTTTGTATGAGTTGTTGGTTAGGCCTTTTGGTTTAACTAATGCATCGAGCACTTTTATGAGACTGATGAATGAAGTTCTAAAGAAATTCTTGGGTAAGTTTGTAATTGTATATCTTGATGATATTTTGATATTTAGTAAGACTAGAGAAGAACATCTGTTGCATGTTACAACAATTTTGTAGAGATTGAAAGAGGAAAAGTTGCTAATAAATTTGAAAAAGTGTTCATTTATGAAAGAAGAGATTGTGTATTTGGGATTTGTTATTTTAGCTGATGGTTTGAAGATGGATCCTAAAAGGGTTGAAGCTATTTTGAATTGCTCTACACCTAAAAATACTAGTGAGGTAAGATCATTTCATGGACGGGCAAGTTTTTACAGAAAGTTCATTAGAAATTTTAGTGCAATTTGTAATGTTATGATTGAGACTATGAGAGGAGACAAAAATGATATTTAAGTGGACACATGGAGCTGATAAAAGTTTTGAGACTTTGAAGGAGAAGGTTGTTGAATTGCCTATTTTGGTGTTGCCTGATTTCAGTAAAGTATTGCAAGTGGAATGTGATGCAAGTGGTAGTGCAATTGGAGTTGTATTGAGTCAAGAAGGTAAATCTATTGCTTTCTTTAGTAAAAAGTTGAATGATGCTAGAAGGAAATATTATGTGTATGATCAAGAATTCTATGCTATTGTTCAAGCACTAAAGAAATGGAGGCATTATTTGATACTGAGTGAATTTGTGTTGTATACTGATCATAAGGCTTTACAGGTGTTGGGTAGTCAAACTAAGTTGAATCAAAGACATATGAAATGGGTTGAGTATTTGTAGAGTTACACATTTGTAATAAAGCATAAGAGTGGATTCAGTAACCAAGTTGTTGATGCATTGAGTAGAAGAAGATCTTTGATGACTGAGATGAAAATTCAAGTTCTTGGTTTTGATGAGATCAAAGATTCTTATGAGAATGATCCTGATTTTTCTGAGCCATGGAGAAAGTGAAGAGAACCTATTCAAGATCAACAAGATATGAAATTGGATGAATATTTTATTCAAGAAGGTATGTTGTTTAAAGGTATTCGGTTGTGTATACCGAGAGGAGTAATGAGAAATAATTTGATTGAAGAGAAACATAGTAGTGGTTTGGTTGGACATTTTGGTATTGATAAAAGATGGAATTTGTTTAAGGAGAAGTACTTTTGGACTCAGTTATATAAAGATGTTCAGAAATTTGTGAAAAGTTATGGAGTTTGTCAAGTTACAAAAGGAGTAAATCATAATACTAGTTTGTATGTACAGATTGTTGTACCTGAGAAACCTTAGATTGACATTAGTATGGACTTTGTTCTTGTCTTACCGAAGACATTAAGAGGTAATGATTCTATATTTGTTGTTGTGGATAGATTTTCTAAGATGACACATTTTATACCACGTAGAAAGACATTTTGTGCAATACATGTAGTAGATCTTTTCTTTAAGGAGATTGTGAGATTGCATGGATTACCAAGGAGTATTATCTTTGACTGAGACAATAAATTTGTTGGATACTTTTGGAAGACCCTTTGGAAAAATTTTGGCACTGAGTTGAAATATAGTTATACATTTCACCCACAAACTGATGGATAGATTGAAGTTGTGAACAAAAGTTTGGGTAATCTTTTGAGATTCTTAGTTAGAGACACACCGAGTAATTGGGATTCTATGTTAGCACAAGCAGAGTTTGCATACAATAATTTAGTGAATAGGAGTACTAGAAAGACACCATTTGAGATTGTGAATGGCACACAACTGAGAGGTATATCTAATTTGAGAGACATTGAGCATGAAAATAAGAGAAGTGCTGAAGGAGTGAAATTTGCTGAGTACATGAAGACATTGCATGAAGATGTAAAGTTGAAGTTGGAAAATAGTAATTAGAAATACAAAGATAGAGCTGATAGATCAAGAAGACATAAGACTTTTAATGTTGGTGATGAAGTGATGGTTTATTTGAAGAAAGGTTGATTTCCTACTGGAACATATGGAAAGCTGAAGATGAAGAAGTTTGGACCTTGCAAGATTTTGAGGAAATTTGACAATAGAAATGCATATGAGATTGAGTTACCTGATGACATGGAAATATCACCTATTTGCAATATTTCTAATTTGTATGAGTATCATGAACCTAATGAAGAAATGACAGTACTGACAGAGTATCCTAAGAATTATAATGAAGAAGTGGAGCAGATCCTGAAGCAAAGAGTTCTCAAAAGCACAAGAGGAAAATGGTATATGGAATACCTGGTTAAGTGGAAGAATAGACCGATGGAAGATAGTTCATGGATTTCATAGTCAAAGTTGGATGTAGCTCAGATCATACCTACTTAATGATTCAGAGAATCATTTTAAAATAACCCCAGGTGTCTAATGCAGGAGCATCTTGGGTCCTTGGCAATCTCGTGTCACCAAAAATATGTTTGAAGTTTTATGTGTTTCTCGGTTTCTTCTTTGACGGAGTTGGTCAGTAGTTGGTCAGTTTCCTTTGGTTACCTAGTGTGGTCAATTATCTCTTGGGCGGTCGATTGTTTGATTGGTGCTTAACGTTGCTTATTTGTTTCATGGTCATCCTTGCTTACCAAGTAGATTATTTTGAGTTCTTGCTGGACCGACTTGTGCATTTATTATGGGTCAAGGATTTAATGTTGGAATCCTTCATTGGGAGGTGTTTGGCCCCAGATCTAGCTATTCCTTTCATTGATTATGGATCTAAAGGCTGACTCAGTTTGGTTGAATCTTGTATAAATGTAGTTGTTAGGTTAGAGTTTAGGAGGGAGTTTTTGGAGAGAGGATAGTAGACATTAGAATTGATATTTGTGATAGATCCTTGCATGTTTGAGGACTTCTGAGATTCATTGTAATATCAGGCTATAAATGGGAAGGCCTTATAGCCTAACATGTATAACTCCTTTTGATGAAAATATATGAAAGACTCTACATTCTCTCTCTCACTTTATTGGTGTGTTGCTTCCGCATGTTATTGAGTAGGCTGGATCATTAGGGTGCACCATTTTTTGGCCCCTCATGCTCCTTACCCTTGCATCACATTCAAATCTCACTTCCTCATGCTCACACATGGTGACTGGCAAGATGAAGAAAACACTCTTTTTAATAGATAATTCATTCTGAAAATATAGTTTCAAAATAAATACACATGCAGTTTGGTATGAAAAAAGAAACATTGAACATGATTATCATGATGCACAACTTAACATAATCCAAAAAAAATAATAGAATTCACAGTTCCAATATTTCTTTTTCCATTCATTCAATATCCCATCATGAGTTCACAGACTCTAATTTTTATATACAAAACTACATATGAAAAGAAATAGAGTTTCCCTTTCTCCATACAATAAATAGAAAAATTCTCCCTCTTGTAGCCAACTGACTTTACAAAAAGGAGAACCCCCACTGTCTAAAACCTCTTACAATAAAAATAGTTGCCTTTTAGTTTCTATAACTGAATCTTGAAATTAATTTCTCATAAATTTACTTCTACTTTGATATAATGTTGTTTATAAATGTTCTTTTTGTGTTAAAACATTATAAACATAACTTTATAATTAAAAAGGAATATCAAGTTTAATATTGATCTATGAGCAACCTTAAGAGAATGTGTCTTGTTTTAATTTCACAACTTATGTTTACATCACTTTATTTTCTCTATCCTTCCTCCATCGGGCCCATATTTTGATATTTAATTGATTCCACTATTTTCATCTTCTGGTTATTTACTTGGATTCAAATCCCTCATTTCTAGTGATGAAAGAGTGATTAACTTCAAGGTATTAGATTCAAATGCCTCTTTATATTGTGATTTTTACCCTCTTAGCGTATCAAGGACAAATAATGTGAATATAAATACCTTTTTCATGGGTTATTATTCATCCCTTAATGAAATTTTTTTCATCATTTTATCACTCTTGTGACTATCATTAATAGATTGTATGGTTTTGCACATAGTCGGATATAAATTTTGAGTCTGAAAATATTTTGCAAATCTCTCTAGTGAGCTTCTAGAAAACTTGTCTCACAACAACATATCCAAAAATGAGAAAAATCTAGAGGTGGACTAAAAAAATATGGCCCTCGTACTGAGACTAGTTTTACGGTTTTGAGAAATTTGTGGTCAAGGAAGTTTGAGTCATCGATGTTTCCATAGATGCTTTTGAATCCTTCTTCCCATATAAATTTTATGGATTACATTGAGGATCAACTTCTAATTTTATTAATTTATCAAAAAGCTCTACTTCTATTTGAGGAAGGATACTTGAACTCACTGTTGAAGCATTCATAAAATTATTTTCTATAGCTTTGTCTTCACATTGTAAGCTTGAGCTCAATCTTCACTTGCATGGAGACTTTCTCTATTGGAATTTCGTGGAGATGATTCCATAACTTACAAGAATATAGATTTCCAATTGAGCCTCTATTTATGAGTAACATAAACTGATACCATGTTTTTAGTAAATTCCTCTTCACATAATGAAATTGTATAAGTGACACCAATAGCATGAACATTGTGAGGCTTATCTTACCATAATTAATATTCAGGAAGGGAGATATATCATTTCTAGAAACTTTTTGAAAGTGATTCATTCTTTTAAAAAGATATTACATCTCCTTTTGATTACATGAAGCTACCAACTTGACCTATATTTGGTAGCCATAGACTTTTGATTAGACATTGGTATCTACATGTAGATGCTTGAACCAATTTGAGCATGTAAGAACCTTAAAATTTTATCTTTGAACTAAAAAAATTAATCCATTGAATTTGATTCATCGAGTCTTCTAAAATCTGAATAATTCAACTTTGGACTGGAGAACTTGCATTGAAACTATGAGTAGTTTAGTTTTTGAACTCACCGAGTCTTTGAACTTGATGAACCATCTTGAACCCCTTGAACTAGTTTGAACCATTTTGAAGTCGGTTCAATGAGGTCCAAAACCCAAACATAACTTAGATAAAAAGTTCAAATAAGGATTGATATGAGGAAAATCACATTTTGAAAGTTTTTAAAAATGGGGTCCATACAGGTACTAACACTTCAATTTTATAAAAATAAAAATAAACAAATATTAAATTCCCTATTGAATTTACAAAAATTTTACAAAAGCCCCATTCTACTAATTTTTTTAAAATAAAAACAAACATTTATTTCAATGTAATATTTTTAAGATAATATTACAAGAAAAATAAAAACTTTGTGGTGTGTGTACTTTGACCATATTTATGATCACACCCTTACAGAGGAGCTAGTCTCCCCTACCTTGACCACCACCCATCATCATTCTTGTCATGATTGCTAATGACTCAATCTTCATCAATCAATAGGTTAGTCAAGAAAATAAAAATCCATAATAAATTCAAAATTACATAAAACTTCACAAATATTTTTTTTATCAATAAATAATAAAATTAACAACATAATATTCATTCTTAAGCATGATAAATCATCATTTTCATTAATAACATCATAGCAATATAGAAAGTATAAATCCATTTTATATAAGAAAATAATCCAATCCAAATTACATCTTAAATAAACTCATCCAAGGTTAAATGAAATTATTAAATCAACATGTCTAGCAAGGCTAATTCAATGACTTGGGTCAACAACACACAACCAAGTCCCAAAATTCAAATAAAGTCACTAATTAACTTAGGAGCTATGCATCTGAAAAAAACCCAGTTATGATATCCCTCCCCTCTAAGAAGAGACATCATCCCGACGTCTTATGAAAATAAATTAAATGTTCTCATACCACACACTAAAATTGAAAAACATGAATCAAATAACATAAAAGAGTCTATGGAAGTAAATGCAAAAAAAATCTAATCATATCATCAAAATCCCCCCCCCGTAACACTATCAATAGAGAATTGGTCCCATTGGACCTTATACTACATGATCTCTCTGTCATGCACCTGGCTGGTACATTGATCAATGCTATTGGATAGATCCACCAACACCACTCCAAAATCATGTACCTGCAAGGTAATCCAATCAAGGGATTTTTTAGAGTTTTAGGTGACTCTACAACACCCCCAAGATCGAATGCAAGACCAAGATAACTTCCACAAGAGATTGGCAAGACAATTGCATTAAGATGCAAGAATGATATTATTGATCATGGACATGATTAAAATGTACATAATAGGGCTCCTTATATAGGAAAGGAGATACAAGACAATGATAAGGAGCTAATAAGCTATTACCTATGCTAGGTGTAATCTAATGTCCACCAAATGTGGATCATCCTCCATTATGCAATAAAGTATGTGCAATGGATTAGGATGATAATGTGATAAGAGTATGCAAGGTGGATCTCACACACAATGAGGTATGTGAAGACAACTATCACACCAAAAGTGGAATTTCTCCTACACCATGTGCTTAATGAATGTGCACACTCCTAGGTGTCTCAATCACAAACTACTATGCAATGCATTATCCTAAGTAAGATTAAGTAAAGTGTAATTAGGAATATTTAATTACACCAACACCCCCCCTTAAGTGCAACTTAGGGGAATGCACTTAAACTCACAATGTAAGATGGGTCTTAGCTACTAGGCCGTGTTAGGTACCCATGTACATAATGCAATGAAAATACATGAAATGGATAACTCTCATAAAGTGGAGAAAGAGGGAAAACCTCATGGGAAAAACCCTCCCCCAAAAAGAGAGAAGAAAACAAGATGCATGGATGGATGGAGTACTCAAGACCCCACAAGAACTACATACATCATGTATATACAAATGATTATCCCCCCATAAGAAGGATAGTTGGAGACATGATATCCCCCACATAATGAAGAATCTCCTACAAAAATGGTGAGTGCTTGAAGACAAAGTATATTCCAATGACTACAAACAACATTTCTCCCCTTGGGAAGAAGATATACCAAGTACAAATGTAGGTGTGGTTCCCATTCTAGATAGGAACTAAGAAGTGGAATCCAAATAAAGTATGATGATGATGCCATGAACCAATCCATATCCAAATGAAAGAAGGAAGAAGGTCTCCAAATATGCATCTTTGAAGATTGAATAGGCCTCTCCAATCTTAAAGAATCTATCACATCATGTGACAAACCAAGTGAAGAAGAAGAATCAAGAATGTCAATCTCCAAAGAATGTGAAGAAGTATCTCCAATTGTGATGAAACTATCATCAAAGAGAAGAGAAACCCCTTCAAGTATGTCTCCCAAATTTGAAATACAAGACTCCACAAATAATGAACCAATATCTGGCAAGTAAGAATCCCAATCAGGAAGACAAATAGATATCTCTTGCAATCAATCACTAGAATCACCAACAAGAGATGATTGTGTGATCTTAACTAGAGAAGTAGGAGCTACAGGAGGAGCCATTGGATCATCCTCGCTCTTAGTTGCTGAAAATTATTCAATTGCATCAAAAGTATAATCATCATAGGGAATATTATCTACATCATCAAGAGGAATGAGGCAATCTGAAGCAAGATCATTTGGGAATGGAGGAACATGTGGATAACCAAAAATCTCCCAAATGATTGTCCAAATTATGTGTGGACACTGAACACCTCTAAATTTAGGGTAGATGTCATAGAAGAGACACAAACTAATGCTACCAATAATCAAATTTATAATATGAGCATTCTTTTCTCCCCAGACATATTGCTTCCCCTATGACTTTGGCTCAGGAATGAGTCCATAAAGATGAGCCAAGAAATTAAGCCATCTACAATGTGTGATGATTCCTTTTTCCCATGACTCATAATTATCCTTAGTCAAAAGTACTACTATAGGATGTGTTTCATAACCCATGATTACATTAATGATACACTTCTCTCATTACAAATTGAGATCAACAAATTATTACACTCCAAAATTAGGCTATAATAGACTTAGATCATTATGTAAAAGACCAAGCTAAGGCTTATGCATTACAAATGAAAAAACTAAGCCAATTTTTGAAAGTACAATTTCTGGTCACAGTCACTAAAATTTGATTCCAGATCTGGAAAATATAGAAAAAATTATTCACTTTCAAAAAAAATTGCACCTAAAAAGGAGTTCATATGAGCTCAAATGAGGCCTTAGAAGTTGCAAAAATTGAGATTTGTGGTTTTTAGAAAAATTCAGGAAGAGAGATCAGAAACCACCTGAACCATTATGCAGATCATGAAATTCTAACCCCCAAAAAAAAAATTGCTCGAAAAAAGGAGTCTAGATGACTAAGATATCGTTGTTTGAAAATCACCTCTAAAATTATTTTTTCTGAATCGCCACCACCGCACTTCTAAAATTCAAATAGCTCTAGATTTGGCCTTGGGTGTCTGATTTGGATGAAATAAAATTCAATTTAGGGGTTTTTGGACCTCCTTAATATGATGCCAACCTTTGATTTGCACCAGCAAGCACCAATATTGACTTGCAATAAAAAGCCACAAAATACAAAACCCCAAATTTTCTCCAAATAGACTATGCAATGGTGATGTCCAAATACCTTTATTCTACACCCACAATTGAATCAATCCAAGATTTCACTTCTTGAGAAGAGGTGTTCACACCTTGAGAGCTCCGATACCATGTTAGAGTTTTAGGTAACTCTACAATACCCCCAAGATTGAATGCAAGACCAAGATAACTTCCACAAGAGATTGGCAAGACAACAGCATTAAGATGCAAGAATGATATTATTGATCATGGAAATTATTAAAATGTACATAATAGACCTCCTTATATAGGAAAGGAGATAAGAGACAATGATAAGGAGCTGATAAGCTATTACCTATGCTAGGTGTAATCACATGTCCACCAAATGTGGATCATCCTCCATTATGAAATAAAGTATGTGCAATGGATTAGGATGATAATGTGATAAGCATATGAAAGGTGGATCTCACACACAATGAGGTATGTGAAGACAACTATCACACCAAAAGTGGAATTTCTCCTACACCATGTGCTTAATAAATGTGCACACTCCTAGGTGTCTCAATCAAAAACTACTATGCAATGCATTATCCTAAGTAAGATTAAGTAAATTGTAATTAGGAATATTTAATTACACCAACAGGACTCAATAAAGATACTTGGAACATGTTGTGAATATGGACACATGTGGGTAGCAAAGCTAGTCTAAACATGATGGGATTGATAATCTCCAAAACATCAAAAGGCTCGACATATCTAGGTGAAATTTTAGAAGCTTTACCAAAAGATATATAACTCTTGTGTAGCCTCACATGAAGGAAAACCTTGTCCCCACCATGAAATATTTGAAGGTACAGTTCTTGTTTGCATAAATTTTATGTCTACCAGCATCTTTCTTCAACCTTTCTCGAATAAGAGTCATATGGTCTTTCATCTCCCTCAATTTTTTTGGACCAATAATAATCCTATCCTCTACTCTATCCCAACTAATAGGTGTGTGATATTTCTATCCACATAGTGCCTCAAATGGAGCCATTCCTAAAGAAGAATGATACAAATTATTGTAGGAAAAATCAACTGATGGAAGGTATTCTTCCCACTTGTAGTGCTAATCCATGCAGTACATATAGAGTACATTCTCAAGAACTTTGTTAACCCTCTTAGTTTGTCCATATTTATGAGGGTGATAGTTGTACTAAAGTTCAATGTGGTACCTAATGAGGTGTTTAAGGTTGTCCAAAACCCTGAAATCATTTGTGTGTCTCTATCATATATTATGGTCTGAGGTACTCCGTGCAATCTGAATATCTCCTAAACACATTTCTAGGTCAAAACCAAGGATCCATATCTCAAACTACCTAGTATGAAATGAAAAACATTGGTTAATTCATCCACCACTACTAGAATTACATCATGTTTGTGCTGAGTCATGGGAAATCCTTGGATAAAGTCCATAGTGATAACCTGCCACTTATACTTTGGTATCTCATGAGGATACAAAAGTCTAGCTAGGTGGACATGCTCAACTTTGACCTATTAGCATTCTAAACATTGAGCTATAGAGTCTACCACATCTCTCTTTAGTCCTGGTCAAAAATACAATGGCCTCATATCAAAAAGCATCTTGTTTACCCCTAGATGTCTTGAAAATGGAGTACAATGCATCTCCTTAAAAACCAATTTCCCCAATCCTTTCTCATCAAGAATATACATCCTACCTTTGTATCTCAAAATACCATCATCATCAAAAGAGTAACCATCAAAATGGTGATCTCGTGGATCACTTTGCAATGCTTATTTGACCATCTCAAAATGGTCATCGTCTTGAAGGTTTTGTAATACATGTTTCTTTAGGTGTGTTTGGGTGGTGGAAATAGCTGCAATGTGTCTCCTTCTGATCAAAGCATGAACTACCCTATTTTAGTTCCCTTTGATATATTCAATACCAAAATTACACTCACTCAAGAATTATAACCATCATCTCTATCTAGCATTAAGGTTGGGTTGAGTGAAGATACCTCAACCCTATGTGATCTATTTTCAACTCAAAAGTCTTACCCAAAAGATAATGTCTCTACATCATGAGTGCATGTACTATGGAAGCCAATTCTAAATCATGAGGCATATAGTTCACCTCATACTACTTCAACTTTCATGACTCTTAAGAAACTAATTTACGAACCTACATAAGTGCACCTCCTAAACTCTCACCAAAAGCATCGATGATAACTGTGAAATGATCATTAGTGTCTGGTATAACCAGGATGGGAGAAAATGTGAGTTTCTATTTTAGCAACTAGAAAGCTTTCTCACATACCTATGTCCACTCGTATCTCTTCCATTTTCTTTGGAGGGATGTAATAGGTGTCGCTATCTTGGAGAATCCCTCCACAAATTTCCTATAATAACCTAAAAGCCCCATGAAGCTTCTAATTTCACTCACATTCTAAGGTTCTGGCCATTCAAGTATGGCTTTAATCTTTGAAGGATCACATAAATTCCATTAGCAGAGATTATATTTCCCAAATAATGAATTTCTTTTTGATAAAAATGATACTTGCATAGTTTTCCATACAATTTTATATCCCTAAGGCATTTAAAAACTATACACAAGTTCTCCTCATGTTCCTTGAGATTATTGGAGTAAATTAGAATATCATCAATGAAAATCTTTACAAATTTATCCAAACAATCTCTGAACATGCTATTCATTAAGTTCATGAATGTTGTTGGGTATTAGTTAGACCAAAAGGTAGCACTAAAAATTCATAATTTCCATACCTTGTTCTAAAAGAAGTCTTAGCTATATCTTCTTCCTTGATCTATACTTGATGGTATCTAGGTCTCAAGTTAATTTTTTAGAACTCCATTTCTCCTTTCATTTGATTGAATAATTCATCTATTCTAAGAAATGAATATTTGTTCTTTATAGTCATTGTCTCATCTTAAAATGGAAGCACTTCCATGATAAGAGAATTTAGCCCTCTGAGTGAGTGGTCTGGGTCATGTCAAGCACCTTGACTAAGCCCTTTTCTCAGATATGGCTTTCTCCCCCCATTCTTCTTCCCTCTCCACCTAATTTCACCTCATTTCTACATTTCCTGGCATTGTGAATTGAGGTCCTAAGGTTTTTGACCTCAAGGTCAAAGTTTACCTTGAGCATCAAAGTCAACCTCACATCTAAGCTAGGTTAGGGATGACCTCGACCTTGACCTAGGGTAGAGTCTACCTCATCTTTGACCCAGGGTTCAAATTTCAAGTTCCCATGATTTCTGGATGTCAGGTTTCAAAAATATTTGTTTTCCAACTTCCAGGTCAGCCATTTTGGGTTTTAGAATGGTAAATCCTTAAATTGTATTTAATTTAGGTTCATTTCTAGGGGTTAAGGTTAATTGGGATTTAATTTCCCACTGTCGGCCTTCTCTAGAGTTTTGTGCCCTAGATCACTATAAAAGGAAGCCTTCCTCTCTCATTTTCTCATCCATTATTCACCAAGCAATTTCATGATCAAGGAGCTCTCAAGGAGATATTCACAAGTCATCAAGTTCTCTTTCTAGCAAGAATTTTCAAGGAATAATTCAAGTCATCTTCTCCATTCAAGTTCTCCATTGAAGATCAAAGATTCAATCATTCAAGCCTTTGAAGGGATTTGGTTCAAGCATGCAAGATTCATCATTCAAACCCTAGATCTAGCCATCATGATGGTGTGATCTTCCTTCAAGATCTTTTGTTCATCTTCTAGATCCATTAATTCTTCTATCAAGGTAGATTCCAAGCATACAAACATGGAGGTTTTGTATTTACTTTCATGGTTTTGATTTACATTTTCCATTATTATGTTCAAGCTTTCATAGCAACACACATGTTTTCATTTCAAATACAATTGCATATCTATTGAATTGCATAGCTTCATTGTTAGATCTACTTCTACTACGTGCTAGCATTCTCCATTTCAATTTAAATATTAAGGTTGATTCCAAACAGGGGTTTGACCAAGGCAAACCCCTCAAACAAATAACAAAAACCCTCTTTTTCTTGCAAGTACATGGGTGAAAGTATGGATCTGAGCTTGGATTTGGATACCCTTTTCGGTGAACTTTTGAGATCTGTGAACAAAGTCAAAGTTGATCTTCAGAATATTAATGTAGCCTATGACCTTTTATCGAGGTCAAAGACTACCTACTGTCAGAAAGATAAAAGTTTTTTGGGTTTTCTTCGTCTCAGCATTTCCAATCTGAAACAGGTTGCAGAATTGCCCGAAACTGCACATAGACATCAGAAATCAACATTTTCTAGATTTTTCCTATTTTGAGGTTAGTATTTCCTTTTCAATTATTTCAGATTTTAAGCACATCATCTTCCTTATAGGGAAATATAAGGTTTTCTTCCTCTTTCATAATCTCCATAGATTGATTCAATTGTGTATTAACCTTTTGGTTGATTAATTTGGGTCTCTCCTTTGGGAATTTGGATTTAGAAGTAGATCTCATACTTCCCCTATATCATCATACTCCAATTCAAACCCTATCTAATAAGGTGATTCCAATTTAACTTTATTTATTTTGGTGAACCCGACAAGCTTACCCCCTATCTTTTGTGCATTTAGATGCCCTATTGTGTCAGATTTCTCTTTGTCTTATCTTGTGTGTTCACCTTCATTATTCATTTTGGTGACCCCGACATGCTTACCCTCCTTTGTTTTGTGGATTTAGATGCTCTTCCTTTGTATTCCCTTGTGAGTTCACCTTCATTATTCATTTTGGTGAACCCGACAAGCTTACCCCCTATCTTTTGTGGATTTAGATGCCCTATTGTATTAGATTTTAGATCTTTTCTTGCATTTAGATTACATCTTATTTATGTTCTTGCATTTTAAATTCAAAAATACAAAAAAATTCACATATTCAATAAAATATAAAAATATTTCTTGCATTTCATTTTACTATGGAGATCATTAAGATGCTTTGGTGTGTGGTCATGTTCCTTATTACCCTTCTTTTAGCATCTTTTTACAATACCTATGATGTTTATGAGAGTATCATTCATTTCCTTATGTTGATGACCCTCCACTTTGCTCTTGCCTATGCTTTTGTGAAGTTGACAAACACTAGTATTCCTACATTCAAAACCTTCATTAAAGATTTATGTGGCAGCCTTATAAATCTTTCGGATTATGTGAAGAATTTGGTAGATGATACACCATCTCCTATCAATCCTAATCCTAATACTATCAATATCAATCCTAATCCTAATCCTATCAATCCTAATCCTAATTCTCCATTTGTTCTATATGCACCCTAAAATGGTCACCTAGACTTTGGGCCCCCATTCTTCAATTTATCAAATGATGGAACCAATTTATCAATTTCCTGAATTAATTATTTGCAATATCTTCAATTCAAATCAAATTCCTTGATCAAATCATAATTAATTCAATTATTTCAATATTTCCCAAGGTTTGATCATTTTATTCTAAGCCTTATTTAATTAAAAGAAAACTTCCCTTTTAATTAAATAAATCATCTTAATAAAATAAAATTCCTCTTTTAATAAAATCCCCACTTAAATATCTCTTTGTGTTGAAAAGGAAATAAAATAAATAAAAAATAAATAAAAATATCTTTATCTCTCCACTTTGAATGCACATACTTTTAAGTGGTGGGCCTTTTTCATCTTTTTGCCTCTTGAGAATCTTGACCACATGGATCAACCAAGATTTAATCTCCACCATTGCTCATTTCTTTTTGCCTCTTAATCTTGACTATCTGCTTTCCTTTATAAGGAGCCCTCTCCTTCTCATTTTCATATAGAAGATTTTTGTATTGTTATGCTGTAGGTTTGGAGAGAAATTTTGGAGAAGATTCTTGAGCACTTGAGCTTGGATATTGCAACTGCTCTTTTCTTGTCTTATTCTCTCATGCCTCCATGGCAATCCACTTAGATTAATCTTGCACTTTCATATTAGATTAGATTCATATTTCCTTTCATAGAATAATCTTCCATAAGCATTTCCTTTCATAGATTAGTTTGCTTTCATTCATTGTTATCATATAGAATAGATTTCATTTTCATTTGCATGCATACTTGATGATCATGGAGACTAGCATCCTTGCTTTTCCTCTTTGAATCTCTCATTTTATGGTGTATTTGCATGGGCATAAACTAGGTCTAATCTGTGGGCCTCTATCAAAACCCTTGCACTCCATGAATAGAGAGCTATGAGTTGCCATTTGAGACCTCATTCTTGAACAGTCTTGGATATAATGGCTCATAGAAGCATGACAACATTTTAGCACACATTTTTGGCACCCACCATGGGGTAGAATATTCTATTTTTGGCCTCATTTTATTTTATAGTATTTTTCTGACAATTTTCATGCATTGTCTGTACTTTTGTGCATCACTATCACAAAGTCTCATGCGAAGTTTCTCACTATATCGTGTGAAGTTTTGCTGGTATTATCATTTCTACACATGAAAAAGACATTTTCTTACATGGGCCTCTGTACTTTCTTGCATGGGCTTGTGTACTTTCTCACACGGGCATGTGTTTTCTCGCACGGGGTTCAGTACTTTCTTGCGCGGCACTGTGTTCTATCTCGCATGGACTTTTGATAGTAGAGACCTAAATTTTCCAAATTTGCTACTTTTTCTTGTTATTTTCTAACATTAATGCTTGTTGTGGTTTATTTCCCTGATTTTGATTGCTGAGGCAGCATAGCATTAGATTGCAGATCTTATGACCTAAGGTGAGTTGCTACAATCTATATAACATTTGGATTTTGGAAGTAAAATAAATCTCTCATATGTCTAGCTTGAGTGTTTTATTGCTTTCATAGATCACACTTCAATTTTGGGTTCTAAAAAGAACATAGATTCACTTCCTTTCATATATTTTTCACATAGTAATTAGGCCCTATGAACACTATTTGTGGCATTCTTGAGAGAGTGAGTTCCTTGCAAAACTCTTCTTGACAATAGAACCCCTTGTAGGTAGGGAGGATATTGTTACTATCTCACAGTCTTACATGATTTAGTCTTCAACATTGATTGGTACATTCTCTCTTGGTCCCACTTAGAGAGCTTGGTAGATATTGTTGTTGACATCATGAACCTTGGTGAGGTGGTTTCAATCTTAGTGTGTCAATGAATCTATTTGATATGTTTTGGTGAAGTGAAGAGGCTAGAGAATTATGCTCTACTCCCTTTTTGGGTAGTACCAGAAACTCAAATCCTTGAATCTAAGCTAAGTCCCCATGTGGTTCTTTTTGTGAGTCACCTAGTTAGAGAGGGTTAACCATAGTGGACACTCCCTTTGTTGGGTAAACCACGTGGATGAAACCTCAAGTGGTAATAGCCATTTTCACCATGGTAGTAACAACTACTATATAAATGTCCTTGTGGAAGAAATCTCCATGGGTGTAGTTTCTTGTTGGGTTGTTAGATCTCCTTAGCATCTCCAATTGATTAAATTATTGGAATGTGTCAAAACCCTGGTGCGCTTGGATTAGAGTTCACCCTCTTCAAGATGCAAAAGTTGGAGAGTCAAACCATTACTAAGAACCATAGTGCAACCAAATTTTTATTTTCTAGGACTATGTGCGTGATTGGAAAAACATTTTGAGAACATACACAAGTAGAATCTTTAAGGAGTAGCATACTAAGTCACTATTCTTGTTCATGTGCAAGGTTGCTTTGCCCCTTGCTCATTATTTGAAGACAATTATTTTCTTGAACTCCTTGATTGCTGTCTTGTGTGCTTGGTAGATGATAAAAATTTGTTGATGTACTTACTTGATCTTTTAAAATGAACAAAAACTAAGTTCTTGAGCTTACAAACTTGTTGTCAAGCAGCCTGATCCTGTTTTGTTGCCTGGCTCTACACATTCTTGTGTGAGCCTAGCATTTTCTTGTGCAAGATTTCATTTTCTCACATGATCCCTAGCATTTCCTTGCATGGGACTGCATTCTCTTGCATGAACCTATCCTACAGTCTATCAAAATAGTGAGATAATTCCTGCCATTTTTCAATTTTCCTTAGTCAATCTAGATTATAGTAGGTCACTTACCCTGCTGTTAGAAGCCTGTTTTCACCTTGGGTTCATGTGTCTTGACCTCTTGAATTAGTAATCCTTGATTTCACAAGTGACCTTGGTTGGAATAGGTAAGTTAGAAGTCATCCTTGTTGACAAGATCAACCTTTGGATCCTTTGATAACAAACTTGGAGAGTCTTAGTAATCTCTTATCCAATTCACTTCCATCCAAAATCAAATTCAATCAATTATAACTTGGGTAAATCATCCTCCTAAACCATATGTGTTAGGATACTTATCTATTTATTGGGCACCTCTGTGGTAGTGTTGGTTTATACCTTTTGCAAAAATTCTATCTTATCAACTCTCTTTTGGGCAATTGAGTGCTTTTACTATCCTAGTTTGATACCAACATTTCTTAGGGTCATGTTATCACCTAGGATCTTTTCTTTCATGTCGGTTACAACAAGATATCAAGTAAAGAAAGGAAAATGACCTCAAGTAGTCTTTGACCAGTTACCCTTAGTTCAAACTTGCCAAAAATGTAAGGGAAAAGAGCCCATCTTTGATCAATCCCCTAGGAATACCTCACAAGTTTGGTTTGATCCCAAGAGTAATCTTAGTGAGTAGAGAACATCCTTAGCACCTTCTCATTCAGATATGGTTATGAGTTACACAATGACTCGAAGGGAGAGGGAAGAAAGGGATAAAACTCTTGACAACATATTGGAAAGACATAGAGATAACATTCTGTTTTGCAGTTCATCTCATGAAAATCAACTAGTTTCACCCCTTATGTCAACTAGATATTTGGACGCACACCAAAGGGCTGAAAGGGAAATGAAGAAATCCTACCAAGATGAACAATCACAACATGATAGTTGAGATGAAGATCCTTATAAAACCCATGTGAATGTGGCATACACAAATAACTTGTTTAGGCATTCAAGACCAAGTTCACCACTCCAAACAACTTCAAGATACACAAGTGAAAGACTCAAGATAATTGGGCATGAAAAGAAGGACTTCCTAGATGAACAATCTACAAAGGAAGAGAAACTTAGACTCCTAGGGTTGGAAAGACAAGCCTTATTAGATATAGAAAGTAGAGCCGTACAAGAAGAGAAAGATAGGCTTTTGGCTCAACAACTCAATGATCAATACAAAAACATGTTTCTTGGTAGTGGAAACAACTCTCCTCCACCCACTCCTCCCAAGACTCCATGAAGTGGAAGATATTAAAGAACACCTTCAAGATCTCCTAGCCCTAGAGGAAGAAGGGCTCTGCAATATGATCATTATAGGAAACAAACACCTCCTAGGAACATTAAGAAAACCTTCTCAACATGCTCACCATGGTTCACAATATGGGGGTCATAGTGCAGGTTTTAACCTCGACTCTCAAGATTTCATGAAATTACAACAAGAACCACTCTTCCAGTAGTATGTGGAGAGGTATGTGGAGAAAAACAAAGATAAGTTCCTAGAGAATTTGATCAACAAGGGTGCTAGAGTCCCATACAATTTTGATGTGGACAAAAAGATTAAGAAACAAGGCCCATCTCAAGAAGAAGAGATCAAACAAATGAAGAGTATGATGGAAAAGATGCTTGCACCCAAGAGCTCATTAAATCTTGACTCAATTTGTCCCAATCCTTTTGACAAGTGTGTGAGTATGTAATATTTTCCTAGAAAGGTTGAAATCCCTTAATATGAGAAGTATGATGGTAATGGAGATCCACATGATCATGTGCATCAGTTCTATATTATGAGTTTTGAGTTCCATCAAGATGACTCCTACCTTATGAGATTTTTTCCAAGAAGTCTTAAGGGTCAAGTGATGGAATGGTTCACCAACATAACTCCCCCCATCAATACTTTCAAATAGCTTGTCCATATATTTGTCCAACACTTTTCATACCTCTCAAGATCTATCACCATGTTGGACTTATGCAACTTAAAGCAACATCAAGGGGAATCCTTTGTCACTTTCTTACAAAGGTGGAGATAACAATGCTCTCACTACTCTAGGACCATTCATGAAGATGAAAATATTGACATCCTTATTAGAAACTTGGTTCCAGAAATGCAGTATGAAGTTAGGAAGATGGTCTTTGATTCCTTTGACACCATGGTTGAAACCGCATGTAGGATTGAGGATGTTTTGAGAGAACAAGGAATTTTGGCCAACAACAAAAACAACAATAATGGTCAAATAACAACTCTAACAAGGATAAAGGAAAAAACTCACATTGGAATAGGAACAAACAAGTGGTCAATGATGGAGTTGTGGACTGATCTCAACCCAAAGATCAAGGTGTTCTTCATTTGTCTAGTGCAGTTCAAGCCATGAAACTCAATGCATCTAACCAACAAGAGCATAAGCCAAGATACCAAGATAAGCCTAAGAAAGAGAGGTGCTAGTTTGCAAATCTTGGTGATTCATATGAGGATGTCTTCAAAACACTCATTGCCAATAATCTTGTGCATCCTCAAGATCTAGCAAAACATCATATACCAGATGTTAAGCCACATTGGTGGGATGAGAAAGCCTTTTGCAAATTTCATAATGGCATTGGACATAACATTGAAAACTATTGGAAACTCAAACATATCATCCAAGATCTCATTGAGAGTGACAAGCTTAAGGTAGATGGATTGAACACCAATGCTAATCATAAGGCATTCAAAGAGCCTTTTCCCAAGTATGAAAAGGGCAAAACCTCTAAACCTAAGAATGGAAAGGCTGAGATCAATTACACTTACATAGCTGCAGAAAATGTTGTCAACATGCTTGAAGTTGTAGAGGAAAATGTCAACATGATGAGAAATAAAGATCCCTATGGTTATGATCTAGACATGGACTCTCCTCCTATCTTTGATGAAGAACCTATTGTGGTTCTAAGGGGTCCTAACTCTAGAAAGTCATCCCAAGCTCTCAATGCTATCACACAAAGTCAAGGTCCCATTGTCATTAGAGGACCCAGTTCAAGTCAACCCAATAAACCAAACTAAGTGGCATCTAAGAATGTCACCACAAAACCAATAGTTAATCCCAAATTGAGCTATAATCTTGTCGATCAGTTGCAAAGAACCCCATCTCATATTTCAATCTTTGATCTCTTAGAGTTGTCCCCAAGACACAAGCAAGTCCTTGAGGATGCTTTGTGTGTAGCGAATGTTCCTAACAACTTAGACGCTGACCAATTCTAGAACATGGTTAACCATCTTTCTATCCCTCATTACCTTACCTTTTCAAAAGATGATGATAAAGCTTTGAGCCACCCACATAACCTTGCCCTTCATATTGAATTCATGATCCACAAAACTCATGTTAGGTGTGTGTTGATAGATGGGGGTGTTGGGCTTAATATTTGTTATTTGAGTCTTTTAAAGATATTGGGTTATTTTGAACAAGCCATAGATACTAGAAAGAAGATCACTATCAAAGCCTATGATGAGGCATAAAGAAGTTCCAAGGGGTTGGTTGTCCTTCCTATTAGGATTGGCCCTATTGAAAAAGATATCTTATTTCAAATTGTTGATGCTGGTCCCCTTGCGTACAACATCTTACTTGGTAGACCATGGATTCATGATATGCAAGCAGTGCCATCTACCTATCATCAATGTGTTAAGCTCCCCTACAATGGAGTAGAAATTTGCATACCTGGGGATAGGACTTTATCTATTAACTCAATTTTAGAAAGTACTCATGTTCCCCTCAATAGAGAAGTAGAAGATTTCAATGCGATCCTAGTAGAGTGCAAAGATAAGTTCAAGTCAATAGACCTTGGTGTGGGGGGTATCAACTTAACTCCCTCACAAAGCTTCCAGTTTTACCTAGATCTTATGGAATGCCTTCACAAGAAATGAGACCTTCCTCTTCAGCCATGACTTTATTTGGCACATTTGTAGAGTCCTTGGTGCCTATCCAAGATGAGAAAGAGGAGGTAGCTATTAAAGACTGGATCTATAGAGAAAAGACTGGATCTATAGAGAGGAGAAATACATGCACAATGAGAACTTCTCTCCCTCTCCTAAGGCTTATGGAAGAGGGTATACTTTTGTCAAAAATATGGGCTATCCTAGACATGGCCCTCTTAGTCATAGATTGGATGCTAGAGCTGAACCTCTTGATCATGCTCTTTTTGGATGCAAGTCTAAGAAGACGGTTGGCCTAGGATTTGTGAATCATAACAAGAAAACTGCTCCTATCCTTGATGAATTAGATAGTGAAGATGAACCAAAATACATGCCTAATTTGAAAAATCAGCAAGATATGTGTGAAGATTGGGTCCCTTCCAAAAATCTCCTTTAGGGAGATTTAGATAGTCCAGTCGCTCATGAGATAGTTGCAATCATAGAGTAAGATGAATCAGATGTAGAAGATCCTATCAAAGAATGTCAATGTAAGAATATTATTTGTTTGATGGAGAGAGATGTTACCCTTGATAACATTAGATCTTCCACACCAAGATGTCGCAAACCTTCATGGTGTAAACATACTAGTTGGGATTTAGAAATAGATTCACATGAGTATGAATGGGACTCCCTCTCTAATTCTTCTATAGTTGACATGGATGTTGATGTCATCCACACTTATAGTTCTCAACCTAAAGTAGCCGATGAGTCATGTATAGGATTAGAGGATTTCAACCCACAGGTTTCCTTAGTGGATGATTCTTCACTTGTTAGGATGAATCCTGATTTGGGTAGCTTAGAAGGATACTTGACATACTCTGACTCTACAGTCACTAGAGATGATACCATTTGCATTCAGAATCTTGAACCAGTCATTGACTTGCCCCTTGCTCATCCTAACCTCATTGATTGGTCCCAACACTATCAAGAACCTGAGCTCTTAACTTTCCAAAATGGCTATGAGATAACCTGTTACTTGAATGCCATTGAACCCATAGTCTCTTCCACCAATGAACTAGCTACCAACATGATAGAACTAGACATCAAGTACCTTAGTCACAAAATAAAAAGAAAAGAAAAAAATAAAAAGAGTTCTAATGGCGAAAATCACTGTGTGGCAATGTCAGAAACAAAAAGAGTAAAAATAAATGACATGTCCAAGGGTGAAAACCTCTCTAAGGAATCTAAGGATGAGGTACTTGATCGTCTCCCTAGTTACTTTCAAGATAGATCTTTAGTTCTTGTTGAGCCAACACAGCCAGTCAATTTGGGAATAGATGAGGCTCCATAGATAGTACACTTGGCTCAGTCCTTGTTACCATAAGAAAGGGAAGCCTACACCAAGTTCTTACAAGAAAAGAATATTAATTTTGCATGGACTTACTTAGATATGCCAGGATTATATCCAAGATTTCTCAAGAATGAGGTCTCAAATGGCAACCCATAGCTCTCTATTCATGGAGTGCAAGGTTTTTGATGGAGGCCCACAGATTAGACCTAGTTTGTGCCCATGCAAGTACACCATAAAATGAGAGATTCAAAGAGGAAAAGCAAGGATGCTAGTCTCCATGATCATCAAGTATGCATGCAGATGAAAATGAAATCTATTCTATATGATAACAATGCATGAGAGCAAACTAATCTATGAAAGGAAATGCTTATGCAAGATTATTCTATGAAAGGAAATATGAATCTAATCTAATATGAAAGTGCAAGATTAATCTAAGTGGATTTCCATGGAGGCATGAGAGAATAAGACATGAAAAGAGAAGTTGCAATATCCAAGCTCAAGTGCTCAAGAGTCTTCTCCAAAATTGCTCTCCAAATCTGCAGCATAACAATACAAAAATCTTCTATATGAAAATGAGAAGGAGAGGGCTCCTTATAAAGGAAAGCGAACTGTCAAGATTAAGAGGAAAAAAGAAAAGAGCAATGGTGGAGATTAAATCTTGGTTGATCCATGTGGTCAAGATTCTCAAGAGGCAAAAAGATGAAAAAGGCCCACCACTTAAAAGTATGTGCATTCAAAGTGGAGAGATAAAGGGATTTTTATTTATTTTTTATTTATTTTATTTCCTTTTCAACACAAAGAGATATTTAAGTGGGGATTTTATTAAAAGAGGAATTTTATTTTATTAAGATGATTTATTAAATTAAAAGGGAAGTTTTCTTTTAATTAAATGAGGCTTAGGATAAAATGATCAAACCTTAGGAAATATTGAAATAATTGAATTAATTATGATTTGATCAAGGAATTTGATTTGAATTGAAGATATTGCAAAGTATTGATTCAAGAAATTGATAAATTGGTTCCATCATTTGATAAATTGAAGAATGGGGGCCCAAAGTCTAGGTGACCATTTTAGGGTGCATACATTTTCCCCTCTTTGACTAATGTATGATCTTCATGGGAACACATGTAGTCAAAGAATGAAGTTGAAATGTGAGATTGATTTAGGATCACAAAACAACCCAGACATGTGATCGATGGATAGGAACACATTAGGACAAAGATAAG
Source organism: Chamaecyparis obtusa (assembly GCA_027943335.1). Lineage (NCBI taxonomy): Eukaryota > Viridiplantae > Streptophyta > Pinopsida > Cupressales > Cupressaceae > Chamaecyparis > Chamaecyparis obtusa. The sequence continues at coordinate 705,664 of BSBK01001066.1, read as the reverse complement.
TTGATTGAAAAAGACAAGGCCAACACCCCTATAAATAGGTAATTGTCAAGTCTCAAGCAAGGTTTAATTGATAGGTTTGATAAAGCTGAATCAAGGATTGAAGTTTGATAGGTACTGCCCCCTCATGATCGAAATCGAAATGAGATAGAGGAGAAATAGTAAATTGATAAATTTGATCAAATCAAACTAAAAAATAAGGTTCTTGATGTAAGATGAAAGATATAAGGATCATAGAACCAAGGTAGATCATTAAGCCTGAAAGATTATGCCCCAAGGTTGAAGCAGAAGAAAATAAGTGGGGTGAAAGTGAATGGAAGATCGAAGTTTGGAAGAGGTGGAAAGAAATGAAGAGAAGAAAGAAAATTTTCCTCAAGAAAGACGATGCCTCAAAATCAATCAACTGTTCATTAATAGTCCAAAAGAAAGATGAAGGAAAACCCTTTCAAACACATAATGCAGCCTAAAAATGCAAATTAACATGAAGTCTAACAATGTAAGCTACATGAAAATGCAAAGGTGTACTTGCAATAGAGCAAAAACCAATGGTGTTTACAATACCTATGATGTTTATGAGAGTATCATTCATTTCCTTATGTTGATGACCCTCCACTTTTCTCTTGCCTATGCTTTTGTGAAGTTGACTGACACTAGTATTCCTACATTCAAAACCTTCATTAAAGATTTATGTGACAGCCTTATAAATCTTTTGGATTATGTGAAGAATTTGGTAGATGATACACCATCTCCTATCAATCCTAATCCTAATACTATCAATCTTAATCCTAATCCTATCAATCCTAATCCTAATTCTCCATCTGTTCATCCTCGCTCTTCCTATACTTATGATGGGATCATAGCTCAGGATGTGGATGTACAAGAATTCTTTGATTTACCTTCTACTTTGATGCATGATTATATTAAAGGAAAGGGTAAAGAAAATTCTTCAAAACCTATTATTCCACCTTATACAACCTTTACTCATGAACATGATAAACAATCACCTCCTGTAGAAGCTTTACATAATATGTACACTACTAGATATACTATGGTGACTAAAAAAGGTTATAAAGGTTTAGGGCTTGGGGTTAATGAGAATGATATTAGGTTTCCAATTCATATACCCCCTAAACCAGATATGTATGGTGTTGGTTGTTCAAAATCTAAAGCCAAGGTAGATGATTTTAATCATCATCCTCCTCTTCATATTCTTCTCCCTACACCTGTCTTACATAACCCTAATACTCGTCAAGAATTGGCTAAGAAGGTATATGTTGAGTTAATGAATTCCAAGAAAGAAATATTTAGACCTATGCCGATAGATGCTTTATACAAATATAAATGTCATTTTCATTATAGAAATACACATTTACTTGCTGATTGTAAACATTTCAAGTTATATGTTAGAGAAAGAGTTGCTTTAGGAATTATATCTCACTCTCGTGTAGTTTTACAATTCCTTCATAATTTTGATATAGGGGATTCCCCCCCTTCTGATATAATATAGATGTTCTTCCCCTCTCGTCTCATGATTGGGGGGCAAGAGTTGTATTTTCATCCAGTCTCCTAGGATCCATTAGGCTTTTAGCATATATCATGTCTTGAGCTATTTGGTATTTTTTCTCTCCTATCTCTCTATGGTTTTGTATTATATTTATAATCATCCATAGATCTTATTCAAGATATTTTTTCTAAGATATTCATTTTGCGAAGGTATCCCTTGTCTCTATCCCTTGGGGGAAAGGTCCTTCCTTCTTTCTCTTTGTCTAGGGAACTTCTGTCCTTAGCCTAGTGGTATTTGTTTATATTGCAATATTATTTCATCATATGGATAGATGTTTTGACTATGGATAACCTTTTTATATGAGAAGTTGTTTTCCTAGGTTGTCACCTCTTCTCTATGTTGCAAATTATGTTCTTTATAAACTCTCACCCTTGCCTTGGTGTTAGAGTTGTTTCCCTCATTCCAAAGATTCATCTTCCTCTTCTTCGTAGGGGTCTTGATGATTGAATCTTTGTTCCCATTGTTGAAAGTTGATATTTTATCTAAAGCACTCCTCTTTGGTGGGGGTCTTGTTGATAAGATCTCTTTCTTTGAGGATCTTTTTTTCATGACTGACATATTCTTTTCATGATTATCTATACTCTTGGATGTTGGAGTCAATATCTCTCACTAAGAATATGGTATACATTGTTGTAAATAGGATATATCCTTGCATTGTGAAGTAGGTATCCTCTTCCTCTTCCTTATCCTATCTAGTTGACTACCATGATAAGGAGGGGGGCATATATAGGGTCTCCCTTGTACTATATTTTTTTATTTTACATGCTAAATCTTGGAAGGTAACACACATAAGTTGCTAAATCTTGAAAAGACACATATTTATATGCTAAATCTTCCGATGGTAACGCACATAAGTTGCTAAATCCTGAGGAGACATGCATTTTTCAAATTTCTCAATATGCTAAATCTTGGAAGGTTATGCACATAAGTTTCTAAATCCTAAAAAGACATGCACCTATATGCTAAATCTTCCAAAGGTAATGCACATAAGTTACTAAATCCTGAGGAGACATGCATTTCATATTCATAGTGATACAATAAGGTGGATCTATGGGTATTCCAGAAGTCATTAGAAGACACATTACAATTACAATTATAGTTTATGGGTGAACCTATTGGGCTCTCCCTCTAGGGTGATTCATGGTAAGGTGGGCATCTTACTAGGTGAGGTAATCACTCTTTTCCCTTGCTCTCTTTTCGCTTTCATGCTAGTAGGACTGGATCATGAAGCTATGTTATTTATAGTGTTTCTCTTGTCTTTCTTATGTAATCATTTATTCTTTTATGATAGCTTTTCATATATGATATTGGTATGAGAAATGTTTCTTGATGAGGTTTCTTATGCTAGTTGATTTGGGTTTATTTTAGTACTAACCCCTCCTTTGTGTCTTTTTCCTTTTTTTTTTTGCACCCTCGTGCACATATGTTGAGTTAGAATCCTTAGCTTGGGGGATTGTATCCCTAGCTAAGTTTCATTCTATCTCATTTCGAACCCACTTGGATCTCTTCTTTCTTCTCCTTTACCAAGAGTTTTCTTCGAATCCATACTCTTGCTAAAGTGGGGGCTTAATGTATCATCTTAAAATGGAAGCACTTCCATGATAAGAGAATTTATCCCTTTGAGTGAGTGGTTTGGGTCATTTCAAGCACCTTGAATTAGCCCTTTTCTTGGATTTGGCTTTCTCCCCCAGTTCTGCTTCTCTATCCACCTGATTTCACCTTATTTTTGCATTTCCAGGCATTATGAACTAAGGTCCTAAGGATTTTGACCTCAAGGTCAAAGTTGACCTTGAGGGTCAAAGTCAACCTCAACTCTAACCTAGGTCAGGGATGACATCAACCCTAACCTAGGGTAGAGTCTACCTCATCTTTGACCCAGGGTTCAAATTTCAAGTTCCCATGATTTCTGGATGTCGAGTTTCAAAAATATTTTTTTTCCCACTTCTTGGTCGGCCATTTCGGGTTTTGGAATGGTAAATCCTTAAATTGCATTTAATTTGGGTTCATTTCTAGGGATTAAGGTTAATTGGGATTTAATTCCCCAATGTTAGCCTTCTCTAGAGTTTTGTGCCCTAGATCACTATAAAAGGAAGCCTTCCTCTCTCATTTCCTCATCCATTATTCACCAAGAAATTTCATGATCAAGGAGCTCTCGAGGAGATATTCACAAGTCATCAATTTCTCTTTCAAGAAAACATTTTCAAGGAAGCATTCAAGTCCTCTTCTCCATTCAAGTTCTCCATTGAAGATCAAGGATTCAAGCATTCAAGCCTTTGAAATGATTTGGTTCAAGCATGCAAGATTCATCATTCAAACCCTAAATCTAGCCATCATGATGGTGTTATCTTCCTTCAAGATCCTTTTTTCATCTTCTAGATCCATTCATTCTTATATCAAGGTGGATTCCAAGCATACAAACATGGAGTTTTTGTATTTACTTTCATGGTTTTGATTTACATTTGCAATTATTGTGTTCAAGCTTTCATATCAACACACATGTTTGCATTTCAAATACAATTGCATATCTATTGAATTACATAGCTTCATTGTTAGATCTACTTCTACTACTTGCTAGCATTCTCCATTTCAATTTCAATATTAAGGTTGATTCTGAACCAACATTTGTCCAAGGCAAACCCCTCAAACAAACAATAAAACCCCTCTTTTTCTTGTAGGTACAGGTGCAGAACTGTGGATCTGAGCTTGGATTTGGATACCCTCTTCAGTGAACTTTTGAGATCTTCGAACAAAGTTAAAGTGAACCTTCAAAATATTAATGTAGCCTTTGACCTTTTATTGGGGTCAAAGACTACCTGCTATCAGAAAGATAAAAGTTTTATGGGTTTTCTTCATCTCGGCATTTCCAATTTGAAACAAGTTGCAAAATTGCCTGAAACTGCACATAGACATTAGAAATGAACATTTTCCAAATCTTCCCTATTTTGAGGTTAGTATTTCCTTTTCAATTATTTCATATTTCAAGAACATCATCTTCCTTATAGGGAAATATAAGGTTTTCTTCCTCTTTCATATTCTCCATAGATTGATTCAATTGTGCATTAACCTTTTGGTTGATCAATTTGGGTCTCTGCTTTGGGAATTTGGATTTAGAAGTAGATCTCATATTTCCCCTATATTATCATACTCCAATGCAAACCCTATCCAATAAGGTGATTCCAATTTAACTTTATATAGTCACCTTGTTGAGCATCTAGTAATCTATACATAAGCTCAAAGTGTCATCTTTCTTATTCACAAAGATCATGGGTGCTCCCCATGGTGACACACTTAGGAGTATGAACCCTTTATCTAAAATTTCCTGCAATTAAGTTTTCAAGTCATACATTTTAGTGGTTGTCATTCTTTACAGAGCCTTGGATTGAGGTTCAGTTCCAAGCATCACATCTATAGAAAATTCAAATTACCTTTTTGAAGGTAATTTTGATAGTTCTTTTGGGAACACAGCTTGTAACTCTTGCAAAATAGGATAATCATTTAAACTAGGAGTGTCTATGTCCTTTACATATGATACATATATCACACACCTCTTCCTCTGAGCTTTCTTTATTTGTATAACAATAAATTAGCCTTAACTTCAAAGGCTTTTGAATACCATTAATAATTGTAGGCATTCCTAAATCATTTAGACACTCTATAGATTTTTCCTTACAATTCATAATGGATTTATTCTCAAATAACCAATTTATGCCCAAAATAACACCATAAGATCCTAATGGGGAAACATAAAGGTTAACTTGTGTTTGAAAATTCAAAAATTCCAAATTGTTGTAGGTTAGACATCGCTCAACCCTACGCTTTGCCCTATTGTTGTATTCTACCATCCATGGTTCAAAAAAATAACACACTCTAACATGTAATTGTGAAACAAATCTAGGATCTATAAAACATTTAGTATCTCTAGTATCCATCAAAATAGAAACATTGTGTCCATAGAGCTTACCAACTATCTGAATGGGAGTTCCTTGAAAATATGCTTGGCAATGATCAACCACTACATGAATTTGATGTTGAAGCTAGGGGGCTTTTGTTGATCCCTAAACTTTTGTTGTCTATTAGTATCTTACACTTAGTCATTTTCTAAGGAATGTTGGTTGGTCATCACTACGACCGAATCATCATATATAGGCTGAGTCATGTATAATATATTGTAGAGGATAAAATATGGATGGGGTCCTAGAACAATGGCTTGCACATAAAAGAGACCCCAAAACCAATATTTTATACTTACATTTGAATTGTATTGATATGGAAAGTAAATGTAGATGACTAATATTGAAATTAAGAAATAAAGGTACTTACCTCCAAAAAAGAATCAGTTGAAAACCCTATCAAATGATCTCAAAATTAGTTGAATTTTACACTCTTATATTGAAACTACGAGATCTACAAAACCCAAAAATATTTTTCCCAGATTTGATCAAGTCGACTTTGACCTTTTAAAAGGTCAAAGACCACATTTTTATTCTGAAGTCCGATTCCGATTCTGTTCATAGATCCTGAAAGTTTTCCGAAAAGGGTATCCGAATTCACTCTCAGATCTGAGATTCCACACCTATACCTACAAGAAAAAATGGTTTTGTTTGTTTTTTGGGGGGGGGGGTTTGCCTTGGTCAAACCCTGGTTTCAAATCAACCTTAATATTGAAATTGAAATAGAGAATGCTAGCAAGTAGTAGAAATGAATCTAACAATGAAGCTATATAATTCAATAGATATGCTAATGTATTTGGAATGTAATGAAATATATTGATATGAAAGCTTGAACATAACATCATCAAACCTCCATGATTGTATGCTTGAAATCCATCTTGAGGAAACAATGATATGGATCTTGAAGATGAACAAAGGATCTTGAAGGAAGATCACACCACCATGGTGGCTAGATCTAGGGTTTGAATGATAGAACTTGAATGCTTGAGCCAAATCCCTTCAATAGCTTGAATTCTTGAATCCTTGATCTTCAATGGAGAACTTTGATGGAGAAGAAGACTTGAATGCTTGAATGGAATGCTTGCTTGATCACCTTGAGAGCTTGAGTGTGGATGAGATGAGAAAACTTGATGTGTAAATGAGAGAGGAAGGCCTCCTTTTATAGTGATCTAGGGAACACTCCTCTAGATGGGCCACCTTGGAGAATTAAATCCCAATTAGTTCCTCAACTTTAGAAAATATACCTTGATTAAATGCAAATTAAAGGATTTACCGTTTCGGAGCCCGAAACAACTGACCCGGAGGTAGAGAAATAATTTTCCCGAAAGTTAAACTGTCGATAGATGAAAATTTGAAATCCTGGTGGGAAGAGGTTAAGGTTGAGGTTGACCCTGTCCTAGTCAGTGTCAAGGTCAACATTGACCTCAAACTCTAACTTGGCCAGATTCTGCAACAGGGGTTCCAAGGGTGCTAGAAACTTGAAAATTGCTGTCTGAATAGGACCCAGTGCCAGGAATAGATAGAAAATCCTTGGAATGATATGATGAAGGACTAGGAGGTCCTATTTCTAAACCCTACCTATAAAATGGATCCATGAAAGAGGAAAAATAGGAAAAGTCCCTAAGACCTTAACCCTAATTTCACCTAGAATGAAGAAATCAAGTGCAGAGAAGAAGTGGAAAGTGGGGAGAAAGCCAAATACATGAAAAATTCCAATCAAGGTGCCAATCATGACCCTAAACCACTTACTCAGATGGATAAATGCTCTTAATATGGAAGTGCTTCCATTTTAAGATGATACATTAAGCCCCCACTTTAGTAAGAGTATGGACTCGATGCAAACTCTTGGTAAAGGAGAAGAGAGAAGAGATCCAAGTGGATTCAAAATGAGATAAAATACACTTAGTCAAGAACACTAGCCCCCAGAACAAGGATTCTAACTCAACATACATACATGAGAGTGTAAAAAAGAATAGGGGTTAGTACTAAACAACCCGAATCAATTAGCATAAGAAACCTTGCTAAGAAATATTTCTCATACCAATATCATATTTGGAAAGCTATCATAAGAGCATAAATGATTACATAAGAAAGACAAGAGCAACACTATAGACAAGATAGCTTCATGATCTAGTCCTACTAGCATGAAAGCGAAAAGAGAAGAACATGTATGTAATAATAATGCATAGATTTGACTAAGATAGAAAATCTTACCAAGCCCTTGAGGCTAAAGTACTTCTATCAAACTCACAATCTGTATTTGTTACTCCATGCATGAAAAGAAGAAGAAAGTGATTACCTCACTTGGTAAGATGCCAACCTTACCGTGAATCACCTTGGAGGGAGAGCCCAATTGGTTCACCCATAAACTGTGCTTGTATTGTGCTTTTAAGTGTAAAATACTCATAGATCCACCTTCTTGTATCACTATGAATATAAAATGTGTATCTCCTTAGGGAGCAGCTTCTATGCATTACCTTCAGAACATTTAACATGTATGTGTGTATGTTTGTATGTCTTGAAAAATAAATATTTCCTCAGGATTTGTTACCTTCAAAAGATTTAGCATATAAAATAAAAAGAACTATAGTATAAGGGAGACCCCGTGTATGCCCCCCTCCTTAAGATGACAAAAAGATTCTATTTTGTCATGTTAAGGAAAAGAAAGAACAAGGATAAAGCCTTCTTCATCATCAAGACAATATCCTCAAATAACACCCAGTTCGAGCCAAGAAGGTCACAGCTCCTATGAGGCCATGGAAGGGATGAATGTAAAGAGATATCATACAAGAAGTGAAAAGAAAATAATCCTTGATGAGAGATAGCACACTATTTAGTTTCCAAGGTGAGAGATGTATCGACCATGGAAACAACCAATAAGGTTCTTATCAAGGACATAGGTCTTTAATGGAAACCATAATTTTCAAGTATGATTGGATATCACATAGTAGATAAATACTGCTTAGCCAAGGAAAGAGGTGAATCCCTAGAAAAGAAAAGAAGAGTATAGTGTAAGGATATGCATGAAATAACAATGCATAGATTTGAAAAAGATAGAAAATCATACCAAGCCCCTAAGGCTAAAGTACTTCTATCAAATTCACAATCTGTATGTGCTACTCCATGTGTGAAAAGTTGGCAATGCTAAGATCAAAATCTTGAGACCAAAACCCTAACATGAACAAGTATGAAATAACAATGCATAGATTTGACTAAGATAGGAAATCATACCAAGCCCCTAAGGCTAAAGTACTTCTATCAAATTCACAATCTGTATGTGCTACTCCATGTGTGAAAAGCTGGCAATGCTAAGATCAAAATCTTGAGACCAAAACCCTAACATGAACAAGTATGAAATAACAATGCATAGATTTGACTTAGATAGAAAATCATACCAAGCCCATGAGGCTAAAGTACTTCTATCAAACTCACAATCTATATTTATTACTGCATGCTGATAATGCTAAGATCAAAGCCTCTTGATCAAAACCATAGCATGAATATGTGCATGAAATAACAATGCATAGATCTGACTAAGATAGAAAATCATGCCAAGCCCCTGAGGCTAAAGTACTTCTATCAAACTCACAATCCATATTTATTACTTCATGTGTGAAAATAGAAGAGAAGGAGAAGGTATCCTTGCCCCCCAAGTGTAGGAACAAAGATGGAAGAGGATACCCACTTCACAAAGCAAGGAGATATCCTATTTTCAACAATGTATACTATATTCTTAGTGAGAGATATTGACCCTTACATCCAAGAGTATAGATAATCGTGAAAAGGATATGTCACTTATGGAAAAGGATCCTCAATGAAAGAGTTCTTATCAACAAGACCCCCACCAAAAAGGAGTGCGTTAGATAAAATATCATTTTCCAAAAGGCAGGAACGAAGATTCAATCATCACACCTTCCATGAAGAAGAGCAAGAGAAATCTTTGGAATGAGAGAAAATAAATCTAACACAAAGAAAGAGTAAAAGATTTTATCAAACATAATGTGCAACATAGAGAAGAAGTATTGACCTAGGAGAACAACTTCTCATATAAGAAGGTTATCCATAATGAACATCTCTATCACTATAATGAAATAATACTGTGATATAAGCAAATACTACTAAGCTAAAGAAAGCAGTTCCCCTAGACAAAGAGAAAGAAGTAATAACCTTGCCCCCTAGGGAAAAAAGGAAAGGGATACCTTTGCAAAACACATGTCATAGAAATAATATCTTGAATAATAGAAGAGAGCAATGGATGAAAAGCTAACATAACCAATTAAGCTCAAAGTAGAAATATACCTCTTGCCCCCTAGTCTAGAGTAGAAAAGGTATATTTGATATATGAATGAGGGGTTAAATTATGAATAAATCTCAAAGGAGAAGTTTCTTTTCTCTTATATTTATAGACTGGATAATAAGGAGAAGGTACTTTGAAGAATCTTTGCATATGAACCATAACTTCAACATAAGCATGGGAACAACTAGGAATAGATGATAGAACATTAGGAATCAAATTAGGAAAGATAGGATTATGATTTGGATGTTTAGGAACACTAGTAAAAGTGTAGGAAGTGATATGAATGGAAGACACAACTGGAGGAACACTTGGAACCACAGTTGGAAAAGGGTTTGAATAGATATAAGTAATGTTATGGTAAGAAGGATGTGAGGTAGGAACTTGATTTTCCATAAGATCACCACTAAGAGGAAGAGTATTAAGGGAATTTATATCTTTCTCCGCTAATGCCTCATCACTAGAAGGAATCCTAAATGGAGATGAAGGATCGATAATGACATCTTCTTTCGCATAAGGGAAGTGTGTTTTAAAGAATATGTCATCCTTTTGTATCAAAAATTCTACACAAGGAGGGGATAAATCAATGTCTTTATCCAAGGGTTCATCCCAAAAAGTAGAAGTATCCACAATGGCTTCATGAAGAAGAGAGTAATAAATGTCTAAATCCAAAGGTTCATCCCAAATAGGAGGATTATCCACAATGGATTCATGAGGAAGAGAGTAATCAACATCAAAATCCAAAGGTTCATCCCAAATAGGAGGACTATTATCCCTATCCATAAAGCACATTGTAGGAGTGTCATAAGTCATTCAATATTGATCCCTAAAGGGGAGAGTAGGCTCATAGAAAAGACATATATTAGGAGAAGAATTGACATCAATCGCTAACTCATCTTTGTAAAGGTCAATTGAAGAGGTTGTAGAGGAAGATGAAATAGAAATAGAATCAATGGAGATCTCATTCACACAATTTTCATCCTCACTTCCATGTACCTCATTAAGGTATCTATTATCTTGAACAACAAAAGCCTCATCAAAGTACTCAAAACAAGAGTCATACATGGTGAATACTTAAAGCATGAAAATGTAAATGTTTTTGTATTTTTAAAGAAATTTTGCAATTTTTTTGGATTTTGGAAATATAAATAAAAGAGCATAAAATAAATCTAATTTTGTAAGAATGTAAAATCTAACAAAAAGATAAATCTAACACAATAGGGCATCTAATTCCACAAAAGAAAGGACAGTAAGTATGTCGGGTTCACCAAAATGTAGAGGATAAAATATGGATGGGGTCCTAGAACAATGGCTTGCACATAAAAGAGACCCCAAAACCAATATTTTATACTTACATTTGAATTGTACTGATATGGAAAGTAAATGTAGATGAATAATATTGAAATTAAGAAATAAAGGTACTTACCTCCGAAAAAGAATCAGCTGAAAACCCTATCAAATGATCTCAAAAATAGTTGATTTTCGCATCCTCAAACCGAAACTATGAGATCTACAAAACACAAAAATCTTTTTCTCGAATTTGATTAGGTTGACTTTGACCTTTTAAAAGGTCAAAGACCACATTTTTATTTTGAAGTCTGATTCTGATTCTGTTCGCAGATCTTGAAAGTTTGCCGAAAAGGGTATCCGAATTCGCTCTCAGATCTGAGATTCCACACCTATACCTGCAAGAAAAAATGGTTTTGTTTATTTTTTTTTTTGGGGGGGGGGGGGGTTTGCCTTGGTCAAACCCCAATTTTGAATCAACCTTAATATTGAAATTGAAATAGAGAATGCTAGCAAGTAGTAGAAATGAATCTAACAATGAAGTTATGCAATTCAATAGATATGCTAATGTATTTGGAATGTAATGAAATATATTGATATGAAAGCTTGAACATAACATCATCAAACCTCCATGATTGTATGCTTGAAATCCATCTTGAGAAAACAAAGATATGGATCTTGAAGATGAACGAAGGATCTTGAAGGAAGATCACACCACCATGGTGGCTAGATCTAGGGTTTGAATGATAGATATTGAATGCTTGAGCTAAATCCATTCAATAGCTTGAATTCTTGAATCCTTGATCTTCAATGGAGAAATTGGGTGGAGAAGAAGACTTGAATGCTTGAATGGAATGCTTTCTTGATCACCTTGAGAGCTTGATTGTGGATGAGATGAGAAAACTTGATGTGTAAATGAGAGAGGAAGGCCTCCTTTTATAGTGATCTAGGGCACACTCCTCTAGATGGGCCACCTTGGAGAATTAAATCCCAATTAGGTCCTCACCTTTAGAAAATATACCTTGATTAAATGAAAATTAAAGGATTTACCATTTCGGAGCCTGAAACAGCTAACCTGGAGGTGGAGAAATAATTTTCCCGAAAGCCAAACTACCGACAAATGAAAATTTGAAATCCTGGTAGGAAGAGGTTAAGGTTGAGGTCAACCCTAACCTAGTCAAGGTTGAGTTCAACCTTGACCTTTTCAGGGTCGAGGTCGACATCGACCTTAGACCCTAACTTGGCTAGATTCTACAATAGGGGTTCCAGGGGTGCTAGAAACTTGAAAATTGCTATCTGAATAGGACCCAGTGCCAAGAATAGATAGAAAATCCTTGGAATGATATGATGAAGGACTAGGAGGTCCCATGTCTAAAACCTACCTAGAAAATGGAGCCATGAAAGAGGAAAAATAAGGAAAAGTCCCTAAGACCTTAACCCTAATTTCACCTAGAATGAAGAAATCAAGTGCAGAGAAGAAGTGGAAAGTGGGGAGAAAGCCAAATACATGAAAAGGTCCAATCAAGGCATAAATCATGACCCTAAACCACTTACTCAGAGGGCTAAATGCTCTTAATATGGAAGTGCTTCCATTTTAAGATGATACATATATATTTACCGAGCAATACTCGTTATTGAGTAAAATAGTGGTCACTGAGTACTTTTTGTATTAGTTGAGTCGGTTGTTTCTGAGTTATGTAAAGTAGACAATGTCAAGTGTTAGAGTTTAAAGAATAGTGAATGTCGAGTGTGAGAGACATCTAGTGCCGAGAAAGAAAGAATTGACATATGTATTTGTTATGGTAAAAACAATTAGGTAAATTGTTTTGTCCAATATATATATTTTGTTTACTATTTGTTGACAAAATCATAGAGGTGATTACACTCCTATTTTGTAATGATTGATCCTTATGTATTACATAGAACCAATCAGAATTAGGGAAAGGTTAAGCGACAAAAAGAGATAATCTAGATCGTAGATCTTAAATCATGGAGGAAGTTAAGTGTCTATATAAGATTTGATCTGGAGCCCTAAAATCATGTATGAGAGGAAGGAAGAAGAACAAAGAGAATATCTTCAAATCAATGAAGTATTCTGATAGAGTTCAGTGATTGAGTTGAATAGAGCTAAGAAGTGAAGAGAAAAATAGAGATATACTTGACAGTTCAGATCAAATATATTGGAAGGAGAAGATATGTAATCAACATCACAATGTAGACTGAAGGATTAGGTACTAAGACATTTTAACAGGTGTATCATGTTGAATATTTTAATAGAGTACTTTTAACAGACCTTAGTAAATCTCTTAACTGAGTTCTTACTTAGTTGTCAGTCTTAAATCCTTTTGCAAGGTATATTGTATGTCTTAAAAATCTTAATAGGGCATACCCCTCATAGGGTAGCTCACATTTTGTGATCAAATTTGTATCCCTAATAGACAAACTTTATACTACAGTAGTGAAGATTTTTGGGTGTCATCCCCACCCAATTTTTATCTCTCAAGGGTTTTTGGGTAACCAAAATCATGGTGTTATGTGTACCTTCTTGAGTGATGTTTAGATTATTAGTTCCATTACTTTAATGAAGTTTAAGTTAATGGTATGCAAGCTTTCATTGTTGATAAAATGGATAAATCAGTTATATCTTATTCACCCCCCCTCTAAGTATCATATTTTTCCAATAGATTTCCAACAATTGGTATCAGATTTAAGTTTCCTATAGAATTCTAACCACTTGTGAGATAAATATCTTGAGATGGATGTTTATAAGTTGGGAAAAATAATAGAGAATCAAAAGATTGACATTCAACTTGTATTACAACAACTTGAAGCAACCAAAGGAGAACTAAAGAAATCCTTAAGTAGAAGAAGAGAGATTGCTATTCAATAGAATGAAACACAATATCAAGAAGAAGCTACTACTGGACTATTTGATAGTGGAAAATCTATAGAAAGTGACAAATCCATAAAGGAACTACTAGAGAAAAACAACATACTAAATGAGGACATAAAAAATCTACAGAGAGAACAAGAAATTCAATCTGTAAGACTTTGTGAAGTAGTTGAACAGAAGAAGAAAGCAGAAGAAGACAAGGCAATGGAAGAAGAAGAAATAAGACAAATATCAATGAGACTTGATGAAAAGACAAATGACATACATAGGTTGACTAATAATCAACTAGACATGGTAAATCAACTGTTGTTGGTTAATCAAGATTTGGGCAGGAATGATGTGGAACTCAACAATCTGAGATCAGAAAACAATCAACTAAGGAATGAATTGAGAGCTAAAAAGGAACTTAATGAAAGGATGAACAAGCCTAACAAAGCTATAAGATAATTTGAAGAATTTTTAAGGTCACCTAGAAGATCTAGTGACACATCTGAACTTGGACTTAATGAGAAATCATCAAAGGAAGGAGAATCATCAAAGAGTGGAGAGAAAAGAAGTGCAAAACCAAAGAACAACAAGCCTACATGCCATCATTGTGGAAAGCCAGGACATACAACCAACATCTATAGAAGTAAATATGGTAATTCTAATCCTAAACTTAAATTTAATGGACATTGTTTTAATTGTAAGAAATATGGACATCAGGCACAAGAATGCAGGACAAAGGTCAGTAATCCACCTACCTCACTAAAATTTCAAGGACACTATTTCAATTATCATAAGTATGGACATAGAGCATTTGAATGTAGATCAAAACCTAAATGGACATCAAATGAACATACTAAATCACCTAAGAAGGGTAACACATATAATTGGGATTACAGAACTTGGTACAGTTGACATTATTGTGGAAAATATGGGCAGATCAGATAAAAAATTTTGAAGACACATTTTAGAGGTAAATCCAAGAGATGGATGAATGGAATTATGGTATGCTATAAATGCAACAAGATAGGCCATCTAAAGAAAGATTTTAGATCACTCATAGAGAGAAATGATCAAAACAAGAATGAAGAAATCATTGAACAAATGAGAAATCAGATGAACAAATCTTGGAAGAAGAAAGAAGAGGGAAGCACTAGTGAAGATAGTGCACTTGTGGTCACCCAATCTAATGGATCAGGTGATCACATAACTTCTAACTAAGCAAAGAAGGTATGTATGGAACTGAGTCCTATAATGTTTTCATCTTATATCAGCTTCTAACATATGTTGAGAAAAAGTCCATATCTGCATAGATTAAGATGCATTAGGACATAGTTGAGAAAAGTGAAACAATTCATATTTGATGCCAAGCATTAGTGTTTTAGTCTATAGTAACCAAGTCACCAACATATGTCAAGTACTTGTGATAGATGAGATGTGATGTACACCGAGCTGTAACCGAATGGTTGTATCGACCAAGATTATGTTAGCCGAGCTTAATATGAGATTGTCGAGACAACTGTATCTCACCTAGAAGTGTACCAATCATTAAATAAGCCCTAATCTAACCATTTGAAGTCTATAAAGTGGGGAGTTACCATTTATTTAATTTCACTAGTGAATTCAAAATTTTTAAGAGAGATTTAGAGTGTGCATAACCAACATGATTAAGAGCTAAGTGTGATTACAGAAATCTTCACAGCGTCCCATCAGTAAAACATCTAAAGAATATGTTGGAAATTTGGCTGACTTGAGTACATAGATGTTGTCATTATGGCAACATATGATCCACATGAAGAGTGCACAGGTTAGAGAGCAAGTATAGCAAAGTGCATTGCAAATTTGTCTAAGTGTGAGACAATGTTTTCACTAGTGCACCTGGATACAGTTTTTGTTTGTAACATTGACTAGAGTAAGTTCAGTGCTTTCACACTTGGACATAGACTCTATGGTGACTAATGATAACCCATCTTAGAGTGCAAGTTAGTATGGCATGTATGGAAATAGTTATGATATTTTTACTAAAGACAGTGTGAAGCCGACAGGACTGAATATGAAGATAGAATTGGTAAAGAGTTAAGGGATTATTTTGTTTATCAAAATAATGTCTTAAAAATATAAAGGGATGAAATCCTAGATGTTAACCCTTAGATAAAGTCATTTTTCAATATGGCAGCCGACAATGTAAAGTTATTAGCCTTAATAACTTGTATAAATGTAATTGTAAATTGTAAGAAGGGTGTAGTAGTAATGAAGTAATATGCGAGATATATGATGTATATGTGATAGCAATAGTGAAAGAGTAGTGAAGAGATATTGATGCAAGTAGTATAAGGTTATGTATCTTGACCTCTTTTTGTAATCAGTGTATATTGTGCATTACTTGTTTGGGCAGTGGGCTCAGCTGGTAATCACATTTTGTACTACCAACTCCTAACAGGGTTGAGGCTTCTAACAAGGCCTATAGTCCATTAATCAGGACTGATACACTATATGCTTGTAATAGACTCCTGATAGGGTCAACATCCTTAATAGGATACTTTTGATTAGTGGATCTTTGTGGGTACCATCCCCATCAGGGTTTTCCCTTGGCCAAGGTTTCCTCGAGAACAAATCATGTGTTATGAGCTCTTTAGTTTTATTGCTATGCATGTTGTTTAGCTTCTTATGTTATGCATGTGTAAAGATAATCTATTATATCCATAATTGGGAAAAAGTTAAAGTTTGTGGAATACTGATTCACCCCCCCTCTCAGTATTCCCTATTTCTAACAATTGGTATCAGAACTTAGTTACTCAGAGAAGAATCATTGAAGGAAAACCTAGCAGTTTGAGTAGGATCTCTATGGATATGGATAAACTATAGAAAAATCTTGATGACAATTTGGAAAAAGAAAATGAGATCCTTAAGCATGAACTAAAGATAGAAAATCTGAAGCTTAATCTGAAAGATGAAAATAGCAATAATGAAGAAAATCTGAAATCTGAGAATGAAAGGTTGAAGATTGAAAATGAAGGACTAAAATCTAAACTTGGCAAAGTAACATCTAAATTTGAGAAAGTCAATTTGTAGTATGCTAAACTTGAGAAATACACCAAGATTGTGAAAGGTGAATTGACTCAATCCAAACAACAACTTGAAAGGCTATATTCAACTAGTGAGAAGATTGATGAACAAATATCTTATCACAAACCATTCTATGATAAGACTGGTCTTGGATTTAACACTCTTCAAGAAAATGATGAAAGCAAGGAGCCAGATCTGAAAATATGTGAAAGCATAGATGAAAAGAAGTCTGATGAGATCAACAAATCTGAAGATGCACCTAAAGGAGAG
Organism: Chamaecyparis obtusa; assembly: GCA_027943335.1. Classification (NCBI taxonomy): domain Eukaryota; kingdom Viridiplantae; phylum Streptophyta; class Pinopsida; order Cupressales; family Cupressaceae; genus Chamaecyparis; species Chamaecyparis obtusa. The sequence continues at coordinate 688,358 of BSBK01001066.1, read as the reverse complement.
GAACCACCTAAGCAAGAAGAATCAGCCAAAGGTATGCAAAGAGAATTCAAAGGTAGATGTTTTTCCTGTAATACTATTGGTCATATGAAGAGAGATTGCACAGGTAAGCAATTTAAACCCCTTAAAGGTTATTGTTATAATTGTCATGGATTTGGACATAGAGCTATTGAATGTAGAAAACCTAAGTTTATTGAGAATAACAATAATAGTAGAATGTTTAGGAATACTAACAATGTAGATAAGAGACCTACTGATGATATGAATAGAAGAAATGGAGTAGTATGTTATAGATGCAACAAAGTTGGACACATTGCTAGAAACTGTAGATCACAGATTAATCCACCTGGACCAAGATATGGGAACAATGGAATTATTTGTTAGATTTGAAAAAAGATTGGACATACAACAAGGTTTTTCAGAATGAACAATGGAGTTTTTCATCCTAACCCTAACCCTAGAAGTCATGCAAGAAGAAATGAAGATGCAAGTAACAGTCAGAAAGTTTGTTGTAGCAATATAGATGAAGTGAAGTTTGTTAAAAGCATAGATCAAGGATTCATATTCAACATTGAAGGTAATCATAAAGGTGAAGTATCAAGTGGTAAGAATGAATCCTTACTTGACCTATCTCAAAGCACCTAATTTATGAAAATTATAGTAGATTAGGAACTTAGATTAGTGTAGAAGTAGATTTATGTCAAATTGAGTCTTGCATAGTTAATTCAAGGTAGTTTATGATGTACTAATGCTATGGTTAAGAGCACAAAGAAAAATATTATGTTTTGCAAGATCACAAGAAGTTTTGAGTTTTGCAGGTTAGCAGAAGATAGCTTTTTGGAAAGAAGCAGAAAAGGAATTGAACGCGATATCAGAATTAAGTGAGATTGAATTAATATAAGGTTATGATCAGTATTATTTGATCATCAAAGAGAATTGAAGTGTTAAGGAGAGAAAAGAGAAATGATTGGAAGCATTTTGCAATGATTTGGTGAAGGATTTGAGTGTTGAATCTACGCAAGCCCTAAAATTGTGAAATTGAGGTATTTTACTTGCTAGATCTATGAATCGGTAAAAGGAATTTGAAGTAATCATGGATGTATCTTTAATTCATAATGTCACAAACAAAAATAGACCTAGCATGAAGAGGGAACCAGTAGAACCCTTGGAACAAAACCCTAGGTTAGCTTTATCATCTGTACTAGATGGAGTTTTGCATTTAGAGAATGTAAGAAGTTATCTTGGATGCAAGTTAGAAACCATCAGTGATAGTAATTTCAAAAATGAGTATTAGAAGATTTACAACTAGGATATGTCATTAAAACAAGTTTATGATCATTTGAAAGGCAATGAGATTGTTAAGTATGCATTGCAGTATGAGTTTGATAATGAAGAATGCACTAAGATTATCTCGAGCATAATTCATAATGGGAAATTTTGGCTAGAAGATAGAGTGATAGACATTACAACTAATTTGATTCATGAAGTCACTGGTTTGTCTAAAATTGGTGCTATTCCTTTCAATGAGATGAATATGAGGAAAACAGTCATGGACAACACAAGTTCATCCTATAATGGTAGAGGAATTGTGATTAGTAAGATCAAACAACATGATGTTAGATACTTATGCAAGATCCTAACCACTATGTTTTGTGCAAATTCAAGAGAAGATGACATGGCAGCTGGAATGGTACACATAGCTTATTTGATGTGTGTTGACAAGGTACCAGTTGATATGTGTGAGATTCCAAGAATTCAATTGTTTGAAAACTTGGAGAAGATTAAGAAGACAAAATATGCACAATTTAGATTTTCATCCTTAATCACATACATGTTTTTCCACTTATTGAGAAGATTTCCTTACACCATTGCAAATGATTGGAATGATGGAACTACAATGGAAAGGATAAATAGAGTATATATGAGGCATGTTATTGACAAAGTGAATAAGAGTGCTATGTTAGTGATGAAGACATTTCAGAACCTGGTAATTAGTAGATCAAGGATCCCACAGTCTCTTGTGGAGAAGTATAAAGATGATATATGTTTCATGGTTGACACTGACTTTACCTATATTGAAGTAGTGGAGCCTAGAATTGAGTTCATAGACCCTCTTGGCTATGAGATATCTAAGGTAGAAAAAGAAGAGTATGTTGGCAGATTACTTAAGTGTAAGTTGGACACCCAGTGCAACAGATTTGGAACTTTTGAAGAGAACTTCAACTCTACTAAAGCTATAATTGAAGAGAAGTAGTCTAAGAAGAGAATTGACAATAGTATAAAGAAAATATTGAAAGATTCAGGGATGATAGAACATGAGTTTGAAATAGAAAAATAGACAATAGTAGTAATCAGAGGTATTGGATAGAAAGAGATCTTATCTGTACCTCCCTTTTCATCAAGTGCAGTAGAGCAAGAAGCTACACAAGTCAAGGTTGAAGTAGAAGAACCCAAGGAAGAACAAGAAGCAAGGAAACCTACTAGATCCTCTTCCTCCGCACCTAGCAAGAGAGTAAAAGAAAGTGCTACTAGACCTAGTAAGAGGCAGAAAATTATGGTGCCACCAGTTCCTAGAAAAATTGCAAAGATAAAAGATGATGATACCACTATCAAGAAGAAAGCTTGGAAACCCAAAGTTGAAAAGCTTAATGAACAGATCAATGGAAATGGAGACTTTACAAGAATGAACAAGTACTACAATCTTTATGACTATTCAGACAGACTTAATTTGGAAAATGCACTTGTTAAGCATATGATTTTGGCAAATAAGAAGCTTGATTATATTCAAGGTCAGATACCTGATGATCTATATAGCAAACTTGTAAATAGAAAGTAGAGAGCTTTGGAGGAAGACAAAACTATCAGAGAGAATCTTGTGAGAAAGCTTTGTGAGGTAAGAGATGATGGACATCTTAAGAAAATATTGAAAGCCTTAAGCACCCATCTGAGAACCAAAAGGAGAACCATTCTAATTATGGGAGGTAGATATGAAGAAGTTAATTCTGATACAGATCAGACAATAATCAAAGTTATGGAAGAAATTGTTGGAGAACCATCAGTTGCAGCAAAGCAAGCAGGTGAAGAAAAACAAGAGGATATTCCCTCTCCTCCATCTATAAACATTGAAGATGAAACCATGAATGTTGAAGGAACAAAGGTCACCTTGGATACTAATGACATTTTATTCAAGAATTTAGAGAATGTTGTTGACAATTCAGCTCTTGATGACCCAGATACAGAAGTAGAGCAGACCCAAACTGTCAATGAAGAACCTAAAGAGACTGAGATTCAAGCACCCATTCCTATCAAAGAGGACATCAGTCTTACTCCTAAGACTGGAAAGAAGAAGGAAATTGGATCTTTGTTTGAGGATTTAGGAAAGGAAGTTGATGATGATGATCAGTTGGAATTGATCACTTCCTTGAATAAAATCATTGGCAAGAACAAGAAAGTAAAGAATCTCGAAGGGAGTCTAAAGGAACTAATTGAGAAGTTACAAAGAATTGTAACTACACAAATTGCAAAGGCAAATCCTTTGGAGAGAAAAAAGAAGGTAATGAGCACTTTTGACAATGAATTTACAAACCTATCTAATATTGCAAAAGTGAGAGCTCAAGTAGCCTATCAGGCTGGAATGCTTTTGATCATCAGTCAGAATATCAGAAATTATAATAATAGTCTTGATATCTGTATCAAGGACTTAAGTAAGCATTTGGGAATAGGAAAATATTTGTACATTCGGTGTACAAAACTAGAGATTTTGACAATAGAAGAAGATCAGAAGATCAAGTTGAAGGAAGTAGAAATTCTGAATGAAACTAATCTTCTTTCTAGCCCTAATGTAAAGATATGTGATGTTGAGAAGAAAGTTCGGAAGCTTTATGATGAAATAAGAATTTTGCAAGATGAGAGAGAAATAAAAATGAGAAGACTCACTGTTTTGAGAGAACATACTTCTATGAAGTTAAGCGTTATTGTAGAGCAGTTGGAAGAATGTCTTTGAGAACCTTCAAGCATGTCAAATAGCATCTTATGGACTAAGCACCCTACTCAATGTGGTAGATTCCATTAAGAAATCATGGGAGAAGGAGATAGAAGCTATGAAGATTGATTTTGCAGATTGTGTTACAAGCCTACCGGCTTTGCAATAAGAAATTAAGGTATAATCTTTTTGTGATAGAATTTTGTATCCCTCCCTACTTTATTTTGTCATTGTTGTCAAAGGGGGAGAGATATTCAGTAGAAAATTGATTGTATATAATATGGATTGATACTCTTATGGGGATTATTGTATTAGAGATTATATTTTGAGGAGTTATAAGGATAGTATATAGATCTTATACTATGGCCACAATTTTGAAATGATTTTGAGATTTTGAACTTGTACACTTAGCCAATTTTCTCATATGTTGCCACCAATGACAAAGGGGGAGATTGTTGGCAATTTGGCTGAGTTGAGTACATAGATGTTGTCATTATGGAAACATATGATCCACATGAAGAGTGCACAAGTCAGAGAGAAAGTATAGTAGAGCGCATTGCAAATTTGTCTAAGATTGAGATAGTGTTTTCACCAAAGCACCTAGATATAGTTTTTGTTTGCGACGTTGACTGGAGTAAGTTCAGTGCTTGTGCACTTGAACATAGACTCTATGGTGACTAATGATGACCCATCTTAGAGTGCAAGTCAATATGGCATGTACGGAAATAGTTATGACAGTTTTACTAAAGATAGTGTGAAGCTGACAGGACTGAATATGAAGACAGAATTGGTAAAAAGTTAAGGGATTATTTTGTTTCTCAAAATAATGTCTTCACAATATAAAGGGATGACATCCTAGATGTTAACCCTTAGATAAAGTCATTTTTTAATATGGCAGCCGACAATGTAAAGTTATTAGCCTTAATAACTTGTATAAATGTAATTGTAAATTGTAAGAAGGATGTAGTAGTAATGAAGTAATATGTGAGATATATGTTGTATATGTGATAGCGATAATGAAAGAGCAGTGAAGAGATATTGATGCAAGTAGTATAAGGTTATGTACCTTGACCTCTTTTTGTAATCAATGTATATTGTACATTACTTGTTTGGGCAGTGGGCTCAGCTGGTAATCACATTTTGTACTACCAACTCCTAACAGGGTTGAGGCTTCTAATAAGGCCTATAGTCCCTTAATCAAGACTGATACACTATATGCTTGTAATAGAATCCTAACAGGGTCAACATCCTTAATAGGATACTTTTGATTAGTGGATCTTTGTGGGTACCATCCCCCCATCGAGGTTTTCCCTTGGCTAGGGTTTCCTCAAGAACAAATCATGTGTTATGAGTTCTTTAGTTTTATTGCTATGCATGTTGTTTAGCTTCTTATGTTATGCATGTGTAAAGATAATATGTTATATCCATAATTGGGAAAAATTTAAGGTTTGTGGACTATTGATTCACCCCCCCCTCTCAGTATTCCCTATTTCTTACAGAACACTTGTGCAAGGTACCTAGCCGAGTAAAATTATATCATATTTGAATACTTATAATTGTAAAATGGCATCATCATCATCAGCTGTGATGAAGAATAAATGAAAGGAGGTTTTTTATGTTTAATTAGTAAGGAATGAGACATGTAAGGCACATAAGTTTCAGGTCATTCCAGAGAGCGTAATCATGGAAGATCTTAATGGAGCCCTGTCGTTGATTCCAAAAAATGTCTTAATGATAAATGATATCTGATCATGTTACATGTGTAAGATTGGAGAGATTGATGATTATAAACTTAGGGAAGCATATGAGAGATTATGTAGTAATGGGGTGTTGAAGCCGGAACACTAGAAGGTTGTCAAGCAAGGGTTAGTTCATGCCCTTGAATTTCCACAAAATTTAAAAGTAGAATGGATTAAGATTATGATGAGAAGAGTACATGACATGAAGATTTGGCTAGAGGATGGACCAATTCAAATCATAAGGGACATGATTCACTGGGTAACTGGATACCCTAAACTCCCTAGAAAGAAAACTATGAAATGCCAAAGCAAGGAGGCAATTCAAGAAAATACATAGGAAGTATGGAAGAAGTGCGACATGACCATTTCTACTATCACCAATCTAGAGATTGAGTTTGCAGTAAGGGTGATAACACCAAAATTCTATTAGTCAAGTTGGTTGGATAGGTCCCATGCATGCCCGTGGACCAATCTTGGAAAATCATTAAGAAGGATCACACTTATGACCTTTCTGAGCTCCAACTGACTCAACTTGTTGAGAACCTTACATCAATTTGCAAAGAAAAGAATTCAATGTGTAAGTTTGGTTCCTTACTTGTTTGTCTATTCTTCTATATTCAAAAAAGATTTCTTACTATTGGAGGAGTAGTATGGGACAAGGCTAGGCTAGTTAGAGTTCAAATAAATGATTTTATTAGTCAAATGGGAGATAATTTTGAGATTATAATGAAAAATTATTTTATAGAATTTAAGAAGAAAATGAGGAAGAGAAGTAGGATTCTTGTATCCCTAGTAGAGAAATACAAATAGGACATATGTTTCCTTGTGGACACAAACCTCACATATGCTCGAGTTGCAATACTGACAGTATCATGGCTTATTCCATTATATTATGAGGTAAATATTGATGAGACCACAACAACAATTATAGCCTTAGTAGCCAAGGAAGTTGAGAAGAAGACCACTTATTTTGGAACCTATGAGGAAGTGAAGGCTAAGATAACCATGGGACTAAAGTCTTCTACCATGGAGTGGAAGAGGAAAAAGATACTAAAGAACCTAGAAAATATGATAGGATAAAGAGAGGAAGATGCACCTCTAGAATTGACCCAAGGTCTAGGAGAAGATAAATCTAATAAATCTAGTGAAAATGAAGAAGAGGAGAAGGTAGTTGTGAAGAAAGGAAAAAATGCATTAATTGTCAAGCCTGTGAGAAACAAATTCTAGAAACTGAAGCCTATCTCATCATTGACTCTTAGGCCAAGAACTAGGGAAATCTCTACAACTATAGCTATTGAGCCACAAAATAAAACCCCTACATTAGGGAAGAGGAAAATTGTTCAGCCTAAGACAGTGTCGAGCCAACTAAGGAAGAAGCCAAGAAGAACACTCATTTATGCTAAGGATGATGAGGAAACAAAGAGTGATGAGGAAATAAAGAAAAATTTACCAGTATAGAGAAAAACACTGACTGTGGATGAAATATGCCACAACATCAGGAGTTCTGCTGCTCTGGCAATTTTTAAACAAGTAAAATTTGAGAAGATGAATATAGAGGAAAAGGAGAAATTTTAAGAATAAATGCTTGAAATGATATGCACATTCAAGATGGTACCACTAAAAATGGCTAACTTAATTCTAAATGAGTTATATCAATGACTAGCATAAAGATGGGATTATGCCCTTAGAATAGAAAAGGAAATTAGGGAAAGCACACTAGTCCAAGGGACACCAGATTTGTCCCCTGTGTACATTAAAAAATATATTGAGTAGTACAGGAATAGATTCATTCCTAAGCTTAGACGATACTCCATTCTTCAAAAAAAGTTTGAAGATGTGGTGGAACAAAGTAAGAAGGTATGGAAGATCATCTTTGGTCTTATTATTGATAAAAGCACACAACATGAAGCTAGCACATCTAGGGGAGTTGAGCTAGATAATAAGGAAGATGTTAGTGAGCCTCATATTTAGGAGGAAGAACATCCAAAGGTAGATGAATTTGAAAAGATATCTGAAGTAACAATTGTTGACATCACTAAGGATACTCCAGTGAAGACTCAGGTATTGACCGAGGAAGAAATACAAGTCGAAGCAAGAAAGGATACATCTTTGTCGCATAGTAATCCTGTATGATTACAATTCATAGACTATCCATAAATTGGGGATACATTAACTTCCAATCCACACAAAGTTACAATTGACATGCTAGCTGGTCTTAGCACTACCGAGGAATAGGACAAGTTAGTATTTACATCTGTGAAAGACTCACATAAAGAGAAAGCAGAATAATATGCATTAGTTATTGTAAATCCTCATGTCAACGAAATGAAATCAGAAGAGGAGAAAGAAAAAGATATAGATGCTCAAGAGCCTAAGGAGCAATAGGTGATAAAATCTCTTGTACTAATGTCGAGTGGATCAACACCTAAGCAGAAGTTACAGAAAAAGAAGGCCAAATCACCTATCCCACAGGTGACACTTGAAGAAGTTAATGTGATTCCTAAATGGGACATATATAGCTTATCTTATGAATAGATGCAAATATTGCAAGATCTACTAAAGAAAAAGATAAAATGGGAAGAATTGAGAAGGGAACATTAGAAAAAGCAATTTCTTCATGAAATCAAAGGTATATTCATTGATTCCTTTGACATGATTGATGTAAATGATTTTGATCCTATACTAGAAAAACTTGTCCATATAGTCAAGAAATTGACTAATGATGACAACAGTGCAAATGATAAGTTGTTGCAGTGGTTAGAAAGAAAATTTGAGACCAAGGTTCTTAATAAGATCTATGTCGAGAAAATAGTCAAGCGGGTAGAACTTTCTACCCAAGTAATATATTCAGAAAGAGTTGTACAAAATTCTCAATATTTGTACAAGAAGTTGTGTGATGTTAAAACATTCACCAAGGACAACCATGATCTGATAGATAAACTATAGTTAGATATAAAATCTATAGGTCACTCACTAAGTTTGGATGCTAGTGCTAGTTCTATACATTACACCAAACTTGAATTTACTCAAGGGAGGATAGACGAGTTGATGGCTAATGATGGTAAGATAAGGACTCTCTTACTCTCCATTAAAAAAATGTTGACCCCTCACCTAGAGGCCATACAAAGAGAGTTAGCTAAGGCAAAGGAATTAGTACTAAAAGATCCTCATCTTTCTACTGTCAAGAGCCTAGTTGACCTAGCTGCCGAGCTAGAAGTAAAATCAAAGGTTTTGATACATGCAACATCCAATTGGGACAACACATTGCACATGGTCATGATGCTTCATAAACCATTTCTAGAAAAATATTTCATGCTCCCTACACCCCAAGAACTGCAAGTGACGAAAACAAGGGGAAAATAGTAGAATGACATGTTAAGTCACAAGGGAGGGAACCAAAATTAGAGAGCAGAATTAGATGGAAAGAAGTAGAATCACATGGTATGACATACTAATTTTTGTAAATGTATATATGTATTTGATTGTATGTCAAATAAAGTCTTATATGTACACATGTAAATCTTTTGTTTTGTAAGACTAAGTTAAGTTTTAGGAGTATTTTGTTAGTACTTAAGTACTCTTGTAAATGTAATATAAATTTCATGATAAAGTGTTTTTTCCACTAATGTCAAAGGGGGAGATTGTTGATCCCTAAAGTTTTGTTATCTATTAGTGTCTTATACTTAGTCATTTTCTAGGCAATGTTGGTTGGTCATCACTATGACCGAGTCATCATATATAGGTCGAGTCAAGTATAATGTACATTTACCGAGTAGTAGTCACTGTCGAGTAAAATAGTTGTCACCAATTACTTTTTGTATTAGATGAGTCAGTTGTTGCTGAGTTATGTAAAGTAGACAATCCTGAGCATCAGAGTTTAAAGAACAGTGAATGTCGAGTGCCAGAGACATCCAATGCCGAGCAAGCCAGAATTGACATATCTGTTTGTTATGGAACATACAATTAGGTAAACTATTTTGGCCAACATATATATTTCATTTTCTATTTGTTGAGGAAATCACGAAGGTGATTACGCTCCTATTTTTTAATCATTGATCCCTATGTATTGCACAGGACAAATCAGAATTAGGGAAAGGTTAAGAGGTAAAAAGAGATCATCCAGATCATAGATCTTAAATCTTGGAGGAAGTTAAGTGTCTATATAAGATGTGATCTGGAGCCCTAAAATGATGTATGAGAGGAAGGAATAAGAATAGAGAGAATATATTCAGATTAGTGAAGTATTATGATAGAGTTCAGTGACTGATTTCAACAGAGGTTAGTGAAGAGCATAATAGAGATATACATGATAGTTGAGATCAAATATATTAGAAGGAGAAGATCTATAATCAACATCATAGTGCAGACCGAAGGATCAGGTATTGAGACATTTTAATAGGTGTATCAGGTTAAATATTTTAACAAAGTGGTTTTAACAGACCTTAGTCAATCTCTTAAGTGAGTGCTTACTTATTTGTAAGTCTTAAATCCTTTTGCAAGGTAGATTGTATAAGTCTTAAAGATCTTAACAGGGTAGACCCCTCATAGGGTAGATCATATTTTGTCATCAAATTTATATCCCTAACAGGAAAACTTTATACTAAAGTAGTGAAGATTTGTGGGTGTCATCCCCACCCCATTTTTACCTCTCAAGGATTTTTGGGTAACCAAAATCATGGTGTTATGTGTATCTTCTCGAGTGATGTTTAGCTTGTTAGATCCATTACTTTTTTGAAGTTTATGTTAATGCTATGCAAGTTTTCATTGTTGATAAAATGGATAAATCGGTGATATTTGATTCACCCCCCTCTCTCAGTATCACATTTTCCCAATAGATTTCCAACAGGATTTACCCTCTCTTTGAGTTGTCTTCTAAGGATAATAAGTAGCATAATGGTTACGCCATAAATAAAACATCTAGTTCTCGATCCCTGCCCATTTTTAGTTTTGTTCCTCTAGTTGTTTCTATTTCTATTGTTCCCATTTTTTTTATTTCCGCTATTCTAATTTTGATTCTGAGAGTTATTGGTATTTCTACCTGCATTACCTTTGCCTTTACCTCTCATGTTTTGCACTTATTGACGTCCATTTCTCATTGGCTTATCATTATCATAATTTCTCTTGAATCCTTGAGAAGTATCATTCTACTGTGAGGTTTTGATTATAGGTACCTTTTTCAGTTTCTCTTCCCACAATGATGCCTTTGTATAGGAGAACTCCATAGTTTCTGGTTCATGCATTTTGACCCCATACAAACTTATGTGTCTTGAAATGCTCATCTTGCAAATATTTTGGAACATATTTTACAAAATGGAAAATCTCTCATGATAGTTGGTCATAGACAGAACCGCTTGGATAAAATTTTAAAATTCAGACACTTTCTTGTCATTAAATAGTTGTGGCAACAATCATTTCCTGAAACAAGATCGGAAGTATTCCCAAGATATATATCCCGGTCGCAACTTATTCTCAACCATCTCATTGTTCCACCATGCAGTTGCTTCATCGATCAGCTAGAATGCACCCCATAAATCTCTTGACTATCCAGAGAGGTTACGAACATAAAAGTAAATTTCCATGGAAATGATCCATGCCTTTGCATCATCCCCTATAGTTTTTCCATATAAAGTAGGTGGTATGACCTTTTTAAGGTCCTTACTAAGTTCCTCAACTCTTTGGTCATTATTAAGATCTCCTACATTTGCCCCAACATCAACATCTCTCTTTAGTTGTTCCCCAATCCTTTTGTCTTCTTCATCTTTCTGTTAAGCCTCAAGCCTTTGATCTTCTTCCCATTTCCTTCGAGCTTCATCATTTTGTTGTTCCTCATTCCATCTACCCCTCAAATCATTCTCAATAATTTTCATTTGATCACCTTTCTTCTGCAAGATGTTCCTTTGTTCAGATAAGAGGGCTAAGATCTCATCTAGCATTTGATTTGGAAGACCATTCTATTCATTACTAGATCTAGCTCGGTTACTATTGTGAGTTTGCATGATGACAATCTAAATCCTACACCAAGTCTAATACACAACTTTAGCATAGAATAACTAGGCCGTAGAGTTTAAACACAACTCTGATACCACATGTAAAGACCTTAACACCCAACATGGAGACTCCTCAACAAAAAACACTAGATTATAGAAAGGTTGAAAAATAATCTTAACTTTAACCATTGAAAGACTAGTCAAAGAATAGTTTCCCATTAAACAGGAAAGTAAAGATACAAGATTCGACCAAACTTGTTGATTCACAAATATAATTCTCATTAAGTTATAATTTAGAAAAAGTCAACCATAGTGTCGAAAAATACATATCACAGGAATAAAGTTACAAATTTTCAATTATAAAAGGACATCGACCAACTGTCGTTCATCAAAAGATCATAGAATAACATGATACAACCTGAAATATAAAGCATCACATCTCAAGACCGTCAAGGTCAAAGTAATATGGTACCACACTGTCAACATCCTTGTCTCCTAATCCTCTAGACAAAATGTTCACCTAAAAATCCTGATACATGAGTGTAGCCCAGGCACGTTTTTTGCCCTACCATGGATTGGTTAGCTCCCCTAGGGCTCTTCTTTAAATGAAAAGCACACTGACCCTACACGAGGAGACTTTTATCCCAACAATGATGGATCAAAAGAATATGGTGCCACTATGAATCTATCTAGTTATCATTCTTTAGACTAAGCAAAAATCATAAACACGCAGTGGAAAAGAGAAATGAAACAAAAGCTAACCAAACATACTATTGAATTATATGTGAACAAGCTTTGGCCAAAGCATCTTGGAAATATTAGATCTACTTATAGGTAAATAAAATAACCAATTTACCTTCTCTGTCCATTCCACATTACACACCAATTCTATAAAAACTTACACCCTCTATTTTCCATTTCTATTTGTTATTTTATTTTAATGTATCATCCTGGATAATTATTTTTTTATTTTTTTTAAATTCCTAAATAAAATGGTAAATTATCAATTTATATTACTATTTTCTTTTAATTTTTTTTAACTATGTTTATTCCTATTTCAAGAATCTAAGATTTACCCTAACTGGATTGCAATTTACACTAAGAATAAGAAATCACACCTCCAAATATCATTTCTTTGTAATTACCGAAATATCAAAAAATATTTGTTAATGTCCACTATGCTATTTTACCGTTGTCTAAGTTTCAGAAATCTGACATAAAAATAGTTGGCACAAAACTCTTAATTTTTTTTCTAATTTGGAAGTTTCTGAGAAGATGTAAAATTAAAATAATTATACTAAATTACATTTCCCGAACTTGCAGCCTGCAAACCATGCAATTTAAGGATAAGAAGGTAAAACCATTAATCCTAAGTTTGGTAATTGTTGCTTGGTAAGAAGGTAAAACCATTAAAACCATAAATTAACATAAAATATCTAATACTAACTACTTTTTCCCAAACGTGCCCAAGGTCTACTAGAAGTCTAGTTATTTCTCTCCAACTTAGCAAATTGAATAATGAACAAGAAAAATCTATACTTATTCTTAGTAAAAGAAAAAATTAATTAAAAGAAAATTAATGGATCATATTCAAGCATGGCCATATTGCTAAGCACTGTCTTGTCTTGTGACATAATAAATGTTAAACTAGCTATAAAATTCCCCAAATTTATGTTCCGTCATTTTACAGATGGATCAGTTAATCATTTTTTTTTAGAAAGATAGAAAACAAGAGAAGATTAACGATGCTAGGAAAAAGAATGTCCTCTAACGAGATAACAACACGATTGAACTTCCAAAAAATTGACCTAAACTTCTTGTTTACACACCCAAATTACACCATGCTCGGAAGATGTTTCCTAGTTTATCATCTCCTAACATTATAATAATTTAGACCTACACTCTCCTACATGTTCTACTATGTTTTTGGTTTGGATCATGCATGTTAATAAATAAATTAACAGTTCATTTAATCTACTATCTACCATGTACAGGTTCCCATATTCTTATACCAAATCTTAAAACACAAACCATGCATAGAGTTACAAGGAGAGTCCTGTCAATGTAATTTTTAAACAAACCAATGTATCTTGGATCAAACCATTTCACAGTTTTCATATTAAACTAAGGAAATAAAAACCTAGAAAAACGTTGGTAAATGATTGATCCTTGCAGTCCTTCGCCAAATTCAAGCTTTGATATTTCTTTTATCTTCCTTCCTTCCCAAATTCCTTTTGTTTGTCTTCTCATTCTTCCCACGCTGCTACCTTATAGAAATTTTCCCTAATCTTCCTTCCCCTATGCATTTTTCATGCTATCTTTTATGGAAAGTATCCTTGTTTAATTAAAATTGTTTGCCATTTAAGAATTATAAACTAACTATCTCCCTTACAACTGTCGAATATGGTAGTTTAAACAATCAGCTCTCCTTTAGAGATGCAGTAGTTAGTTTTTTTTAAATAAAAACAATATTTGCCAAATTTGACACTTAGTTTTGTATAAGAAGACGTTAAATTTCATGTGAGAGTTCAGTTCAGACTTAACTTCAATATATATATATATATATATATATATATATATATATATATATATATATATATATATATATATAAAATTCTTTATTGATTTTACAAAAAAATATATAAGCCTTGTTCTGCTAAATTTCTTTTAAATAAAAATAAACATTTAGTTCAATGTAATATTTTTAAGGTAATATTACAAGAAAAAGAAAAACTTTGTGGTGTGTACTTTGACCATATTTTTTATCACACCCTTACAGAGGAGCTAGTCTCCCCTACCTCAACCACACCCCGTCACCATTCCTGTCATCATTACTAACCACTCAATCTTCATCAGTAGGTTAGTCAAGAAAAGAAGAATCCATAATAAATTTGAAATTGCATAAAACCTCACAAATATATTTTTTATCAATAAATAATAAAATTAACAACATAATATCCATTCCTAAGCATGATAAATCATCATTTGTGCTAATAACATCATAGCAATATAGAAAGTATAAATCCTTTTTTTATAAGAAAATAATCCAATCCAAATTACAATTAAAACATCTTAAACAAACTCATCCAAGGTTAAATGAAATTATTAAATCAACATGTCTAGCAAGGCTAACTGAATGACTTGGGTTGACAACATGCGGCCAAGTCCCAAAAGTCAAATAAATTCGCTAATTAACTTAGCATCTATGAGTCTAAAAAAAACCAAGTTATGACAGGTAGACAATTATGATACTGTAAGATTTGGCTATGAAGGTAACCACCCAAGATCTATAGGAAATGTAAAGCACAATAACAATAGATAAATAATATGATAAGAATATATTATATTCTCACCAATAATTCAATACAACATATGCAATTGAGTATAATGTACAAGTGCTTGCTTATATAGGCAAGGAAAAAGAAGAAGAGAGCACACAAGGATGACATGTGGCTCAATAAGATGTGAGCATAGGTAGGGAAAAATAATAGATAATTCTATAAAAGGTGGATCACCCACCAAAGGTGAAATTATCATTCCACTATAAGTGGATATAAAAATTTGATAACACAATAACACCACCAAAGGTGGAATTTCTCCTTTGTAAACTATTATAAAATGCATTATCCTAAGTTAACTTAAGTATGTGTAATTATATGAGAAATTAATTACATCAACACCCCCTTAAGTGGATCTTAGAGGAATGCAGACTCAAACTAATAATGCAAGATGGGTCTTGACTACTAGGCCATGTTAGGTACCCATGTACAATATGCACTGCAATCTCCCACAAACTTAGAAAGAGAGAAAACCACATCGGAGAAAAATCACCTCTGAAAGAGTGATGAAAACACACAATTCTCTTAATGATAAATGAGAAAGAAGATAGGCAATGAAGCTCCCCTCAATGTTGAATCTCCTACAAACATGGTCCATGATGAAGACCAATACTCCTCCATAGGAAGAAACTAGAGCCAATGTTACACCGAGAATGTCAAAGTGTGATAAAGCTAAGTACTGATGTCGATGAAGAGTTGATGATGAATCATCCACTGTAATATCATCTAGAGATCGAGCATGGAGACACTTTCTCGAGCATCAACTAAATAATATCCAATGATAGATTGGTACATTTGAAGTCTCAACTAGAGACATGCACCATTTTAATTTATTATTGTTTAGAATTACCCTAAGCTTAGCCTAAGACTCAATAGTCTACATCATCCACTCACACCCACTCATTGTGCCTTCTCACCATCTACTTTAGAATATTGGCCACATAAACCTATTAGGCAAGGACATGTTTGCATCATGGAGACATCCATACAACACACACTTGTCCACAAATCTATAGATGTGCATAGTGTGATTGAAGTATTTAAAACTACCATCTTGCAGTTGTAACACTCGAATTCATAGCCCATTAATGTATTGAATAGGATGAAATAGTGTTCACCCTAATATATAATGGGGGCATACAAGATCTAATTCTAAATCCAAATTCCCAAAGGAGAGATCCAAATTGATCAACCCAAAAGGTAAATGCACAATTGAATCAATCTATGGAAAATATGAAAGAGGAAGAAAACCTTATATTTCCCTATAATGGAGTTGTGCTTGAAATCTAAAATAATTGAAATACAAGTACTAACCTCAAATTAGGGAAAATCTAGAAAATGTTAGTTTCTGATGTCTGTGTGTACTTTCGGGCAATTCTGCAACCTATTTCAGACTGGAAATGTTGAGACGAAGAAAACCTAGAAATCTTTTGTCTTTCTGACGGCAAGTAGTCTTTGACCCTCATAAAAGGTAAAAGGCTACATTCTTTATTTGAAGGTCGATTCTGACTTTGTTAACAGATCCTGGAAGTTTGCCGAAAAGGGTATCCAAATCTACTCTCAGATCTAAAATTTTGCACCTGTACCTACAAGAAAAATAGTTTTGTTGTTTGTTTGGGGGTTTTGCCTTGGTCAAACCCTAGTTTGGAATCAACCTTAATATTGAAATTGAAATGGAGAATGCTAGCAAGTAATAGAAGTAGATCTAACAATGAAGCTATGCAATTCAATAGATACACAATTATATTTGAAATATAATCAAGTATGTTGATATGAAAGATTGAACATAACATCAATAAATGTAAATCAAACCTCCATGATTGTATGCTTAGAATCCACCTTGAGGGAAGAATGAAATGGATCTTGAAGATGAACAAAGGATCTTGAAGGAAGATCACACCATCATGATGGCTAGATCTAAGGCTTGAATTCTTGAATCCTTATCTTCAATGGAGAACTTGAATGGAGAAGAGGACTTGAATGGAATGCTTGATCTTTCTTGAGAGAGAACTTGATGACTTGTGAATATCACCTTGAGAGCTCCTTGATCATGAAATTACTTAGTGAATAATGGATGTGAAAATCAGAGAAGAAGGCCTCCTTTTATAGTGATCTAGGGCACAAACCTCTAGAGAAGGCTAACATTGGAGAATTAAATCCCAATTAACCTTAACCCCTAGAAATGGGCCCATATTAAATACAATTTAAGGATTTACCATTCCGAAACCCGAAATGGCCAACCCGGAGGTAGGAAAAATATCCCCGACACCCAAAAATCAAAGAAATTTGAAATCTGGATAGGGGGACTAGGACGAGCTCGACTCTGACCTAGGTCAGGGTCGAGGTTGACTTTG
The DNA here is from genome assembly GCA_027943335.1 of Chamaecyparis obtusa. Lineage (NCBI taxonomy): Eukaryota > Viridiplantae > Streptophyta > Pinopsida > Cupressales > Cupressaceae > Chamaecyparis > Chamaecyparis obtusa. The sequence continues at coordinate 670,961 of BSBK01001066.1, read as the reverse complement.
ACCTTTTCATCAAAAACCTCAAGATCCTAACCTAGAATGTTAGGAAATGCAGAAATGAAGTGGAATCAAGTGGAGAGAGAAGCCAAATGGGGGGGATAAAGCCAGATTTAAGAAAAGACCTGATCAAGATGCTTAACATGACCCTAGACCACTCGCTCAGAGTGATAAACTCTCTTAACATGGAAGTTCTTCCATTTTAAGACAATACATTAAGCCCCCACTTTAGCAAGAGTATGGACTTGGTGCAAACTCTTAGTAAAGAAGAAGAAAGAGAAAATCCAAGTGGATTCACAATGAGATAAAATAACACTTAGTTAAGGACACAAGCCCCCAGACTAAGGATTCTAACTCAACATACATGCATGAGGCTATCAAAAGAATAAGGGTTAGTACAAACAACCCAAATCAATTAGCATAAGAAACCCTGCTAAGAAATATTTCTCATACTAATATCATATTTGAAAAGTTATCATAAAAGCATAAATGATTACATACAAAAGACAAAAGCAACACTATAAATAACATAGCTTCATGATCCTGTCCTACTAGCATGAAAGTAGAAAAAAGAGAAAGGGAAAAGAGTGATTACCTCACCTAGTAAGATGCCCACCTTACCATGAATCACCCTGGAGGGAGAGCCCAACAAGTTCACCCATAAACTGTGCTTGTAATTGTAATATGTCTTCTGACACCTTCTGGAATACCCATAGATCCACCTTCTTGTATCACTATGAATATGAAATACGTATCTCCTTAGGATTTAGCAATGTATGTGTGTTACCTTCAAAAGATTTAGCATATAGGTGCATGTCTTTTCAGGATTTAGCAACTTATGTGCATTATCTTCCAAGATTTAGCATGTTGGAAATTGGAAATGTGTGTCTCTTCAGGATTTATCAACTCATGTGTGTTACCATCAGAAGATTTAGCATATAAATGAGTGTCTTTTCAAGATTTAGCAACTTATGTGTGTTACCTTCCAAGATTTAGCATGTAAAAATAAAAAATTATAGTACAAAGGAGACCCTATATATTCCCCCCTCCTTAATATGGAAAAAAAATACTATTTTGACATGTTAAGGAAAGAAAGAACAAGGATAAAGCCTTCTTCAACATCAAGACAATATCCACATATACCACCCTGTCCAATTCAAGAAGGTCACATCTCCTATGAGGCCATGGAAGGGATGAATGTAAAGAGAAATCATGCAAGAAGTGAAAAAAAGTAATTCTTATAAGGGAAAGCACATTGTTTAGTTTCCAAGGTGAGAGATATATCAACCATTCAAACCCAATGTCAAACAACAAAAGAGGTTGTTATCAAGGACATAGATCCTCAATGAAAACCAAAATTTTCATGTATGATTGGATATCACATAATAGATAGATACTGCTTACCCAAGGAAAGAGGTGAATCCTAGAAAGATAGAAAAGAAGGAGATGGCATCCTTTCCCCCCAAAGGGAGGAACAAAGATGGAAGAGGATACCTACTTCATAATTCAAGGAGATATCCTATTTAGCAACAATGTAAATCTTAGGGATTGTGATTAGATAAGATGACTTGTGGTTGGAAATCATGTATTTAAGTAGGTCTTATGGTTCTTATTTAGTATAAAAAAGTATCTTTGAGGAAGATAGCTTGAGAATGGCTTGGAACATATCTGGGAGATTAGGATCATATGTTAGCTGGAGTCTGTGGTTCAGTTTGTTGAAGTTATGGTAGTTTTGACGGATGATTAGTTGTGCCTTGCTTATGAGCTTGGTTTTGTGAACAACAAACATACATAATCTGATTGTATCTATATATTGACAATAATTATGTAATAACAACATTCACATGTCAACTTGAGGATAATATATGTAATATTTCTTTCCTTTATTCAGTGGTTTCTTTATCTTATTTGGGATTTTTGCTATGGTGTTTATAGCTGCAAGGATTTGACATCCCCTTTGGGGATTCTTTTTCCTTGACAGAATCATTTTTATCAAAGTGTAATGTTTCCCTTATTCAAGTTCTGACTTGCAGATCTTGTAGTTGTGGAGTAGCAGAGCATAGGATCTAGTCTACATCTACTAAAGATTAGTGCAAGGTGGAAGAAGGAGGATTGGTTGCTGAGAGACAAACAAGGCTTGGGAGGATTGAATATCATAACTTTTGAACCTAGTTGTGGGGTGGGAGATTAATATATTTGACCCACAATTGTGAAGGTTGTGCAAGGAAGATTAGTTTTTGGTGGATCATTTACCAAACAAACCTAGTTACTTGAGGCAGATTGATGGTATTAATCAAATTGGAGAAATCAATACTTATGATCAAATCGTTAAACCTGAGGAGATTAAAGATTTTCTTCTTTGTGAATATGCTTCCTAGAAGGATGAATCCTATAATATTAGAGTAGATGAAAGAGTAATTCAAAAATGAGTTGAGGACTGAAATCCAAAATGCTTTAACTAGAGCTAGGAAAAAATCATGAGATTGAAGATGAATTTGAAGATGCTACTAAAGATCTTGAAACAGTTGAAGTTGAGATTCTTGTTGAGGAGGAAAGACTATTGAGAGCTATGCCACAAATGGGTAAGAGTCATAGGCTTGATGTTTCTAACATTGTTGGTTTATTGCATCGTGGGGAATTGATAGATTGGATAAATGAACTATGGGATTACTTTGAGCTAGAAGATACTAAGGATGTGTAGAGGGTTAGGTTAGCATAGACTATGTTGAAAGGTCATGCTTCTCTATGGTGGAAAGACTTACAGAAAGATAGGGAATATAATGGCAAACTAAAGATAACTAGGTGGAAAGTTATGGTTTCAAGACTCAAATCCAACTTCATGTTGGAGGACTATGAATTGGAATTGTTCAAGAAACTATAGAATCCAAAGAAAAATTATTTGACTATTAAGGATTATACCTAAAAAATTTACAAGATGCAGATTAAATTTAGACACCACAAAGCATCTAAGGAAAGGGGTGCTAGGTATGTTAATGGTTTAAGGCTTAACATTCAAGATAAATTGAGTATGTTGAGGCTTAGTAGAATTGAGTATAATTATCAATATTCTTTGAATGCAAAAGATAAGTTGAAAAGAAGACAAAGTTACACCTAGGGTCAAGGATAAACCAGTTCGTGATAAAGGAAAAGATAAACTCATGATAAGAAGAGGAACCTGATCAGAAGATTCATGGAAGGTGATGTAGTAGCAGGAAGTTCAATTTTACTTGTTTCAAATGTGTTAATGTCGGGCATAGGGCTTACCAATGTTCAATTAGTTCAAGCAAAGGAAAATAGAACTTGGTGGCACATGAGGAGCAAGTTGGGGATGAACTTGTTGAGAGGCTATAACTGAGATGGGAGAATCTCTGATGTTTCAGAGAGTTAGGTTGAGTAACAATAAAATTGAACATATTCAGAGAAGATAATTATTTTAGATAGTTTGTAAATCAGAGAACAAATGTTACAAAGTAATCATGGAAAAATGCAATACGAAAAATGTTCTATTAGAATAAATGGTCCTAAATTTTGGATTAAAGATGCTTAAACATTCTTGTCCATATGGGATAAGTTTTTTTTAGGATGAACATTTGGTGAAAGTTAAAGAACAGTGTTGGGTTAAGTTCAACATTGGTCCATTTCATGATGAGGTATTATGTGATGTGGTCAATGTAAGTGATTTTCATCTCTTGTTAGGTAGACCTTAGCAATATGATGTTGATCCTATTCATGATTGCTGAAGGAATGTTGTGTCTATAGTGAAGGATGGTAGGAAGTTTACTTTGATTCCTTTCAAGAAAGAAGGAAGGATAATAAATGAGTGTAATGAAAACTTGCACCTTAGGAGATTAGACTACTATAGACTAGGAGGCATTGGATTTGCAACAGATAGCTAAGAAGGTTTCTGAGTTCTTACATTTTTTGTTGAGTCTGGTGAATGAATATGAACTAGTAGAGTTGAAGACTACTGAAAACTGAATGATATTACAATAGAGCACCAGATGAGTGGTATCATATGAACAAAACAATATTGTGAGTAGATTAATGGTTGAAGCTAAGAATAATGTTAGGAATAGAATCAAATAAAAGAGAAGGAAAAAGACATTGATTGTTGACTATAAGAGTGACAAAGACATAAGAAAACTGAGAGGATTGGAGAATCAGAGCAGCGGTTATGGAAGCAGTAGCAAAAACAAAGTGGCATAGGAAGTTGAGATGGTTGTTACTAAGTTGGAGTTAAAAAATTGCATCAATAGCAGTAAGGGTAGTTATGTGTAGAGTCAAAGAAACTATTTTCCTTTCGATGGAGAGGATATGTGGGTTAAGATTAAACATGGAATTTATGTCTCAAATCCTATCAGATGTTTATAATTCCTTATGAAACATCTTCGATTCACTTGGGGTGTTTGATGTAGGAGTATTCTTAGGTCATTGAAAATATTGCATCACCCAAAAATATTTCCTTTGAGTTTGTCTATTTCCCATTCCAGTTGGGTAGTTTATGGTGTTTAGGCATGTGATCGTTCCAGTTGACTCATTTTCTTATGTTATCCTTATTTTTTGTTCTAGACATTCTAGAGATCCTATGTCTAACTTTGCAGTTCATACCAATGTCTCTGGATGAAGTTATTTAACGTTTGGGTCCAATTCTATTCAGTTTTCCTATTCTAACAAACAGGGTGGCAAGATTTATCTTGCGATAGATTTTCAAGTCATTTAAAGCTTCGTGGGGTTTGTTCTATGTTCTTATACATGTGATCGACCTCCTTATGTGTTCACACATCATGATGTATCTATTTGGGAGTGTTCTTATGAATTTGGGTCCTAACCTATATGTTTGTAAACTATTTTCTTTATCTTGGGGGATTGTAATCAAATAAGCCGAATTGTGGTTGGCAATCTTGTATTTAAGTAGGTCTTGTGGTTCTTGTTTAGTAGTTAGAAGTATCTTGAGGAAACTAGCTTTAGAATATCTTGGAGCATATCTGAGAGATTAGGATCAGATGTTAGTTAGAGTTTGTGGTTTGGTCTATTAAAGTCATTGTAGTTTTGAGGGATGATCAGTTGTTCCTTTCTTGCAAGCTTGGTTGTGTGAAAAATGAACATATATGATCTAATTATGGTTTTATATTGATGATGGTAATGTAATAACTGCATTTGCAGGCCAACTTGAGGATACTATATAATGATATTTCTTAACTTTATTTAGTTGTTTCCTTATCTTGGTTTGGATTTTCATTGTTGTGTATATAGTTGCAAGGATTGATATCTCCTTTGAGAATTCTATGTCCTTGACCCCATCAATAGGAAAATGGAGTGCTAATGAGAACCATGTATAACATTGTAATATATTGCACTATCAACATTCAACTGTGCAGGTTTTGAGTCAAACTCATTGATCAATATTTCAAGAGTAGTGGTTCATAAGAGCCCATCTCTCACGAGAATGAATGGAACACTTAGAATTTGTTACATCTAAGTGATTCTAATAGGGGTGAAGCATTGGACATGACGCAATCTATGACATATTTGATTACACACATATAGGTTATGAAGGGTGTACATAGGTAGATCGCACAGTAGGCCCACAACCCTTTATCCTAAGATGGATAACCTATATCACAACCAGGGTACAAACATACAAATCCACTAGGATCTTTATAGAACATGGCTAATATTTACAACAGAATAAATTCCAATTTTTTGTTTAATTCATTACTCAAAGTGCTTAAGCCCATAAGGCTCCAGAGTATAATCTATAATCTTATGCTTTGATACCCAATGTAATTATCAATTTTTAGACACTTGAGGGCATGGCACAAACACATCTATTTTACATCAACTTGATTAATTATGACTAATTTTTTTTTATCAATCATATTATTGTACCATTTATCTAGAAACTATGTAATCAATAAATCAATATTGAGCAATGATTTATTACATCTAATGAATAACAACACAATATACCACTATTTATCAAGGTGTCTCTCACATATCTTCACCTCACATTTTCCTCATCTCTAATAACCTATATCTATTAGATGCATATGCAACTACAAATCTATAGCAATATTTGACTCACAATTAGATGTAAGATCAAAATTCCAATTCATGTCATTAATATAGTTAGATCCATTGGATAGTAACTTATAACTTGATTCTAGTAAGGAGGGGCACAATAGCCATACATTAGGAAGGAATAAATAAATTATATTTAATTCTTATTAAGATAGGACCAAAGTTATCTCTTGGGACCTCATTACTAATGGCCTCGCCTATGTCATGCATAGAGTCATCACAGTTTGAATTTTTATTACAAAAGTGGGTATGTAATATTTTCTAGGGTCTAGTTCCTTTGACAGTTTCCTCATCAGATTCCATCCACTTAGGTTAAATAGGGACACAATCCTTGATAATAATATACAATACTAGCAAAAGTCACACACTTTCCAAAAAGGCTAATACCCAGTTCACTAGTCAACTAATACTCAATAATAATGAATATTATAGTAGATAGTTTTCAAATGAAACAAGGACAAGGTTTATATAGATTGTTTTTAGAAAAAAGTACAAATTAATAATTTCATTCTAATGGACCAATGTGACATAGTAAAATGATGATATGTAAAGAAATCAAAGCTCTTAAACTACCTCTACACATAATTGTATCAATTAAGACCCATTTTTATAGCTAGTTGGACAATAAATGATCACCAATCCTAAATGATCTACCTTGGTTCATAGTCTTAGTGTTATTTAACTAGTTAGGATCAAATCCATACATAAGAATTTGACATAATAGCCAAATCAGTAACAAATGAAGTCTAATGATATCAAATTAAATGGAAGTAATAGTCAAATATCTTTATGACACAACAATTATATAAAAATCCTACATTATAGCTCTATGTGGGGGTCTCAACATAATATAATTTGATGATATCATGTATCATAATCATATTATACTATGACATAATTCTTTGAGAGACATCACTTACATCACTTGGCCACATAAGAATATTTTTAACTTGGAAATACATATACTAAATGGCTGGTAACACAATACCGACTCAACCAACATATGATGATATACACCTAATAATAAATATTTTCTTATTAATCAACACTTTTAAGTATCATACTATGTATTAGTAGAGGCAATTTCAATAATAAATTGTCACAAGGCTGAACCATGATTTCATACATTATTGACTAGTTATGCGCTTTAAATCAATACTATTGAAAAGGAAGATCACTACTATTACAAATAACAAAATAAAAAGGGAAACAACAATATAACAACGAAAACTAGTAAAAATATTGATCAATATTTAATAGAATGAGATTGAATTGTTATGAATTATGTTTATCAATAAAATTAACTTCGGGAATAAGTATTTCCATGACGAAAGATATGTAATGTTAACAAACAAAGTGACCTGTATCGACTTTTCAATATATTTATAATGGTATCAACTATATAACAATTCTCTGAAATTTCTAGCAACTAAAAATGATAGAGTTAGTGTGGTTACATCTAGCTACTAAAACAACCTATATGGTCAAAATGGTAATACCTAACTTAAGGTAATACTATAAAGATTATAATTGAAACTATCATACAAGAAACTTATATCATCCAATATTAATCAAAATCACTAAACTAATTTCCAAAAGTAAATCTTAGTATTCTTAAAGATCACTATTTATACCAACAATTTTTTTTGTAATATTCTACCTTTAATGATGTAATACTCTAAGTTAAGAATATCTATAAGTTGATTATTAATATAATTACGACATTAGATTATCAAAACCTTATGAGCCTTTTTTAACATAAATTAATTCTAATTATTTTTCTATATTATAGAACAATTTAGATCAAGTTATAATATAACAAATTTATCTTTTCTAAATATTTTCAGTCATATGTATATTTATTTTGTATAATAGTTAAAATAAATAAATAAAATAGATGCCTCTAGATATTTCTTGGTGTGTTTTATATAATTTTTTCTAAAGATAAAGTATGCTAGTTCTATTACCTGATGAAGTATGTGGTGGAAGGAAAACGCAATACTATGATTCAGTTTAATCATGGCTTATCCAAGTCCAGAGCACACTTGATTCTCTAGATAAAATGTGGCAAATTGTCAAAAAAAAGTTTGCATCTATAGGGTCCCTAAACTAATGATTTCAAAACAGGACGGTTATGTTCCTACAATTGTATCATTGGGGCCTTACCATCACAATACTATTCCTGAATTATCTAGGATGGATCAACATAAATTGTCCAAGCAGTCTGTAGAATGTTAACAAGGCTTCAAATAGATTTGACCGTACATTGATTGCAGAGATTCAAAAGTTAAGAGTATAAAATCAGAGAGTGCTATGAAGAACCAATAGATTTGGATGGAAAAACATTATCATGGATGTTAGTCATGGATGCTTGTTTTATTCTTGAATTCTTAAGTAACTTTGCGGTGAAAAAAGAGGAGAGCAAACCAGATTCCTTTAGCCTCGTTTTCCAAAGAACTGATGCAAAGAACTCAACATTTTATGCTATACTAGATGATATTATAAAGTTGGAAAACCAAATTCCTTTGTTTGTTCTTGTAAAATTACTCCAATTAGAACATGGTATGGATGAATCTACTACAGTAAAAGAGTTAGCTGCAATGCTAAGTAAACGTAGTATGTTTCGTAGATTTCCTTTCACATTCTCATTGAATGATTATGGAGAATCAAAACTAAAAAAAAATATAATGAATGAACGACCTGCATACCCTTTATTAGATTTGTATAGAATGGTGATTACAGATAATTAGGAAATTCAAGTGGGGAATCAACTACATCCAATGAACTTGATGGCTACAATACAGTGATGACCATGAGCGGCAGTGGTGTTTAACAAAAGTGGAACTACCTAGTTGGATGAAACCACTCATCTCTTGAGAATGATAAGTGTGTGAGCTAAAAATATCGAGAAGAAGATCAAATGAAGCTTCAAAATCTATTTATAGTGGCCAAATTTAAATCCCTACATCGGTGGGTGGCGGATTCAAGTGTTACAACTATAAGGTGGCAGTTTGTAATGCTTCAAAGACACTCTACACGACTACAGATTCACAGACAAGTGTACATCATGCAAACGTCTCTGCATCATGCATGCATCCTTGCCTGATAGGCTGTGTGGCCAAGATTCTGAAGCAGATGGTGATAAGGTATGATGAATGGGTGTGAGCGAATGACATGGATTTTTGAATCTTAGGATAAGTTGAGGATAATGATAAGATAATTCACGCAAGGGTGTACAGACCTCGTTGAGACTTTGAGTGTATCAACCTATTATTGGAGAGTATTCAGTTGATTCTCAAGAAATTATCTCCATGGCTGATATATTTATCATATTTCAATGGATGATTCATCATCAATTCTTCTTCGACATTTGCACCTACTTTTGTCACACTTTTACATTCTTGGTGCAATATTGGTTCTATTTTATTCTTATGGAGGAGTATTTATCTACATCATGGACCATCTTTGTAGGATATTCAACATTCAGGGGGCTTCATGGTCTCTCTTCTTCTCTCGTTTATCTTTGAGAGAATTTTGTATTTTCATCTCTCTTTCGGAGGGGATTTTTCTCCCACATTGTTTTTTCCCTTTCTCTATTTGTGAGAGATTTTATTGCATATTTGTAGAGTAAGGGATTTTTCCACCTTCCACAAGAACAAAATGGCCCTTACGCTACCTCAAGAATAGGATTGAGCAGGGCTCAAATGAGAAATGAATTAATCTATAAATTATCTATAAAACTATTTAAGTTTCTTAATAATTCCAACTTTACTAAAATACAGATTAAATAGACTATATAAATGAAATAGATGGGCAAAGACATAAATAAAATGTGATGCACACTATGTACAAATATCTTAACTTCATAAATCGAAAGCATACAAATTAAAGATCATAACATGAAGGTCTGAAGCTCTCAATCCTAGACGATAGCGCGTCACGTTGATGTCTACATATCACATTGGGCCCCAAATGATAGAGAACAAACAATTCTAGAATCATGATTTTCACTCCCAGGTTTTAAATATGAGCATTGTTTCTCACCTACACATATACAAGAAAGAAATTTTTTGTGTCCATTTAAGAGGTTTTCCACATTCAAACCCCCTCTTTGGTGTTCCCACCTCCATAGATAGCCAAATATATAGATATATGATAAAAATCTAAATGGAGACAAGTAATAGAAATAATCCCCACACTTAATGGAAGGGAACCCCTATTATACAAAGATATACAATAAAAACAAACCTCACTTTAGGGAGGAAAGCCCTTAATGAACAAAGATCAAATAGGTAGTAAAAATGGACCTTGCTTAAGGGAGGAAAGCCCTTAGTACCTAGATGTAATGATACCAAGAGATAATAAACATAAGTATATGAAAGAAAAATGATCTAGATTATGAGAGATAAGATATGCAAATAGGATGATCACGAGTGTAGATCTTCCCATGCTATGGAGGGAATCTAGCTGAGCTTTTCTATAAGAATGAGAGAGAGGTAGCTGGATAGAATCAAGAGTGTGAGAGAGTCCAAGAGAGAGTTTTGAGAAGCCAATGAGAGAGAAATAAGAAAAATGAGGCCTTTTATTGTTGTTCATAGGTGCAAGTAACCATTTTGTACACATTCAAAAGAGGGGACACATATCAAAAGTGGTTTTTGTATTTCAATTTTTGTGGATGCTAGCATGTTGCTTTGACGTCCACACACCGCGCTCACATCCAAGCATCTAAACGTAAAATTTGGATGAGAAATCATGGTCAATATTCTCTAAGGGCTCATGATGTCAAAATATTTCCATCTTATCATGATTTTATAATGTTAGTATGTGGGACTTGATGGTAAGGTGTCATAAATGCAGGGGTACAAATTTAGGGCACTACAATATTGTACACAAGTACCTAACATGGCCTAGTATTTAGGACACATATTGCATTGTTAGCTTGATTTTGCATTCTCCTAAGTTCCACTTAAGTGGGGGTGATGGCGTAACGAATTCCTCATATAATTACACTTAAGTTAACTTAGGATAATTTATTTCATATTAGTTTGCATAAGAGACACTTAGGGAATTGTGTATCTTGGTGGTCAGAGAAATTCCACCTTTGGTGGTGTGATGGGTATATGCACGAAGATAGGGACCAAAAAGGTACCAAATTTTTTTGGGTCTCCAAAAAGCAATAGTGCATACATTAAATAGGACATACGCCCTATAGGGTGCATGCCCTATGGCTTGGATTTCCCGAGCGTAAGGCTTTGGAAATCTAATCCATAGGGTGTATGTCCTATTTGGCATGCATCCTATGTGAAAATAAAAATATGCAAAAAAAACTTCTAAATAGGGTGCACATCCTATAAGGTGTATCCCCTATTTGGCATGCGCCAAATGTGGCAATAAAAATCCAATAGATCTTGACAAACCAATGTAAGCACCAGGACCGACATACATATTTAATGTAATATTTAAGTACTCTCTCTCTCTCCCCCCCCTAACATAGTTAAAAATACATGTCAATTACCAAACTAACCATAGCATAAATAATACAATAAGAAACAACCCTCAAAAAATTATGCACAAGTCAATGGCTCAAGGTTACAATCAATAGTCCATTGGGAATCATGCTAAAGACAATGTGTTGATTCCTGAAATTTGGTTGTCTGAAATTTCCTAAAAATTCTCAAAATTCAGAATCTTTATCTTAACTCCTATGAGGTTGAAACCACTCTCAAACATCCTGGAAGTATATACATAAAATATAACTTATACTTAGATGTTACATTTTAAGTATGGTCATGGTCCAAGTGTAATTTTTTCATGTGGTCGGTGGTTCACAATCGGTGTCTTACATGGGATAATATTTACAAGTGCAAGTTTTAGGACCCCCCAATATGTTTTTTGCATAGTAATGGTGAGGAGTTTGTTGAATCCCATATTTTTATTTAGTGCTCTTATGTCAAGAAGATTTGACACTTTTAGTGGAGTGCTTGGGGTTGCCCTTGCTAGCATGTTTCTTCTTTGTTTGAATTTTGGGATCACTTGGGGTACTCCCCTTCTAAAACATCTTTTCTTCAAGTTGCTTGGGCCATTGATCCTTCCTTGATTCTTTTGCACATTTGGACGGAAAGGAATAGGATGATTTTTCATGATGTTATGATTGGGATCATGCACCTATGGGGAAAATTATCCACTCTTTCCATGAGATAGTTCTAGCTAAGTGTGATTTGAATATTGGTATGGACCCTTTGGATGTTGTTATTTGTAATCACCTCAAATTTCCTCTTTGGGGATGAGTTCCTATATTTTTTGGTCAATGGTATAGTAGTAGTCACAAATATCCTTTACAGTGAGTTAATTGGGAGGGGCATTGGACTCCTCTTCCTAGATTTTTAAAAATCAACACTGATGGTTCTTCTCAGGGGAATCCGGGACCTACATGCATTGATGGAGTTGGATGAAGTAGTTCTAGTGAAGTCCAGTTTCTTTTTGTTTTGTCTATAATGGATTTCATAATAATAATTTAATGGAGGTCCTTGCCATGTTGTTTTTTGTGGAACAATGTTGTGTGTATGGCTAGCACATGATTATTTGTGAGATTGGTTCTTAGGTGGTTGTGAACTTTCTAACTTGACAAAAGCTTATGGATGTTAGTTGGCACTTAGCTTTGGTTATTAATTAGATTCTCCAATTAAGCAAGTCTCTTGATTCTATCTTTTTTACACAAATCCCTCGTGAGTGGAATGGTGTTGTTGACTGTTTAGTTAAATGGGCTTCAAAGCACATGCAGTATTGGAGTATTGTTGGTAAGAGCTAATTGCCTCCTGATTTATCTCATGTTTTTTTGTCAACTTGTTGATCATGATAGGGCTTATTAGAGCTTCCTATTTTGCTCTTTTTGTTTTGTGTCTTTTTTTGTTTTAATAAATTTTTACCCCTATTTTTGTTGAGAAAAAAAATTAGATGTCATAGTATGATACTTGATGGTGTGTGTTTAAAACCTTAGATTTCAAATAGAAAATTCAAGCAAGTTTCTATAAAATTGTAATGATAAAAAAAGTTTGAGAAATTTTCCCATGTTTAGTTCATAATATTTTAACCTAAATCTCTTAATTCATAATATATCTGGGATCATGCATATATGCATTATAGATGTCTGCAATCTTATACTATTGTTCATGATATTTTATATAGAGAATTGAAATATGTTATTTTAAAATATTAACTTCACAACAAAATGATAGGTAATTTATTTTTGTGAATTTGGAGAAGATACAATTTCAATATTATATTTCTTAAGGTCTTGAGCCTTCACAAAATAAAATTAATCTTTTATCAATGTTTAATGAATAAATCAAACTTTATCAATATAAGAAATATCAATTGTTGACATGATAAGACTATTTCTAAATTTAAATGTATATATTTCTTATCAATATTTTAGTTCACACTAATGATTCAACATAATAAAGAGAATACCAAAAGACTTGATTGGAAACATAACACTAAGGCTCGTTTGTTTGGTGGAATTAGACTGGAATTGGGATTGTCAAATCTCAGAATTGACATTTTTCAATGTTTGTGTTCAAAACATGAAACTCGAATAGGGATTTGATAATTCTCATTTACCCCCAAAACCAACATTTGAATCTTCCATCTAAATAGGTGGAATTGGAAAATCAATTCCAATTACATTTAAATGGGAATTAGGGTAAAACAAAATTTATAATATTTTAAAATCCATATGCAAACAACATTTTGCATCTTCTCATTATGAACCAAATGAACCTTAAAAAGAAAATAAATAAGAAGAGAAAGTGATAGACTTGAGAAGTAGGGATGTAATATGAAGAAAATGGGTTAAAATATAGAAGAAAATATGTATATGAATAACATAGAAATATTAAATAGGTTAAAAATGGGTTAAATGGGTTTTGATCCATTCTCGAAAGCTTGAAGTACATTCACAAATGCTTGAAGTACGTGACCACAGGTTATTTGAGTCACTCCAGCCATTTATATTTTGAATGGTGGACTATTTGAGATTAATGGATACAATTATTGTTTAAATTACTTCTAACTATATATATACATGATGATGAAAAATATATGACAGGTTGAATCATTTGGCGCTTAGTAGCCAGAAGCCGAAAGCAAAGGAAAATACAAATTAATTGCATACCAAATTATATCGTCTATTAATGGTCGTCTCAGATAGATGTATACTCCGAAAGAATAATTTAATTAATAGTTTAAGATTAGTAACAATCTTCTAGTTGGAGCTCCTTATCGGAATTAATGTGCACAATTACAGCTGTTTTGCATAATGTTATCTGGAGTAGGTGAATTTTAATGGTCACTGACCTTTGGACGGGGTTTGTCGTATCGTCAGCTTGTCTTTCTATTGTCATTCCAATATTTAAACAATGTGGGGACGCAGCGTTTAATAGTCACACACTGGTACGGATGATAAGCCTTGAGAATGCTCGTCGACCACAGGCGTAATATGCCTTAATAATATTAGCATTGACAACAATGCCATACATTATTATGAGACTTGCATATGGTTCGCGTGGGAGTGAAAAGGCTATACCTCACCAACAAGAGCTGCTCTGGGTTTCAGAAACTCAGTTTGAAGGTTTAAATCGATGAGAGTTCAGACTGCATCTTCTTCTTGCAATACCAGGTACATTATACATGCATTTTTTAAAAGCGTCTCACGATATAATTTTCTTTGGACTATATATTTAACTGTTTTGTGGAAGAAAAAAGATCGTTTATAAACAATGGTGGTAATGAAGTGTAACACCTTAATGTTTCTAGGATAATTGTTTTGAAACTAGTTAATTTTTTTGGGGTATTTTCTATTTTATGTGAAGGGCTTCTAAATCCTAAGCACCTCTGAAGGTTGGACTAGGATTTGTTGGGAATTCAGCCTGCGCCCTCAGCAGGGATGTTACCTGGAACTTTAGCTTACTATTGGTAGGAGAATATACGTTTTCTTGGCTGAAAATAATATCAGATTATTAGTTATTATTATGATTAAAATGTGAGATTATTAGCTTTTATTGTGGTTAAGATTTGAGATTATTAGTTATTGATTGAAGTCGGATAGCGTTGGGTGGTTGTTGTCGGCGCTGCTGCGTGAGGAGCTCGCGGTTATTAATTGCGAGGTTTCTTCAACATCAGTAGTCAGCGTTTTGTGGTGCCGTTTGGTGGATATGGGGTTTCTTCAATATTGCATGAAGGGTTTGTAATTGGGGTTTTCTTTCTTGGTGGTTGTGGGTGTGTTGTTTGTGCTTCTGATCGAGCGGTTTTGTTTGTTCAGTGCTGGTGTTTTCATCTTTATTTTCTTCTATAAGGTTGTGCATGGCTTTACAGGATCGAGCTTCATTAATGGAGATGGTCTTTTCCAAAGATGTTGTGGAGGGGGAGTTTCATCTCCAAATAGGATTGAGAATCCTAGTTTCGAGATGAATAAGAATGGCTTAGAGGTAAGTTATTGCTAGTATGGGGGTTTTCGGCTTCTGATGGTGAATGAGTGTCTGGCAAGGAGTCAACACATGCTTGTGTTTGTGGTTCAACCTGGTATAGTTGAGGAAGATGTTAACTATCTTTCTAATCATGCATTGATCTGCAAATTCATGGAGATTAGGATTTCACTTCCTTTTCTAGAATTGTGGGTTCGCCATGCTTGGAACCCAGAGGGTGAGATGGAAGTGATGTTGACTAGTAATAGCTATTTTTTGGTGGTCTTTTTTTTTTTTGCATTTTGATAGAAATAAGGCTTTTGAAGGGGGGTCTTACTTTTATAATCAAGTGAGAATATTAATTAATTGATCACATGATAGATTTTAGCTTTCAACTTTCATACGAGCTAACATCAAGAGTCTTGGTGTGGGTATGTCTTTCATGGTTCTTGCTAAAGTTTTGGTGCCGTAACATTTTATATTGTGTTGCATTTTTGCTTGTGAACTAGTGGGCCCATCACAACAAATAATAGATTAAATGTAATTACTTATACACGTGTTTGCATTGAAATTGATTTGAGTAGGCCTCTACCAAGTTCTATGGAGATTCGATCAAGTGCCACCTCTTAGATCCAACAACTAGATTATGAAACACTTTCATTTTATTGTTGGATTTGTCATGAATATGGTGATTTGCAGTGGATGTGTTATTTGTGTCATGCCCTCAACTGTCTAAAAATTGAGCGATACATTTGGTATCAAACAATAAGATTATACTCTGGAGCCTTATAGGCCTTAAGCACTTTGAGTAATGAATTAAGAAAAAAATAGAATTTATTTTGTTGTGAATATTAGTCATGTTCTATGAAGATCCTAGTGGAATTGTATGTTTGTACCCTTGTTATGATATAGGGTATCCATCTTAGGATAAAGGGTTGTGGAGCTACTATGTGATCTACCTATGTACACTCTTCATAACCTATATGTGTGTAAACAACTATGTCATAGATTGTTTGATGTAATCTTCGAGTGTGGAATTGAAAATAAATGTGTACATTCATATGTATGCGCAACATCTTAAATTGTATCCCTATACAGTTTCTTGCCCATCAAGGCCCTAATTTAGTATGTATGGCCTCTCATACCTAATTCCAACATCATAGCTCAATTCCTTATTAAAATAAGGTATCTCCTTAGTATTTTGGACCTTTGGTCCTACATTGCAAGGAGGAGGTTTCTTTGGGTGATTCTCTCACAAGAGCAAGTCACATTGGTCAACCTGCTCCTTAATGTTTGGGCTCAAATTCAAACTAGTTAACTGTCAAAAAATTTGATCGAGAATTCTAAACTCGTGCTAGCTTGCTTCAATTTTAACACCCAAAAATGCTAAGTAGAGGTATAAAATCAAGCTTCCCTCCCTCATCTTGAGATCTATCCATGAATTCACTCAAGCTAAAGCATTCAAGTTTGCAAGAATTCAAGCATAAAGGAATCTTTTCCCATCATATTCTTTAGATCTAGCATTGTGGAAAGCTTCAAGATCCTTCATTCAAGCACGTGTTCATGATTTTCCTTGTAGATCTTGTGGAGTCATTTTATTGAATCAATACTTGTAATCACATTCAAAGAGAATTACATCAACAAAGTCTAAGCCATATAATTTTCAAATCTAGCCTCTGCTACATATTAACACACTTATATTTCCATTTCAATTATTTTAATTTCATCGGAAGCTCCTACATTGGGGTTTGACTTAGGCTTAAACCCTTTCTACATAATATTTCTCTTCTTTTATGTGTGCAAGAACAAGTGGCAGATGCATGTAGAAAATTATAGATCAAGCAGGCAGAGATCTACAATCTACAAGGTATTTCATCAAAAAGTGTGGGGAACGAGCCATCCCGACCAACTCACTCCTCACACTTTTGCCCAAAATTTGGTTTACAAGTCAATTATAGTCTATACTTCCCGAATCTATTATCAAAATTCATATGCCTATTTTTTATTTGTGTTTGTATATAGAAATTGTCACCTTTTACCTTATTTTGACCTAGTTTCTTCATTTAACTTTCCTAATTGCATAGTCATCTTCCACTCCCCCATGAAGGATTACTGAATTTAACTTGTGCCTAAGAATCCTTGAAACAAATGTGGCATTTTCCTTCCAAATGTATTTTAAGTGGGAATAGGTCCCTAAGCTTCCTAATTTTGCCTATATAAGCTAGAGAACTCTATTTTCTGACATTACATTTTGGTGAGCCAAACATATATTATATCTTGCTTAATTCTAATTTGGATATCTAGATTTAATTTTTATGCTTTTCATTAACATATATTTACATCATATCATTGCTATATTTCATGCATTTAGAGATCTAATCCACCAACATTACATTTTGTTGAACCTAATGTATCTTTTATATTGCTTAATTTTGATTTGGATGTCTAGATGTTATTTGTATGCATTTCATTTACCTATATTTACATCATAAAATAACTACATTTCATCCATTTAGAGATCTAGTTCACCAACATTACATTTTTAAGAGCCTGGCATGTCCTAGACTTCCATGTTTTGATTTGTCATTTTCAAATATGATTTAGGGAACATTTGATTGTCATGATGAAATTCACTAAATCCAATTGGTTTTTTATTTCACATGTTATTACCTTACTTATTAGAACTACATTTATCAAAATCATGTGTTAGCTAATGACTTAAATTTCATTTCATGTTGCTTGGATTTATCCATGACACCCTTGCATATGGTATCATTAGACTTTCAAAGACATTTCCTACTTGTAAATCATTTCTCAAAGCTTATAACCATATTACATGTTGTAATATCATGGATTTCTTAATAAAATTCATGGAATATATAGATCTCGTCAGAGCTTTTGTAGAGAGTGATAATCCTAGAGATGATATTAAAATGAACAACATTTGTACCTCTCCTAGGCCACCTCTTGTTAATGAGGATAGAGTCCATATTCCTATTAATGATCTCTCCAATAGAGATGCACCACTCAAGAGTATTTTAATAGATCCTCTCCTCACAAAGATACCTTGGTGCAAAAAATTAAGTATGTTAGTTTAAGCACTTCTCTAGATCCTCTTTATTCTCATAGAGCTTACATGCATCATCAAAACATTCTAGATCAAGAAGATGTTATGCACTTTATTAATGATCTATATCCTATCATAAAATTAAGCAAAGATGAAAGTTTTGATGAACCTTCTTCTTCCCAACCTAATAAAGTGGATGTGAATAATGATGATATAATTTTATATCTTCCTATAGAGATCAAACCTCCTATTACCCATCCTTATACAACTCCTTTTAAAAAACCACAAGTTGCAAGCCTTCCACCCTCTGAATTAATGACATACTATGAGGTAGGCTATTATATTATCTCTAAACAATTCTATTGTGGACAAGGCATTAGAAATTAGATGAAGGGAAAAAAGTCCCTATAGAACCTTTTCCCACACAATCCATTGCACAAGGTACTTTGGACCTCAAGAAAGTATTTTCAGTAACCTCATTCAAGTAGATTTAATGAACCATTTATTCCCTAAAGAAAGAATAAAGCACAAACCAACCACAAGTGATGTGGACTATTTTTGGAGACTTAAATTTGACAATAATATTAAATTCCCCTTCTACAACTTCTTGAAGAATAAAAACCAAACGATAATAATGTGCATTTTCTTTTTCATCATAGTTATACCCATTCTTTTTCTATTTGCATTTAATTTAGACAATTTTCTCAAGACTCGGTTGATAGATGTCTCATCCATTTTACAACAGGTTAATACTTTTTCTTAATGTTAGTTTAATACATATGATAAAAATCCATAGTTAAGTGTGCTTGACTTGGAGAAATACTAAGATGGGTCACCTCCTAGGAAGGCCCAATACTTCAGCCCTATGAGAATCACCTAGATGTAATGAGTGCAAAGTGTTCCATTCATTCTCATGAGAGATGGGTTCTTACATGAACCATTACTCATGAAATATTGATCAATGCTCATTTGACTCAAAACCTACACAGTTGAATTCTAATAGTGTACTATATTACAATGTTATACATGTTTATTAGCACACCCTTTGCCTATTATGTTGTTCCACACTATGTCTAGGTCATAGTAGCTTACCTTATTGGGGGCTAGCTATGTTTTGTATATTACTACCTAGTATAGTAACACTGATGTGTAAGGTGATGTAGCACAATCGTAGAAAAAAGTCACCTCCTTAGCCAAGGGGGTTTGCTAGAATCATTGTGGATCTCAAATCTATTGTTGACAATGACATAATAACTATCACATTTTGGCTTATAAACAAAAATGGTCAAAACATCCTTCAATGGAACCTATGATGTCATATGGGTTCGATTGAGGCCCCCTACATAGGGGTATTTGATCGAAGGGCAAGTAAGGTACTTTGATCAAAGCTTCTACTTCAATCAAAGGCCCTATTTAGGTGACCTCCATGGTTGCCCATTTTTCCTTTGTGGGAAAAATTGTAAACCACTATTGTGGGATCATCATATATTATGTTATTCTATTAATTTATGGATTTATGCATCATCCTTTATACTCTACCTATATGGGATGTACATGCATCATGCATTTGTCCCATACTTGCATTGTCATCCTCAGCCCATGTGTGTGTCTTAGGCAGTTCAATCGCATTCAATTTAGCTTTTTATTTCTATAGTGTGTTATTTTGGTTTCTATAGTTAAAATATCATTCGGTGCTAGCAAGTGGTAGTTATCTCTACTTTCTCAGATTTCATTCTTGTAGTTCATTTATTTTATTTTATCATGTTTAGTCGTCATAATCCCCTAACTCATTAAAGTGCTAGTAGAAGTGAGGTGGCATAAGGGATAGTTTATCGTTCAAGGCTTTAAGTGATCTCGAAGTTGATGAGCTTTTCATTCTCCATACATGTTTAGATGGAGGTTGAGACAACTCCTTACTAGAGTTGCATGAACTTTTTTATCATTCATATTATTGTACCGTTTATCTAGAAACTATGTTATCAATGAATCAATATTGAACAATGATTTATTATGTCTATTGAATAACAACACAATATACCACTATTTATCAAGGTGTATCTCGCATATCTTTGCCACATATTCGCCTCATCTCTAATAACCTATATGTATTAGATGCATATGAAACTAGAAATGCATAACAAGATTCGATTCACAATTAGATGTAAGATCAAGATTCCAAGTCACATCATTAATATAGTTAGATCCACTAGATAGTACAACTTATAACTTGATCAATAAGGAGGGGCACAATAGCCATACATTAGGAAGGAATAAATAATTTTTATTTAATTCTTATTAAGATTGGACCTAAGGACCAAAGTTATGTCTTGGGGCCTCATTACTAATGGCCTTGCCTACGTCATGTACAAAGTCATCGTACTTTATTTTTTATTACAAAAGTAGGTATGCAATTTTTTCTAGGGTATAGTTCCTTGGACAGTTTCCTCATCATCTTCCACCCACTTAGGTTAAATACTAACAAAGTCCTTGATAAGAGTATACAATGCTATCACAAGTCACACACTTTCTAAAAAGGCTAATACGCAGTTCACTAACCAACCAATACTCAATGATAATGAATATTATGGTAGATGGTATTCAAAGGAAACACAGACAATGTTTATATAGGTTATTTTTAAAAAAATTATAAATAAATAATTTCATTCTAATGGACCAATGTGATATAGTAAAATGATGGTATATAAAGGAAACAAAGCTCTTGAACTACCTCTACACATAATTGTGTCAATTTAGACCCATTTTTATAGCTAGTTGGACATTAAATGATCACCAATCCTAAATGATCTATCTTGGATCATAGTCGTAGTGTTATTTAACTGGTTAGCATCAAATCCATACATAAAAATTTGACATAACACCATAATCAATAACAAATGAAGTCTAATTATATTAAATTAAAAGGAAGTAATAGTCAAATATCAAATTATAACACGACAATTATAAAAAAAATCCTACATTATAGCCCTATGTGGGGGTCTCAATATGATATAATTTGATGATATCAGGTATCATATAATCCTATTATACTATGACATAATTCTTTGAGAGACACCACTAACATCACTTGGCCACATAAGAATATTTTTAACTTGTAAATACATATACTAAATGGATGGCAACACAATACCCCCTCAACCAACATATGATGATATACACCTAATAATATAAGAAATTTTTTCTTATTAATCAACACTTTTAAGTATCATACTACATGTATTAGTAGAGGTTATGTGGATAATAAATCTTCACAAGATTGAACCATGACTTGATGCATTGTCGACTAGTTATGCGCTTTAAATTAGTACTATTGAAAAGGAAGATCACTTATGTTATAGATAGCAATATAACAAGGGAAACAACAATATAACAAAGGAAACTAGTAAAAATATTGATCAAGATTTTATAGAATGAGATTGAATTGTTATGAATTATCTTTATCAATAAAATTAACTCCAGGAATAAGTATTTCCATGACAAAAGATATGTAATGTCAACAAACAAAACGACCATATCAACTTTTCAATATATTTATAATAGTGTCAATTATATAACAATTCTCTAACATTTCTAGCAACTAAGAGTGATAGAGTTAGCATGCTTACTACATCTAGCTACTAAAACAACCTATATGGTCAAAATGGCAATACCCAACTTAAGGTAATACTATAATGATTATAATTGAAACTATAAAACAATAAACTTATATTGTCCAATATTAATCAAAATCACTAAACTAATTTCCAAAAGCAAATCCTAGTATTCTTAAAGATCACTAATTATACCAACATTTTTTTTTTTGTAATATTCTACCTTTAATGATTTAATACTCTAAGCTAGGAATATCTAGAAGTTGACTATTGATATAATTACGACAGTCGATTATCAAAACCTTATGAGCCTATTTTAAAATAAATTAATTCTAATTCTTTTTCTATATTGGAGTGCAATTTAGATCAAGTTATAATATATCAAATCTATCTTCTCTAAGCATCGTCACTCATATGTATATTCATATTGTATAATAGTAAAAATAAATAAATAAAAGAGATGTCTTAGATATTTCGTAGTGTGTTTTATATAAATTTTTCTAAATATAAGTATACCCGTTATTGCCATTTTTCTTTTATGATCTAAGATAATTTATTTTAAAAGTGATGACCTATCTTTTCATTCTCTAACATGTGTTTGTTATGTACAATCTAGAGAAGACATGCCTCAGTCAAACGTTCTTAGTTGTATTCTCAAAGAAAAAGAAACTCATACAGATCAATTGTGTGGTGGAAGGCAAACACAATACTGTGCTTCAGCTGAATCATGGCTTATCCAAGTCCAGAGCACACTTGATTCTCCAGATAAAATGTGGCAAGTGTCAAAAAAAGTTTGCATCTATAGGGTGCCTAAACTAATGATTTCAAAACGGGACGCTTATGTTCCTAAAATTGTATCATTGGGGCCTTACCATCACAATACTATTCCTGAATTATCTAGGATGGATCAACATAAATTGGAAGCAGTCCGTAGAATGTTAACAAGGCTTCAAATAGATTTGACCGTATTGATTTCAGAGATTCAAAAGTTAGAGTCTAAAATCAGGGAGTGCTATGAAGAACCAATAGATTTGGATGGAAAAACATTATCATGGATGTTAGCCATGGATGCTTGTTTTATTCTTGAATTCTTTAGTAACTCTGCGGTTAAAAAAGAGGAGAGCAATTCAGATTCCTTTAGCCTTGTTTTCCAAAGAACTGATGCAAAGAACTCAACATTTTATGCTATACTAGATGATATTATAAAGTTGGAAAACCAAATTCCTTAGTTTGTTCTTATAAAAATACTCCAATTGGAACCTGGTATGAATGAATCTGCTGCAGTAAAAGAGTTAGCTACAATGCTAAGTAAACGTAGTATGTTTCGTGGATTTCCTTTTACATTCTCATTGAATGATGATGGTGAATCAAAACTGAAAAAATATATGATGAATGAACGGCCTGCATACCATCTATTGGATTTGTATAGAATGGTGATTACAGATATATTAAGAAATTCAAGTGGGGAATCAACTACACCCAATGAACTTGATGGCTACAATATCCGTGATGACCAAGAGTGGCAGTGGTGTTTGACGAAAGTGGAACTACCTGGTTGGATGAAAACACTCATCTCTATGAACAAACCTCCTCGTCCTTCCTCGCCACTTTCTACTCCTACAGCCGAGTTGTTACGGGACGCTGGTATTGAATTTTAACCAGGAAAAGTCAGATTTGAAAAGAGAAGGTTTGGAAGTACGCTTTCGCTCCCTCAAATCCAAGTGTTGCACAGCACAGAAACATGGTTGGGGAACTTGCTAGCTTATGAAGAGTGCCAAAGGTGCTCATGGTCTCCGGAAAAAACACCAATTTCAGATTATGTCATTTTGCTAGATTAGCTAATTGATTCAGTGAAAGATGTTTCTGTACTTAGAAAATCTTTAGTCATTGAGAATCTGGTTGGCAGTGATGAAGATATAGCTCGCATGTTCAACCGTCTTGGGAATAGAGTCACATTGGGTTTAACATCAGAGTTTGTGGTGGTGATAAGCGAAGCCAAAAAACATTACAACAGTCAACTAAAGGTTTGGATAAGCCAACTTAAGGAAGAACATTTTTCAAAGCCATGGAAATTTCTGTCCATTGTAGCAGCAATACTTATATTGGGTATGACCGCTGTGCAGACTATGTATACAGTGAAGAAGTAGACTAGAATTTTTTGTTCTTTCAATCTTATCTCTTATTTGCATGTCCAAACACTACAAACATTAGTTGAATTTTTGAAGCACTTTTACCATGAATTGTAAAATATCTGTTTTCTTATTTGGTAAATTTTTTAATATGATCAGTGAGGCCACACAACACTTTCAATCTTTTTGATCTGAAATTATGAAATCAGTGAAGTCACAAAATGTTTTTGACCTAGAGCTACGAACTAGTGAAGCCAAAAATAAGGGTCCTCGTCTCTTTATTACAATTTGAGGCTCAAACCTGAAGCACTTTAGATCAGTGAAGGCACAAGCCCTAAATCACAATGGCCCAATAGAGGGTTTGAACATGGGTAGAGACAACAACACCACCACTGAACCAACACACTATGTGGTGAACCCCATAATCTTTATTTATTACTTCTAAAATATTTTTATATTATTTTTTTGTTAAAAAGATGCCTTAGAATGTTTCAATTTTTATTTTTTTGTTAGAAGGCTACTTTATATCAGTTTATACCATTTCAAAATTTTAATATATTATTCGACATAATTTTAGTTCATTAATAGTTTATTATGTTAAAAAGTATAATTATAATAATAGTAAGACATGTTTGAAATCTTCCATTTTGCATTTAGGAATAGGGTTATGATTTATCAACTAGGGTCAAGATTAAGGTTTATCATTAATGATTAGAGTTCAACATATAGGATTTAGGTTTATGATTAAGATTAGAGTTAGGGTATGGGTTCAAATCATAGTTAGGTACTGAGTTAACATTAGGATTCAGGTTTGGTATTTAAGATTAGGTTTTAGAATTTAGCATTTAGCATTTAGCATTTAGGATTAGGGTTTAGCATATAATATTAGGGTTTACCATTTAAGATCATGCTTTATCTTAGGGTTTAGGGTTTAGGGTTTAGCAATTAGGGTTAGGATGAGGGTTTAACATTTAGGATTAAAGTTACATTTGGGATTTATCATTTAGGGTTATAGTTGAGTAATAAGGATTAGGGTTTAACATTTATGATTAGGGTTATGATTAGATTTTAGAATTTATGATTAGTTTTTAGCATTTGGGATTATGGTTTCACATGTAGGATTTAGGGTTATGGTTAGGATTAGGGTATGGGTTTACATAAGGTTAGTATTATGACTAGGGTTAGTGCTGTAATTAAGGTCTATAATATAGGATTAGGGTTTACATTTATGGTTTGGGTTTACTTAATATTTAAGATTAAGGTCTTTTTTAGGATTATCACTATAGTTTAATCACTAATCAAAAACCCTACCCATCACATGGACCCAAACCATTTTTCTAAGACCCTAGAAATATATGGTCACACCCTAAGCATAATTCAAACTATAACCTTAAGTGTGAATTCTAACCAAACCCTAATTTATATCCTAATCTAAACCATAACTCTAATCACACTTCTAACCTAAACACTAACCCTATAATAATAATTTCAAGCCTTCCACTAGCCATACCTTAAATGATAACCCTAACGCTAACCATAATGTGGGCCTTCGAACCCTAACTATAATCGTAAACCTCAAATTAATTCCTAACCCCATGCCTAACCTAAACACTCACTCTAACCCTAACCATAATAATTCTAAAACCTAACCCTAATCATAATCCCACCTCAAACCATAAACCTTAACCATACCCATAAATCTAATCCCAACCCTAATCCAAAGTCTATTCATAATTCTAACCCTAACCCTAATTCTACCCCTAATCCTGACATAATTCTCAGGCCAATATTAAACCTTGACCATGACCATAAAGTCAACCTTAACATTAAACCCTAACACTATTCATAATATTAAATCTCAACCAATCTCTAACCATAATGCTAACCCTAACCATAATATAAAATTTAACCATAAAATAAACCTTAACCCTAATTGTAACCTTAATCAAATTAATTTATTCAATATGTTATGCACATTGTGGCTACTAGCTAATATATACTCTATATTTAAAATACGCTAAGATGGCGTTGAATTTTTTTCATCATTCATCTTTAATAGTGAAAAAATTAAAGTTGAAAAATTTGATGCCTTGATGCATCTCGACGTATTTTAAATATAGAGTATATATTAGCTAATTATAATAATAGTAAGACATGTTTGAAATCTTCCATTCAAATTTTTTATTTTTATATTTAAATCTATTAATAAAGATAATGTAATTAATAGAAAAATATTAATTATATATTTTATTTATTTATTATTTTATTTTTAAATAATTTTAAGTATAACAAAATATGTTAACATTATTTGAAGTAATTTTATTTTATTTTTTATAAAAAAAATTATGTTGTACTTTATATGTTTTAGAAAAAAACATTGACAAATAAAATACTTTCTTGATAAAAAATAAAGTAAATAATATTTTGTATAATATAATTCTTATTGAATATTTAAAAATAGTGTTGTGTTTTCTTATCTATATTTATATATAGAAAAATAAAAATACTCTTTAAGTAAAATTAAAGTATATGTTTTCACTTAACATATGAAAAAAAGGCACATGGTTTCTATGATTTTTTATTCTATATTAGTATTGAAAATTAAAATAAGTCTTAATGATGAAGGGTGCTCCCCTTAATACCATAAACACATAATAGAAATAGAGAAACAACAACAATATGCAAGAACAGAAAATTGGCTTCTTATTATCTCCACAAATGTGGAATTACAAACTTTCAAAATTACAATATGCAAAGCCACATGGGCATTCCCTTACAATATTCTATAGGACAAAGCCTCGAGCTATTACCCAGATCTACTACCCAGAACTATTCTGAACTGCCTAAGACAATAATACAGCCTTCCTTATATAGGCAATTTTTCACCGCCTGGGAAAGTTCCAGAATTTTAGCCAATAAGGCCGACCAAACTTAGAATTATTTTATTTTACATTTCATTACATCATAGTCGGCTCAAGATAACCTTTGAAACCCGAACAGAAATTTTGAAGAAAATTATTTTTCGCCATTTCAGGTGGCCCAACTTCCGAAGACCATAAGTCATCACCAGTTGACCCGATCGGCTATTATAACCCCATTTCGGAAACGCCACGAAGCGCTCTACAGGCTTGACCAGCACAAGCACCCATCACCCAAATTTTTTACCTCATCCGAGGCCTCTAAAGCCTTCAAAACTGAGTTCAAAGTTTCTATACCCTGCTGCCAATACCGAAAATCTTCAATATCTTCCAATATACACTTGATCTGGCAATGAAACTTTACTGGTAGACTTATATGACCAAAATGAACCTCCAAGAAAGAAATCAGATCATTCTGAGCACATATGAAAATTACCAAAAATAGCGACTTTCCATAAATAGCAGCTCTGCACAAAATAACCCTTATTGAATACAAAAATAGAAATATTTTTGGGTGATGCAAGATTGCTCTTACACCCAGGATGCTCCTGCATCACTTAAATAAAATATTGAATAAGTAATAAAATAAGATAGTTCTCAAGTAAATTTTTAAGAAAATTATCAATATTTTTATCTATTTAAATATCAAGTATGAAGTAGTTTAAATAAATATTAAAATTGATATCTATATAAATATTGTAAATGAAAAAATCGTATATCAATTTAAAATAACCAAAAGAATGTACACAAGTATACAAATTTCAACTCAAATTGATTTATATATATAAAAAGTACATATAATAGGTAAGAAATTTAATAGAAGTGTATTCATCTATTTATTAAATGCTTATATTCTCTTAATAAAAACTTATGCATTGAACAATTTAAAATTTGTAATCACTTTTTATTTCTAATTTTTATATAATATATTAAATATGCATATTGCAAGTAACATATTTTAAGAATTAATATTAAACAATATTTATACTACGTTCTATTCAATTAAATTATTTTATTTAAGAATTGATTCAAAATTATGTCTCCCTCCCTCTCTTATTTTTAATGCTAGAAAGTTATCCCAATATAGTATTACGTATTCCTCGAAGGAAAAGCCACTTCATAGCTTATTCCTATAACTTGTACTTGCATCGAAAGAAGCTACAAGGAATAAGCTGATAGGACTTTGATGTGAAAGCATAATTAATGGTTTACATATTAAAATGATGTGTATTTAAGTGTCGTTCAAAAAATAATTGTCATTGTTAAAGGAAGTTTTGTACATAGAAGCATCCACTTTGAATGAAATAAAGTTATAGTATTATCGTATTGTAGTTTTGTGTAGGTACTTCCATAAAAGCATAGCATTGGAATGCATTAAAACACATTTAAAAAATGTTGTTGTCAAGATAATAAATATTTTTTATTTCCCCTTCCTAATCAGGTAAGATGTGAACCTATAGAATTGAAAAAGGTGTAATTGGTAAGCAACAAAAAATTGGTTGAAATGAATAAGGGAAAATTTTGAACTACAATATTAAAAACGTGGGTTTGCAAATAACTTAGCACACCTAGACATACCCTTTGAGATTGGAAATTGAAAATTGAGGCTACAAAATTGAATCCATTTATAATTTATAAACTATGTGTAGCATTCTATATGGTCAAGTTGGGTACATGAAACTGAAACAATGAAAAAGGCTAATCCATCAAAGAGCTTCTATAGAATGAAATATAATGATTGTAGAATGTGCATGAAATATATTTTGCAAGGAAGCTTCTTAGACATCAAAACCTCAACCCACATTCTGTATAAGAATATAATCT
The DNA here is from genome assembly GCA_027943335.1 of Chamaecyparis obtusa. Lineage (NCBI taxonomy): Eukaryota > Viridiplantae > Streptophyta > Pinopsida > Cupressales > Cupressaceae > Chamaecyparis > Chamaecyparis obtusa. The sequence goes on along the minus strand of BSBK01001066.1, from coordinate 641,879 downwards.
AAATAGCCACTAAACTAATCTATCAAAAACTAAAACTCTATCAAACTACATTGGTGTTCACATCATGCATATGATTTACAATTGAACTTGTTTCAGCATATGATCCTTACAAATATTGAAAATTATATTATGTCTTTTATCCTCATACCAAACCATTTTATTACAACTTTTGAGGAATTTATGCGGATTACAGCAATGGAGAAATACTTGTCAACATGGGAAAACTTCTAAATTTTATTATTTAATGAAATAATAATGTTGAATTTTCAAATTAAGATCATGTCACATTGATTATTAGAAAGCAGAACCTTAAAAGATATTCAAAATACCTTTGAAAATGAATTAAATAAAATTAAAATTATCTGTGTTACAAAAATTGAAACCTTCAAGTGATTATAAAGCAATAATCTCTAAAATCTTGTAACGTGGCCAAATTCTTTTGAAAATGGGTGTTGCATATAAGTAAGCATCTACAAACTCAACTATTTCAACATAGAATACAATACTCAAATATTTCAACATAGAATACAGTACTAAATGTATCCTAGTAAGCTCCTATGTAGTGTGGAAGAGTCTTTGAAACTTGTCTCTTAGCAGATGGCATTGCAACCACAACATAACCTAAAGCATTTGCCGATTTCCCAAATTTGTATCTTTTTCCTTAATAACTCTGAGCTTTGGATCCCCAACCAGCACATGCTTGACTGTGACATTTAAGAAACTATAGTAGTTTCTACAGTTGTTGCCAAACTTCTTTTTGGTTTTCTTATCCCATAATTCATGCGAGAAAAAAAACTATTACCAGAAAAAGTTACAAGTATAGCTTGAAATGAAATGAGAAATATAAGAGCTTCATATTTTTTTGTACCTAGGAGTTTTTAACTTTCTCTCATAATCTGCAGTCCAAACCCTATTTTCTTAAGATTATATCAAAATGAACTAAAACCTAAAATCCATCTTTTTTATTAATATTTTGCTATTGTTCCCATCTTTTCCTTCAAAGAATAACACAAAAAATTCCCCTGACTATCATCCTCCCTAGCCCTTCATTTGAACACTAGGATGGTTACCTCCTACCAATCTACAATGAATACCCTTAGATTCCTACTCTTTTAGGAAAAAAAACATCTACCAAATAACTTATACTCAAAAGAATATACCTCTATTGTAAATTCACATTAAATGTACAAATTATGTTAACTTTTAGTGATTAAAAAATTAAAATACAAGTGTTTACTCAAAATGGCAAACCTAAAAATTTTGTTTCAAAAAATTTTTATTCAATTTTTAAAAACTAAAATGTATAAAATGGAAAAATGGGATTAGGATGCATAGAACCAATGTGGAGGTATTGTTAACAATCTAACTGAGCTAGGTAAACCCTAAAACTAAAAATTTAAAATAGAGATAAAATCTAGTAAGAGAATTAATAGTTGCTTCCCACTACAAAACATTGATACCATTAGAAAATGTGTCTTGTCCTCTACTCATATAGTTCATTGTAAACGTTATTTAGGGACATCAGTTTATGATAGGAAAATAAGAGAAACAATATACTAATAAAAACAAATGATACAATAGATAAAATAGGGGCTATAAGCAATGCAACATAAATGTAGCAAAAACAACTTAGCCTACAATTTGTAAATACGTGTATGAAAGGTTGGATAGATAGAGAATTTTCAAGTTATTGAAAAAAAAATGAAGTATGATGGCTTCATTCCTTCATGTGAGGTCATCCAAAGTAACAAAAAATCCAAAGCAAAGGCTAAAAGCTTATCAAATTATAGGGCTCTTCTCACTAAGTTATGCGTTAATAAAAGATAACTGTATTACAAGAGTTATTATGTAAATATTGGCCTTGTTTACGAGATATGTTATCTTTTCATTCTTATTATCTTTTTGGACCCAATACAAATTTATGTTCCATAGCAAAAATAAAAAATACTCTCAACAAGCAAGAGCTTCATAAATTGGTCTACAAAACCTTGATGTGGAAGTAAAGAGCTTTAGAAAAATGAATTTTTGGGGGATGAAAAATTGGAAAGAAAAGATAATGCACACTAAAAAAGAATACACACTCAGTGTACCAATAAAATCTCGGTTCTTCAATAGATTCTTGAAATCAATGAGAATGTGCAGACAAACAAAACTGATTTCAATTTAATAATTTTAGGCAAAGTGTTCTTGCTTGAAACTCTTTGTCCACATAGGTGCTAAGTAAACTTGGTTGAAACATTCACTCAAAAGACAATATGTAATCATAGGCACCACATATTTTTGTAAAAAAAAAATCAGACGATTTAAAAATTGATATACAATCCACTTACTAAGTTTGAAAGGTTTGTCGTATGATTTTGCAATATTTCCCTAAATCATAACCAACTAAAAATCTATCTATTACACATATCCATCCATTTCCCATTCAATTTCCATCCAAATTATTATCATTTTGCACTAGTAAAAGATCTAAAAATGATTATTTTATTGAAACCCTTGATTTTGGCCTTATTGGTGCTAAGCTAAAACAAAAACATAGAACTAAGAATGCTCAGCAACTAGCTGTCGATAAAATTAGAGACAGAGCTCTAAAAAACAAAAGTGACCCTCAGCCCAAGTGGAAAATATAAAGTCTTCCTCAAGGGAAGAGGCCTCTAAATAATTCATCTCCTCCCTCTGCTCCCCCTACAGGTAGGGTGGATAGATTACAGGTCTCTCTTGTTCACTCCACACCTGATGAGTTAACCCTTGCCCCCTATAAAGGTGGTGGAATGGGTGGGAAATCTCTCCCTCATGTCAATGAAGATAGACTGAATGCCTTCTCTATTATTGTTATCCCAACACCTCCTCCCCTTCCACCACCACCTGATTGATGGAACTATGTATCTATTGAGAATAGGAGTGAGGGAGGGTCCACCCTCCCTGCAAGGAGAACAGAGTTGGGAGATGTGCAAAGGCAAGAATTTGAGCTTGAGGAAGGAGAGATTTCATCTCGTATAATGCCTAGTAGAAAGGTATCTCAGAAGAGTCTTTTGTTTTTGTAGCTGATCTCTCCTAAAGTAATAAAGGGGAGGATCAATCCATAAAGGCATGCTCTTTAGAATTGGGCTTAGTTAAGAAGAACAAAAGGGGAAGGCCCCCTCTAACCAATGGGAATCCTAAAATTTCTAAGACCCCCAGAGTGGATATGCCTAAATGCTTTAAAGGATTTAGGAAACCCGTGGATATTGATTAATATTCAAGTTTCTATGTTATTAAACTATGCATCCTGGAATGTTAGAGGACTGGAAGCCTCTGACAGGAATTATGTGGTCAAGGGACTCCTTAATTCTCATAGAGAGTTAGACATCTTAATGCTTAAATAGGTCAAAGAAATAGGATTTTAACTTGATATTTCCCTCAAATGTATCTAGAAAGATGCAACTGCATTCTCAACTAAACACCCTAGGGGCAAGGGTGGGACCTCTATCCTGATTAGTCCTTCTTGGAAGAATGTTGTCCAAATGTGGGGCATCTCACCCTGTAATAGGGTTGTTTGGGTTAGGATGAAGGTCAAGGATTTTGAATTTGGGATTTTCTCAATATATGCTCCAAATGATCACAGTGGTAGGATTGAATTGTGGAAGTCGTTAGCTGATCTAGAGTCTATCCCTTGGATTGTAGCAGGAGACTTCAACATGGTGGAGAGGGCCCAAGATAAGTTGGGTGGACTTAGGTTTGAATGGAAAGGCAATGAGCCTCTCTACTGATGTAGATTGGTTAACAAACTTAACCTATTCAACCCCTTAACAAGGAAAAAGAATGAATCAAAAGGTATCTGCTATACCTGGTCTAATTTTCAAAGAGGAGAGAGAAGGATATACTCTAGATTGGATAGGTTCTACCTTAATAAGCTATGTTTTAGCTGTCAGCCTACTCCTGACAACAATTATGTGAAGGTTCTTCCTTTCACCCTTTCAGACCACCACCCCATCTTTTCTTCTATTCATCTCATTGGAGACCAAGTCTCTAATGCTCCCCCTAAACAAGGCTTTTCTCTAAATACTTCCCTATTGGGGGATGAGGATGTTCAAGCTATGGTCAAGATCATTGCCTGGTATAATGAGAATATTGCACATCATGATTTAGACATTGACAGATGGAATCAAACCACTAAATCTTGGCAGAATATGCTTAAAATAGTGGGAATTAAGAAGGTTAAAGACTCTAGATTTTTAGAATATAAGCTAGTGGAATCTCTACAAGAGGCAGAAAAATAGATGCAAGTCAACCCTTCCTCTGAAGAACTACTTGAAAATGTTATTACTTGTAGAGTTCCCTAGAAGGATTCAAATGGTCAAGACCAGAGGAGCTAGGATTAGAGCCAGGATCAAGTGGATTAATCTGGGAGATAGAGGCTCCAAATTCTTCTTTCAAACCATTAAGAAGGAAGAGACAAGGGATAAGATTGCAAGTATCAAAGTTCATGACTCTATGGTCTCTTCTTAGCAAGATATTGTCAAAGCCTTCTCCTTCTTCTATAAGGACCTATTCACTTTAGAAGACTTTGACCCCTCCATGGAGGAAGCTAGCAGAAAGATCAGAACCCTTATCCCTAAGAAGATAGGAGAGGATGAGGCCAAGTTTTTGGACAAGGAAATTTCCATGGAAGAAATAAAAAATGCCATCAATAGAATGGCTAATGATAAATCTCTGGGTCCAGATGGGCCACCAATTGAGTTTTACAAGACCAACATAAAATGGATTAGGCCTAAACCTCTCCATGTATATAAAGAAGCTATTGAAGCAGGCACTCTTGCCCCAAAGTTAAATGCTAGCCTCATTAAGCTCATTCCTAAAGAGGGTGACAAGCTTCTAATAAAAAACTAGAGACCTATTACTCTTCTAAATGTTGTTTACAAGATCTTAGCCAAAGTTCTTGCAGTAAGAATAGAGAATCTTCTCCCCTCAGTTATCAATAGCACCCAAACAGGATTTGTCAAGGGGAGATACATCCTTGAGAATTTTATCACATGTTGGGAGGCTATGAGCTAGGAAAAAGTTTTAGGACAGAGTTGTGCCATGCTCCTCATAGATTATGAGAAGGCATATGATAGGATCGAGTGGAGATTCATCATGATGATGTTGGAAGCTTTAGGGTTTCCTCCTTTCTTCTGCAAGATGGTATCAACACTTCTCTATGGTGCCATGGCTGTAGTTGAAATCAATGGAGTTAGATCAGAATTCTTCAGCCTCTCTAGGTCTATCAGGTAAGGATGCCCCCTAGCTCCCTCCTTGTTTATTATTGCCGTAGATTCTTTTCACTACCTCCTTAGAGATGAATCCCTCTCCCCTAGGGTGAAAGGCATCCTTCTCCCCAATAATCAGGATGTCTCCAATGTCCAGTTTGCATATGACACCTCCATGCTCCTTCTCCTTAAAGAGAATAATATGAGACTCTTGATGAACAAACTTGACCTTTTCTACAAAGCCTCTAGTAGCAAAGTCTCACTATCCAAAACTGTTATGTTGGGATGGGATCAGAATCTACCTGAATGGTGGGGAAACTTTAATTTTGCTTGGGGAGGTCCAGACCATATGGTCAGATATTTGGGTATCCCTTTCTCCATCTCCCCTAATCTTAATCAGATGTGGGACTAGATCTTTGAGAGGATTAATAGAAAACTCACCAAGTGGGACAATAATCTTCTTTCCTTCCCTGGAAGATTCTAGGTATGCCAGAAGATTCTCTCCTCTTATCCGATCTACTTCTCCTCCATGTGGCTATTTAATCAACACTAGTTCAGCTCTATCCAAAAGGTTATCAAAAACTTTATGTGGTTAGATGGTAGAGGGAATAAAAGATTTCATGTAGTTTCTCGGGAATTGTGTTAAAGAGATAGATCCTAGGGAGGTCTAGGGCTCAAGGACCTGAAGTCACAAGGCATAGCCTTGACTATCAAGTGGGTAGCTAAAGAAGGAGAGGGAGAAGAGCCATGGAAAGTACTAGTGAGAAACAACCTTCAATTGGCTCACTATAGTAGGCCAAAAGGTTGGCAGAACCTTTGCTTTAATAACACCCTCACTGTAGATGCTAATGTAGTTATTCAGGGATCCAGTGTTTTCAAGAGTATTTGGAAGGCCTAGAAGTATGTTAATGGTTTCCTGATCGATAATGGGCTAGTTGAGAATAGCGGGAATATCTGTAGGATCAAATTCATTTGGTGGAACCTAAAACATGGAGGTAAAATGATAGCTCTTTTTCAAGGTTGTTTAGCAAAGAAGTGGACTGGAATTGGTATTGCTACTTTTGGAGCTATCATCCAATAGGGTAAGCTTCCCTCATGGGAGTGGTTTGAGTCCCAATTCAGTATACCCTGAACCCAATGGAGAACCTGCTCTATCCTCAAATATTCCTTTGACTCCCTGGGTCTAGTTAAAGGAAGTTGCAGTGAATCATGTTGTAGCTTTCAATTTTGTTGGCCTTACATTACCCCCCTCCACCTTGGTAAGTCTAAATACTTTTACTAGTTGCTAACTAATAATTGTGACATATTTTCCCATGTAAACCGTAAGTGGGGACTCAAAATCCAGGACTCTGAGTGGATGAAATACTTTAGACTATTGTGGACCAAACCTGTAGAACCGAAGCTCTCTTGCTTTATGTGGAAATAGATCCTGTACAAGCTTCCATTTAAGAAACCTGGGGGAGAACCAAATATCTGCTCTATGTGTAAACATCTTGAATCTATCACCCATATTTTCTTTGAGTGTTTGTTTGCCTCTGAAATTTGGAACATGTTTGGACTATCCTATAAGACCCACTTTAATGCTCTGAATATTATCTCTAGTACTATTATTTGCAACAAATTCTATAACTCAATTTGGTCTTTGCTTTCTTCTATTCCTATGGTTCATCTAGAAGGCTCAGAATAATGATGTACTTGCAAGTAAGAACAAGAACCTTACCGAGTCTCGCAAGAAACTCATATATTTTGAAATTGCCATGCAGGTCACGGTGATCATAAAGATGAAGGAGAACAAGTTCTTGCAAGTGTTGAGGGAGGGGAAGACTACCATAGAGAAATCAAAGATAGCACATGGATATACTACAATGAAAGACAAATATGAGTTCGATATCACCCTTGTGGAGTTCATTCAGCAACTGAAGCATGAAAATCAACAAAGAGAGTTGAGGACCGCATGTGATAGAGACTTTAGAGTCATTGGCTACAACTTAGTCTCCCTAGACACTAATGATGAAGAGGAAGAAGAAGGAGACAGCCCCTTCTAAAATCTTTGATGTCTCTTTTATTTAACAAGGTACTTTATTAAGATAGTAATGTAATAGTAGTCAATTCTATCACTCATTAGTACTAAGAAGTTTTGTAATACTTTAAGAACTCAACTCCATTTTGTTTTGTACTAAACAATATATAAATTATATGCAATAGAAAAAAATGATTTTTATCCTAATTATGGATAACCCCCATTATGATTTTAATGAAATTGGCCCCCTTAGACCACTCTATAGAACCCAAATTAAAATCATATAACTAAGTGTGAAAGATGTGACTATGCGAGAGATCATGTTACACCATTTGAAGTGAATTATGTTCAATCTGTTTCAAACACACACAATCGTATACATGTAATGTGTAGTATTCTATTCTCTTCATATATCATAAGGGATTTTGCCAATGTTGGAAACATGACCCCAAAAAAGGTATCAGTAGAAAAACAAGGCTCAAAATCAAAATCTCCCCAAACAAGACTTAAAATGGATACTAATCCAAAAATTCTCCCATCACCTACCTATTAAGAACACCCACAATGCTTCAATTTTTTCCATCACTCCAAACCATCAAAAAATTGACCCCAGTTCATGAAATGAAACCTAGAGTTTGGGAAAAGAAAGCCATGGTATGATTAAGTTTAGCAATAGTATTAGCACAATCCACAACCCTATTGTGCCCACTTACTTATCTTCTCTCCCTGAATACAAAAAAAAATCACAACATATTCTCTTAAGAATATCTAGTATGTGGTGATACAAGAGAGAACACCCCTCTATGTAGCACTCAGCCAAATCCAAGAAAGAATCGAGTGTGATCTCCAGCGTCACTAAAAACAAGTGTAGCGATATCATATTCACATAGATGCACTCCATGTCAGAAATGTACTTGATTCCTACATGCTTGATGCACATTGACTATATGTGAAGCCACCAAAGATTCAATGATTCCTTGAAATAAAGACTCCTACTCTGGTAAAAATGATAGCAGTATGTAGTTTGAGGAGAAATGCAACTATTCAAGCATCAAGAGAAAGGTAACTAGCCTACATTAAGGACATCTCAACCTCAAAATTAAGGGAAGTAAATTAACCTACAATCAAGTTCTACACATTTATATTGGAGAGCATAGGTGCTTGTTGTCTTCTACAATATGGATATAAATCAAATCATCTTTCAAATGGCTTGTTCTTCCTTTGGCAAGAAATTTATGAAATCAAAGTACTAAAAAAATCATTTATAAACTTAATAATAGATACACAAAAGCCTAAAAGATGAAATATCAAAATGTTGACAAGACAAGCATGCCTAATCTCTAACCTACATGATCTCCAGTGCCCCTAGAGTACCGCCAAGAACATGCATATACCAAAGCCGCATTGTGGCCTCCCTAATGCCAATGGCCACACTGGCTCTTAGCACCAATTTTCCTTCCATCCTAAAAAACACCAGATAGGTTTAGAACTTTGTATGATATGTAGGGGTTTTGAAATTGTGATAGAAATTTGTCAATATTGGTTTTATTTTGTATCTACTGGCTTTGATTTGGGGAAGGCTTGTGCAAAACACTTTGATGTAAAATAGAGATATGAGCACAGGGGATGAAGGGGTTGAAAGCTAGCGTAAGGAAAAAGAGTAAATGAGAGGAAAAATATGGTGCCTAACAAAGTTTGTGTCAACATGGTTTTATGCTAGCCCTAAACCACATATAATACAAATAAAGGGTTCTAGGGTTTTACCATCGCATTAACCTAGATGTGAAATAAAATAAAGGCAATCCATAATTTATAGTATGAGATTTAGATAGTGTCTTTTCTTGCTCAAAATGACGAGCTCTATAAAAGCATCATCTAAAATCTCATCGTTGATCAAAAAATCATTTTCAGCAAACCATTTCCTAGAAACCAGCTTGCAACCTACAATTTATTTTCACACGTACTTTCACCAAAACTGCTCAAGAAACCATTTTCAAGCGTAAGACAGCATGAGAAAATTTAGTGATGGTCATACATGAGATTCCTTGCAAGGGAAGCCTATCAGCTTAATTACAACCTCAACTAAAATGAATCCTTAGCAATTTTTGTCATTATATAAGAAATTCAATGTAGTTATATCATTTTAAAAAATCACTTTGTGAGTACACTTTTTCTACTTAAAGATACTCTTATTTTTAAGATAATGTTTTTGACTTGTTGGTTCCTAGTTTAGGAAAATTTTAACTACCTTGAAAGTGAATAAATGCACCTATGGGTTAGCTTACTTCCCACAATCAGTACACTCTAACAAGAACAAGGACCAAGCAAGCAAGCTCTTAGGCTTTCTACACTTCAAACTCTACAAAATTCAAGAGGGTACACCTAGGATTAGATTCATTCACTTCTCAACTTTCCTTTCTACTAATCCTTAACAAAGTAGATAAATGCACTTAATATCTTCTCTTACTTATGAAATAAAGAGATACTGTGAGAGCTAATCACACTACCAAATCACTCACAGGCTAAGCAGTAGCTTTGGACTTTAGTTCTACAACTTGAATTTAAAAGTTTTGATTTTGTTTTAAAATTGAATTGAGAGAAAAGATGGAATATCTGCTTGATTGGTTCTCTATGATCAATGCCTTATTCATTGGGCATATTCAAAACAATTCCACACTATGGTTGGATATCCAATGATTTACCTTGCAAATTAAAATCAATTGATACTTAAAATATCATTCTTATCACAATCCTTTGTAATAACCTATAACTTTGTTAGTTTATACTAAGCATTTACTTAACTCCTTGAATTAAAAGAAAAGTATATCAGCACATACAATTTAAAACAAACTACGACTATTATCTTGAGCTCTTTGTTTACAAGACATAGGAAATTATAAACCACCACAAAAGGAGACAAGATTTAAAGAAATTTTCTACTAAATCTTTGTATTAAATTCCTTGAAACTAATACATGTAATATTGGAATAGACATAAAACATCCCAAAAATGAACTTAGAACATTATATGCTTCATTAAAATACTTGCAAGAAAAATACTACAGACTCTCTACATAGTTCTTGACTAACTACTAAGACTCTTTTCTCAAAAAATTCAACCTGACTTCAGCTTGAAATTCCTTTTTTGTGTAGTCGTAGTCTTCCCAGTCTTGGAAATCCATATATATATAAATTGCAACAAGCTTCAGACTTGGCAAAATAAAATTATTAGCAACCAAGTTTCCCTTTCATCAATTTAGAGTTATTATAGAAGTGACATCAAGTAGATTGAAAACATCATAATCTAATCTGATTATATTGTAGTTGAAACCTAGCAAGTGAACCGCAAGGACATGACCTGCTTCATTGAATAACCTCTTTCCCCCAACCTCTCAATCAATAGTAGGATTGTCTCATCTACCTTCGTATGGCAAGGACTTGAATTTATTTGACAATTATCCCCATACCATAACTCCTTCTAGAAGAGTGTTCCTTCAATATCACATTTTAGCGGCCATCAAAGACAAATTTGATCGACTGACATATCACTTATTCATCAATTTTCACTTGCAATTCTATCCTTTTTATTTCTGCAAAATCAAATCAAATTAGGTCAAAAATCCAATCTTCTTGGCTTGCCAACTCCATTTCTTGTCATCAATTTACCTTGTTGAAAATACTTCACTAAAATTCAAAACTGCAACCTCAACGGGTAAAAACAAAGCATTCTCACACCATGAAATCAAATTTAAAATAGAGCCATTGATCAAAACCCTCATAGCACATCGTGTGGTTCACAAAAATTCAACAAATTGACAACCTCTACATCACTCCACATGGACATGAAAGATCGAACAATCATAAAGAGACACTTTAACTCCACATGTCACCCAGGCCCCACCTTTTATCTCTTTACCAAACTAGACATGTGTCACCCAGACATGATCCCATGATCAGTATCTCTCTTGAAGGTTTTTATTGTGGGAATACACCTACAATCAAATCAAAATAGATCTCTCCATGTTTTACCACATTTTCAAACCACACAATGTGATGTCATCTCAGACATGTGTCATCAAGGTGTGATGCCTTGATCATTAATCAGCGAGAAACTTTCATTCATGAGAATGTTCCTATCATCTGATAAAACTTGATCTAACCTTACTTCATCTTCTTTAAAACTAGTCCCACAATCTCAAGGTAGACACATATCAATCAGGCATGGTCCCACAATGGCTAAAAGGTTTGTAGCTTGAGTTAGCGACATTACACCCACCATTATATTGAATCTGATATGTGTGTCATCTATCTTTTTCTTTATTCCCGACCAGGTCCCACCATCTGCTACGTGTCACTCAAGCGCAATGCCTTAAAAGGTAAACTTTGCACATCTTTTGATCATGAGATCATGCCCACCGTTAGATCAAAATGGATCTGATGTTTCTTTAAAACATGTTAGGAACTTTAGACTTATGAAATATTAATCAATCACGGGGTCCCACTAGGAAATATGACTTAAATGGAAGGCCCCTTTCAACAACAACTCGAAACACATGTTTTAAAATGACTTAAGTGACTTCAAAAAGGTAACAAAGAAATAGATCGCATGTAGGGTTTTGGACTTATGAAAAAATATTTTGAAACCCTACCAAGATAATAAACCCTATTTCCTAAATCTAAGGCAAGAAATGATAATTTTCTTCAAATTTTCCACTATGATAGGAAAATTGACCACCAGTGGCTCTGTCTGGGGATGTATGCCTCTTGCAGACATAGAAAGATGCTACAAATTTTGGAAGAGAATACCACAAACTTGACAATAGGACCGCAGAAAGCACCACAAAAATAACCAAACCTAAAAACATGGCAAACAGGAAAGGAAACACACAAACACAACTAAAGGAAATATATGCAAACTTTACAAACCTAGCTAATGCTCATGGAAAAGAAATTACCTTCATAAGAAGTACCTTTTCAGAAATTGTACATGAAAAGGAAATTTTTGAATGTTACCAAAAAGATCTCTGATAAAATATGAATTTTCTCCCCACCTCTCATGAATTTTGTAGGGGCCCAACCAAATAGGATCAAATTTACCATATTTCCTTTATCCTCCAACCTGGCATTCCACAGAGGAACCAAATCATCAACAACAAATTTTTTCTCTGTAGTTCTTTTGAAATACAAGTTCTTAACTTGTATCTGTAAATTGGAATTCCTTGATGCAGATTTTCTCCTTGTTTCATCTCATTCTAGGATATCATTCATCATTTCTTTCATCTCATCTGTCACATCTTCATCATACAACTAAACAAATTTGTACATTCCAATCAAGTTGTTCTGAGGCAATCTAGCCTGGATCCCCATACACAAGATCAAATGGAACACATCTAGTTGATTTCTTCATAGTCACCCTATTAGCCCAAACTGTCAGAGGTAACTTAGCATCCCATGCTCTCTTATTTGTATCAAGGATTCTTTCAAAAATCTTCAGTTGATTCTTGTTGCTTGATTTAGCCTATCCATTACCCTATGAATGGTAAGGGGATGAAGTGGACCTATTTATACCATAATTTTCACAAAAGTCAATATATTCATCAAACTTTAAACACATTTTATTATCTATCACAATTCTCTTTGGACATCCAAGTCTGATAATTATATTATTCAAAATAAAATCCATCACAACCCTACTAGTGGATTTCCTAATAGGGAAAGCCTCTACCCACTTGGTAAAATAGTCAATGGCCACCAAAATCCAAGAACGACCACCACTAGACTTGTTTGTAATTTAGCAAATAAAATCAATGCCCCATTGTTGAAAAGGAGGTTGAACTTCAATGGGTTTCAAAGGTAAGTTACCTAAAAACTTTAACTTACCAGAAAATCTCTGGCATGCATCACATTTCTTCACAACCTCAATAGCATCTTTAAATAATGAAGACCACCAAAAACTTGCTCTTATGACCTTGTGTTTTTTTGTTTTAGCCATATAATGGCCTCCACAAATCCCACTATGCATATCATTTAAAATTTTATTCTCTTGATCCTTGTCAACACACTTCAACAATAAACCATCAGTAGTTCTCCACCATAACTTATTTAGTATTATTGCATACTTGATGGCATGAAGTTTCAATATTCTTTTAGCATTTTCATTCAAACTAGGAGGACACTTCATTTTTTTCAAATAATAAATGGTGTCAACATACCAATCACAAAGATCCATATCACAAGTATATGATTTTTGTTCTTCCTCGACCTGATTTATCTGGTTGGCATCTAGATTTTATTGGGTCATCAAATTTGTAAGCCCTTGACCTCTGACCAACTTGTTAATGTGAACATCAATGTTGAACTCTTGGATTATGTTAAGCCATCTACATCTCCTTCCTCAGACCTCTTTCTGTGTGAAAATATCTTTTACTACATTGCCAAGCACATAAGCAACAACACTTTCTCCCATCAAGTAACATCTAAAATATTTTACTACTTTTACTACTGCATCATCCTATTTCTCATTTATTTCATACTTTAACTCAGTAGCCTAAAGTGACTTACTGAAGAATGCAATTGGCTATTCAAATATTTTGAATTTTTTTGTAGTAATATTGTAGCCATCGTATGAAAGGATGCAAAAGAAAATATATGCATGGGTTTATCATAATCTAGAGCCTTAAGCACAGAAGCATCCTTAATTGTTTGTTTTATACTTTGGAAAGCCACTAATGGCTTCCCATCCCAATTAACCTCAGTTCCTTTCTTTAACATCTTTGAAATAGATTTGCTAATTTCTACAAAATTAGTGACGAACCTTCTTAAGAAATTCACTTGTCCAAAGAAAGACTAAATACCTTTCACATTTTTAGGTTGTAAGATTTTATCAATGGAATCCACACTTTCAGGGTCAATTCTAACACCTTCTTTGGAAACCAAGTGACCCATAAATTTACCTTTGATCACACCAAAGAAGCACTTTCTTGGGTTTAGAGAGACACCATTTTCAAAAGCCCTTGTAAATATCTTTTCCAAATGCAAGCAATTATCTTCTTGTTTCTTAGAATATGCTATCAAATCATCTTGATAAACCACCAAGAATTTATTAATGAATTCAACAAGAGAAACATCCATAGCCCTCTAAAAAGATACTCCTGCATTAGTAAGACTAAAAGGCATTCTTACATACACATAAGTTCCCCATGGTGTAGTAAATGTGGTCTTAAACTGCAATGATTCTTGAACTGCAACTTGGTTATATCCAAAAACACCATCCATCATGGACATCAGTTCAGAACCAGTCACCCTTTGTAACACATCCTCCATATAAGGTAAACAATAATTATCTTTGGGGGAAGACAAGATGAGATTCCCAAAATCAACACATAACTTTGTGTCACCATTCTTCTTTTTGACAGGGACCAAATTGGAAACCCATGATGAATGCCTAATGGCCTTGATAATACTAGCATCTTTGAGTTTCATCAATTCCTCTTGTATTTTGGGTGCAAGAGTTGGGTTAATAGGCCTTTTCTTTTTCTTGAAAGGTTTTGCATCATCTTTAAGAAGGATAACATGCTAAAATAAATCCTCCCTATAATCCTTCAAATCATCATATAACCAAGAAAAAACATGTCTATACTTTCTCAATAACTCAATCATGTTTTTACTTACATGAGGTGACATTCTCTTACCAATATAAACCTTTTTAGGGGCTTCATTAGTACCCAAATTTATTTCATCAATATTTTTATCCTTTTTTTTTGTAATAGCTATGTCCTGGTTGTCAAAAAAAAATTCAAAACAACCAGCCCCTTTGGAACTTTATTTTTCTTCAGCTGAATTATTTCACTTACAAGAATAGTGTCCTTTTCATCAATATTTTCAACAAAGGCACTACAATCCAATTCTTGTCCATGAAATTTGTCTTCACAATTCATGAATTTAAGAATATCCATATCATCTTCAAAAACTTGTCAGTTTTCAATATTATCAGGCATAGATGGCCTTGCATGCACTTCAATCTTGGATATTCCAACATATATTTTATCATCTGGTTTAATTACAATATTTGCTAACAAATTTTCCATCTCATTGTTACTCATATCCATCCATACAATACCCAAAGCATCAAATTCTTATATCAAATCCCAAAAAACATTCCTATATTGTTTCAATCTCTTAATCTTAGATGCATAGGAAGACCTTACCTAGGATACAAGCAGCTCAAAATCACTGACAACATGGAGGAATTTAATTCCATGTCTTGTTGCTAACTTCAAACCAAGCAACAGAGTCTCATATTCTGTAGTATTATTTGTACAGGCTAAGTTCAATGATAATAAAAACTTGTATGTATTTCCTTCTCATGATATTAGTAAGACACCTAACCCTAAACCTTCTTTTGAACTAGCACCATCAAGGTACATAGTCCATAAGTCCTCCATATCATAAAACTTATTTATTTCAGCATCTATAGGGGCAAGTTCAGTTCCCTTCTATATGACAACTATACACTCAAAATGTGCACTTCTCTAAGCCATTACTTCCAAGGGCATCCATGGATTGGAAACCTTGAGAAAGAAACCTAGACCTCCCTAGGAATGGAGTGCAAGGGTATTTAGAGGGCTCTCAGCTAGAGCTATTAAGCATATAACCTTGCTAGTAAACCATGCAATGGGAGATTCAAAGAGACAAGGGCAAGAATGCCAATATCTTCAAGAATCACAATGTAGAATGCAATGCAACTATGCTAGAATGAGAATGTAAGAATGTAACTATGCTATGAAAATGAGAGTATTACAAGCCTTTACTAATTAAGCTATGTGAGTTAAGATAGAACATGAAAGGAAACTAAGCTATAATGCGAGAATGAAGACTAGAATGCAACAAGATCTCCAAAGCTCCAATGTCACCATCTAAACCTGTAGCATAAGATTAGTATCAAGAGTGGGATCTTAAGAGTGGAACCTCTAGAATGAGGAAAGAGCTCTCCTTTTAAAGATAAATGGACCATGGAGATTAAGAGTAAAAATATTTGATCAAGGGTGGAGTTTGAAAGTGGGATCAATCCTTGTGCACAAATCTCCTCCAATGAGAAAGAAGTGTTGAATTTTGTGCCCCATGTGAGACAAAAAGGTATTTTCTTCTGTTTTATAAAATAGGAATAATGCTTTATTTGTGCAACTTAGGATAAGAGGAAAGTGGGGGCTTTTTATTTAATAACAGGGGAGAAAATTCATTTTAATTAAATAAAGACTTAGGATAAAATGGTTAATCCATAGAATATAATCGAATAAATGATAGAATTAGGATTTAATCAAATAAATTGATATTGAATTGAAAATATTTGCAAAGCATTGATTCAGGAAATTGATAAATTGTTGAATGGGGGCCCAAAGTCTAGCTGACCATTTTAGGGTGCATACATTTGCCCCTCTTTGACTAATGTGAGATCGATTTGAGATCACATGTAGTCAAAGAATGAAATTGAAATGTGAGATCGATTTGGGATCACAAAACAACCCAAACATGTGTTCGATAGATGGGAACACATTAGGATAAAGATAAGCTAATTGAAAAAGACAATGCCAACACCCCCGTAAATAAGTAATTGTCAAGTCTCAGATAAGAGATAAGAATCTCAAGTAAGGTTTGGTAAAACTAAATCAAGGTTTGAAGTTTGATAGGTACTACCCCCTCATAATTGAAATCAAAATTAGGTAGAGGGGAAATAAAAAATTGAGAAATTTGATCAAATCACTAGAAATCATAATTGAAGATGAAAGATGATAGAATAACCATCAAGTAGTGAAGATATGCCCCAGTTTGACTAGGTTTGACTAAGAAAGATATAGGATAAAGATGAAGTCAAACCTCAGAGAGACGAAGTGAAGGAGATGAATGAAAGACTAGGGTAGTGAAAGAGATGGAGATGAAGAAATGAAGATGCCCTAGCGAAGCTCGAAGGATCAGGCCTCAAACGGTCAGCCAACTACGCAGAAGAAGGAGAAATTTTAAAATGTGATTTTGACTATCAAGATGATGATGCAGTACAAGGTAGGAGGATCCCTGATGGAGATGTCCTAGCCCCCAGCAAATAACCACACACAAGAATATAATAACAATACAGAGATATAGATCCACACAATGCCAATACTCATAATAGAATCATTATATTTTCATCCAACATGCCCGGCTGTAAGGCCTTCCGGGTTACGGCCAAATACAATGCAATTACAATAGAAACTCCATAAGATCTCGCAAGATCCAAACCAAAACCCTAGCTAGCCCAGATCTACACACTGGTAGGAACCCCCAAGGAAGATCTAAACTTGTGCTTGCAAGCCCACCAAGCAATCTCCTTGTTTCCCAAGCCGCAGCTACTAGCTCTCCTCAAAACTTGCTCCACATCCACCTCCTCTTCTCCCAAGTGGAATGAATGAATTATGCCTCAAGACTTTCCCCACAACCCCTACTTATACCAATCTAAGCCATAGGTCAGCCCTGAATATAAATTAAATACAAATACCGAAATTAAATGCCACAAGTCGGCCAACAACAACAATTAAATTCCCAAAATAGATGTCTTAGTAAAATCGCAATATCTCCTAGCTCCGAATGAATTAGAACTCGTGCTTCGAATCATAGGTAGAAATATAGGCCCTCTTCAATCCCTGAAATTTTTAGCCTCTAAATCTTTATGTAAAATTACTTATACAGCCTGAAATAGGAACCAAAATCCCAAGCAAGGCCGAGCTCCTTCTAGGCCATGCTAAGAAACCAAGACCATTAAATACATCAAAACCAATTACCCAAGACCCAAGTAGGTTTATAAAACTCTACCAAACCCCTCACATATGAAAATAAGTCCACATGACTCCATCAAATCTCCCAAACATGCAGGATAGCCAACTACCCTGGGATGCTCCTGCATCAGATGAACTCAGATTTTGATTTTGATCCCAAAAATGGATCCAGGACATTAACATTAGCTAGGGGTGCAGTTTTAGCAAAATTATGAAATGTTTTAAAAATTAGGTCAAAAAGTCAAAATGCTATATTAGGAATAGAAAAGGATGTGATGTGAAAGACAAGGAGTGAAAGACATGATCAAGAAGAAGCAAAAGGTGAGTGCAGTTGACCAACAAGTCCATGAAAGATGAAAGGGGAGCTCTCTCCATATGCAAGATGCAAAACTAAACTAACATGAACCTAAGAATGCAAACTACTATGAAAAGTGGTTTACTTGCAAGGTTACAAAGCCATTAGACTCTAATAATCATCATCAAGCTTTATTGGTAGCATCACAAAATCATACAATACACACTAGTATGACTATGGGTATATGAATATAATCTGTATCAGATATATATGTGGGAATCCCACCTAAGCATCAAAGACATGTAGGTCAAGATGACTAGTGCAGTGAGGTTCCCTAAGTTTAGTATAGCAAGATTATGCTCGCATCAAGACACAAGAAAGTCAAGATGACTATAAGCATGCACTTGTGCAAAATAGTCAAGGATAATAAATTGTAGCTCCTAGTGTCAAGTGGAACAAGCATGAATGCTCATGACAGTTAGGATCAACAAGATATACCCACAAATAGAAAATAAGTAAAACATGTCCTCGTGCCCCCAATCTTCTAGCCATGCATCATCGAGAACTACTTGAGGGAGAGAACACTCAAAAAAGAAATCATCATAGATAGCACACAAATAAATAAAGTCAAACAAGTCTCAGCGAGTCAAGTGTTTAAGTGTGTGTGTAGGTCATAGAGTCAAACTTTGAGTATCGCATCTGTTAGTGGAAAATATCATATCATTCTAGACTGTGGGTAAGATATTTGATAAGTGTTGAGAAACACTTGACGCTAGGGAAGTGTTGAAAAACATAGTTGGGGTGGTGTTGAAAAACACTATTTGAACCAAGGTGTCCTAAAGACACACATCCAAGAGACCAAAGCTAACACAGTTATGCCCCCTAAATAAAGACAAAGACTAATTCTAAACCAAGGCAACAAGGACAAGGCATGATGGAGAAAGGCTAAGTGTCGAGGATGAGTGCTAAGAAACAAGGGTGCCAAGGCCTCAAGTAGTGCCTATTTCTAGGTTTTCACCACTTGTTTGATTTTTTTAGGATTTTTTCAATTTTTTTGTATTTTTGATAATATATCATTTTTTTGGATTTTTTCAGGATCAATAAGTATGTACAAAGGATGCCCCTAGACAGAACAGGCATCAAACTTCCAAGCAAGATCACATCATGTAGTCCTAGTGTTTACCAAGGTGGAGGACAAGAGGGATTAGCAGGTTGGTGGAAGAGATGGAAGATGAGAGAATGAAGGAGAATGAAGGGAAGAAATCCTCAAGGGAAAACTCTTCAAGAGTATCCAAGCTAGGGAAAAAGTGTCATGTAAAGCACATTTGGATAAGAAATGAAAGGCCATCATAGGATAACTCATAAAAGCATAATGCAAAAGAAGGAAATGATGCAGTCCAAAGGAGTAGACATGTCAAGAGGCTTCATAGCATCGTGTTTTACTCTTTTTTATTAGATCAAGACCAAAGGGGAAAAGGATAGCGAAAGGCTAGAATGAATAAAGGAAAATAAATATGAAGGCTAAACATGAATGAAATGAAAGCAAGATGATCGTAAGATATCTCACAAGATAGCCAAATGTTCATGTATAGGTCAACATTGTCAAAATCAAAGAGAGAAGACGGAAGGGATGAAATATGTAGAAGAACTACGCATGATGCCTAATTACCAGGTTTTCATCACGGTACTTATCCAAGGCGCCACAAGGGAGTCACCATAGGACGAATTTATTTCTCTTTACTTTTTCTACCAAGGTGCCTATTTCTAAGTTTTCACTAAGGCACATTTTCAATTTTTTCATTATTTTTTTCTAATTTTTAATTTTTAATTTTTATCTTTTTATTTTTTTATTTTTATTTTTTTCATTTTTTTTTTTGGAAGAAGGCAAGCTTTTTAGATAATGCTCCTTGAAAGGATAAACCATGATATGCCAAGGATTCAAAATTATACACTCAAAGATGCTAATAGGGAAAGGAAGATGGAAGAGAAAAATGGAGGATAAGGTTTTATGTAAAGCGAGTGAGGTTGGAAGATAGGAGGAATAGGAAAATGAAGAAAAATGATAGAAGGTAGAAAGATAATGAATGGAAGGATTGTGAAAGGGTAGATGGAAAGGAAGGCAAGATCAACATCGACACACACCTTGAAGGGTGGCAATAAGATGGAGAAAACGTGAATAAAGGAGTATGTGAAGGAATATGGTGAATGGATAGCAAAGGTTACGGTTTCGGCGCATGGAAAGGAAGAATGTTTTTGGAAGAGGATGAAGTGGAATTCTTTGGAAGCTTGAATGTCAACTTCACTTTTTGCTCATCATCAAACTCTTTCAAGAGAGACTTTGGAATCCATATAGTCGTAGGCTTTTCATTTCTTTTTTATAATTCAGAGAGAATATCTTTAATGATGGATTTTGGAACCCATACTTGTCTTGTATTTTTCTTCTTAGATATATCTTTTGACTTTATCCCTCCATGTCGATTAGAGGAGACATGGTGATCTTTTTTTTATGGATTCTTGTATTGCTTCTTTTTATTGTATTGAACATTCAAGTTACTTCCAAAAGACTTGGAACTTGTGGAAGAAGAAGGAGGATATGACTGGGTTAGATGGGTGGGTGGATGAAAAGGATTCAAGGGTATGCATCTATATTGATCTTGAGGAAAGATAGGAGAGGGAGGGACATAAGGACCCAAGATGGATGACGAATTAGGAGAGTTAGGAGGGGAAAGTGAAGGGACATAAGGGCCCAAGATGGAAGGAAGACATGAAGCCCTTAGTATTGGTGGAGGGCCAAGGATGAAAGTGGAAGATACAAAAGGATAATCAATAAGTTCATCAACATCTATATGACAACCAAGGACATCAACATCTTTAGAGTGAGCATTAGGATTTGCAATAGGATCATGAACATCTTGAATAGAAGAAACTTCTTTGATAGGATTGTTTGAAGCTTGAAAAGACTTAGGAAGTGTAGAAAGTGGAAGCGAACATGGAGTGGTAGAACAAGAAGATGGAAGACTTTGATCTTGACAAGGAGCTTTGGATAGCATAAGCACATAATTTTTCTCTTGATTTTTAATAGGCTTAACATTGGAAGTAACAACACTATTTTTAATAACCTTAATGGAAGTATCATCTTTGGAAAGCGAAAGTGTAGCAAGGTTATTTTGATTGTCAATAAGGTCAACGGTGTAAGTAGTAGCTTGATCTTGCTTAGGAGAAGACTTAAGACATGGTGGAATGAATGAGAAAGGGTGTAAAGGATCAAAAGAACCATGAAATGGATAAGAGACATCATGAAAAGAATTGGATGACATGAAGGGTTCTTGATCTTGATCTTTCTTTATGTTCTTTTTTTTATCATTTTTAGAGTCCTCTTGACATGGAGCCACTTCTAAGGAAAAGGAAGCATGTTGGAATTGTATGGAATACTTTGGAAAAGATGGTGAAGGACTAGCTGAAGTAGGCATTATAGCGTATAAAGGCTTAGGCTCTTTAGGTGTAGCATTATTGAAAGTATTTGCAGCCAAGTGAAGGTTAGATTGAGTTTCTTTAAGAGGTAGCCCTTGAGGATAACTATAGGGAACCACATGAAAAGTATTAGGATTTTTTTTGGATGAAAGATTTGTGAAAGATTTAAAAGACTTGGAGGCTTTAGGAAATGTATGGTTATTGGAGGAAGTAGGGGATGAAAGGGAGCCATCAAAAGACAAAGGTCCATCATTAACATAATCTTTCTTGAGAGTGTAATCTTTATTTTCAGCATGAGAGTTCTTAGAGGAAGGATTCTTATAATATTTACATTTCAAATCAGCATGGTACATTTTAAATTCCTCAATAGAAGTAGATGTATCATCTAGGTATTGTTCACATAAATCATCAAAGTCTCTTTCAAAATCAAAATCATATGATCACCATCACGATCTATCCAATGTGACGACCCATTTCTAGTACGTACAAGCACATGACTAGGAGGACTATTAGGAATAGAGGTGTCATACGTATCACTACATTGTCCATCATCATAGTCATCAAAGATGGTCATATCACTCTTCGTGGAAGAGGTATCACAAGGACTATCATATTGCTCATCATGGTATGTCTTGAGACGAGGAGTAAGACTCTTGGGAGAAGTAGAAGAGGAATGAGATTGTGAAGAGGAGGAAAGTGAAGACCTAATGGAGGAAAAAGACTTGGATTATGAGGAATGCAATAATGTCTAGAAGAATCATGGTAAGACTTGGAAGATGAGGAAGGATGAGAAGAATTAGAAGATGAAAAATGTTTGGACGAAGGAGGTCGTTACAGGATCATGTGTATGATCCTAGCAAAGGCATCTAATTTAATCAACTTTTCTTTTATTTTTGCCATAAATATATCACCCATGAGATTTTTGGAGGAATAATATTCTTCAAATTGCGCAATGAGTTCAAGATCATCTATTGTCAAGAGAGGTTCCATAACAAGATAGTTGAAATTCATGGTTCTGGAAGAAGAGGAATCAAGCATGGAAGTGACAGAAGAGATGAATAGAAGAAGGTAGACTAGATAATAAGAGGAAAAGAATCAAGAAGATGTGAAGATTTTAGGAAGAAGATGAAGAAGTGTGAAGGAAGAAGAGAAAGGATGGAAATGGGAGACTAAGCAGTCATGGGAGATGTGGAAGAAAGAAGACCAAGAGTCATTTTGTGCAACTTGATACCAATTAAGGTCATTTGGATGTTGAGCAACATGTCATAGCACCTTAGATCTGACCCAGACTGACCAAGGAAGACTAGAAATGACAGAAATTAGCTTTGGATTGCAAACAGTAGTAAGATAGCAAGATGACTCTCTACGATAGTTCACAGGGTAGTAGAATGATACAATTTATCTAGATGATATTTTGCACAAAGGTCGTGTGATAGTTTCTGGGCAGTTGATCTGATAATATCCAAGCAGGTGGTGTAATAGTTGTGTAGTATCATACGATATTTGACCAGTGAGTGTGTAAATCTTAGTTTTGAAGCAATTTGACTAAAGTTGCAATTTGATGATTTCAATTTCTCAATTTGGAACGTGATAACAGTAGAAAATAGATAGGATTGAAAATAGTAAGTGATCAAATGTGTCATAAAACACTTGAACAAAGGAAAAGGCAACCTTTTCAAGACATGCACTTGGGATATCAAAGAAAAAAGAATCCAATGAGCACTACCATGATGTTTTGATGTTCGAGAATGTTTACACGGGTAGATCACAATGAAGACAATTCAAGCACTTGCTAGCCTAGAAAGACAAAGGCTCAATACTCAACAACTTGGCCCACACTTGATGTCCCATTGCCTCACACAAAGTGGTTGCCCACAATAGATATTGGCTTTGTCATGGAAGTGCCAATGACACAACCAAAGGAACACAGATGTTGAGTAAAATCTTGGGGTGATCTAGGTAGTCCACTAGGATCGATCCTTGCATCAAGATGTTGAGCGGCAAAATCAGGTAGCTTCTATCTACGGTTTGTAATAATGGCTTCCATTCACAATAACCCTCTTGCTCCCTAAAGGGACTCCTTACCTTGCGGCAAGTAACAGACCTCGTGGCCACAAGAGTACCTTAAGCATTCTTGCTTAACATTTTTCTCATGGTCACAATCCCATAAGTACTCACACCAAGTGAAGATAAGTATTACATCTACAAAGGTTTTGTGTCCTTGATAGCCTTGATTTTATAGTGGGTAGGAATAGTCAAGTATTAGCTTGTCCCCACTTGGGTCATTCCTCTTGATTGCTCAAGAGAAGGCTCACTAAAGGATTCTAAACTAAACAAGAAGTGGATCAACCTTTGAAAGTTGGGATTTCTGGTTCACCACAAGGGTGAAGAGCACACTCTCTTATCTTAAAATTCTTCCCCAAACACACCAAGCAATGTTAAATTAGCCTTCTTGCTTTCAAATTCTAAAGATGGTTCAGGATTTCTGGTTCACCAAAAGAGTGAAGAGCATAGTTTCCTACCACCAAAAGACTCTAATGACAAGATATTAAGTGACTAAGAAAAATGAACTAGTATAATGTCGCACTTAAAAATGAAAGAAAAGAACAAGCACTTGATTATTTTTATGCTTTGGGTGGCCCTGCAAGAAAGATTAGTAGCCCTTGTGCATTTGAAGCTTTAACATGTGTTCTTTTTAGCAAATAATGCAAGAAATTAGGGCACACCTACAAGCACAACTTGTTAGGCCCACAAAGGTTAGTACAAAAAAAAAATCAACTAAAATATGCAAATGAATCTCTGTCCTAACACAACAAATCAAAACTAGCAAGCAAACAAACCCAAATCTTGCAAAGAAAGAACCAAAATCAGTCACTACCAAGCCTGGGCGATAGTTCTATCAGAAAAAGTTTCACTCGATACTTTGTAGTATAGTGGTGCGATATTTCTTTTCAGAATGATACTTCGTACTACTTTCAGGTGATAGAGTGTAGTATAGCAGTACGACAGAACTCTATATGGGCGTATGATACTTTTACTAGCAAAGTATCGCATGGGTATGCAAAGAACTATCGTACAATACTAGAAGACTGTCATATGATACTCTGTCAGAGAAAACAAAAAAATAGCCGAAACAACAAGCTAAAAGTGATGAAAAAAATGTGCAGAAATGCAGGAAAAAGAAATGCAAAACAAAACTGTTCTACCCCACGATGGGCGCCAAGAATGTATGCTCAAAATGTGCACTTCTCTAAGCCATTACTTCCAAGGGAATCCATGGATTGGAAACCTTGAGAAAGAGACCTAGACCTCCCTAGGCATGGAGTGCAAGGATATTTAAAGGGCTCTCAACTAGAGATATTAAGCATATAACCTTGCTAGTAAACCATGCAATGAGAGATTCAAAAAGACAAGGGCAAGAATGTCAATATCTTCAAGAATCACAATGTAGAATGCAATGCAATTATGCTATAATGATAATGTAAGAATGCAACTATGCTATGAAAATGAGAGTATTACAAGCCTTTACTAATTAAGCTATGTGAGTTAAGATAGAACATGAAAGGAAACTAAGCTAAAATGCCATGGAAACTAAGCTATAATGCAAGAATGAAGACTAGAATGCAACAAGATCTCCAAAGCTCCAATGTCACCAAGAAAACCTGTAGCATAAGATTAGTATCAAGAGTGGGATCTTAAGAGTGGAACCTCTAGAATGAGGAAAGAGCTCTCCTTTTAAAGATAAATGGACCATGGAGATTAAGAGGCAAAAGATTTGATCAAGGGTGGAGTTTAAAAGTGGGATCAATCCTTGTGCACAAATCTCCTCCAATGAGAAAGAAGTGTTGACTTTTGTGCCCCATGTGAGACAAAAAGGCCTTTTCTTCTTTTTTATAAAATAGGAATAAAGCTTTATTTGTGCAACTTAGGATAAGAGGAAAGTGGGGGATTTTTATTTAATAAAAGGGGAGGAAATTCCTTTTAATTAAATAAAGAATTAGGATAAAATGGTTAATCCATAGAATATACTCAAATAAATGATAGAATTAGGATTTGATCAAAGAAATTGATATTGAATTGAAAACATTTGCAAAGCATTGAGTCAGGAAATTGATAAATTGTTGAATCGGGGCCCAAAGTCTAGGCAACCATTTTAGGGTGCATACAACAACAACTTCAGCTCTAAAGGAATTTATATCAGTATGAATGAAACAAGTTGTGTCATTATTCACATTTTGCTCTATCATGTGTGGAACCCTAAGCTCTCTTTCCACCTTTACAAACCAATCATCAATGTGGAAAGTAACAAAAGATAAATCACATTGTAAACTCCCACCCATAACAGCACTCTATTTTCTAGATAGTAATATTCAATAATGGGGTGGGATATCAACAACCAACCACTCATAGTTAGGTCCTTTTTAGGGTATGTTGAAAGTTTGTAAGGAAAGGATTTAATAGTTCCAATGATAGGAACTTCTCTTGAATCTAGGGCACACCACCTACCCTATGTTGTATCTACCTTAAGTCCTAATAACTCCATCACTTTAAAAGGCATCATAGTTTTGGATTCTCCTGAATCAATCATACAATTCTTAACACTTTTTCCATTCACTGAAGCTTAGGAAGAATGGATCAATATTCTCCAAATAGGTAGTAGCAGAGCTATCTAAATAAAATTGTGGGATCTAAGAGGTTATTCCTTCTTCCTCTTTCCTTTTCTTTGTTTCTTCCACGAGCTTATTAGAAATATTATCATTAGTAGTTTTAGATTTATTTACACTCCCTACCCATGCTAAAGTCTTGTTCTTATGTTCCTCTATTCATAACATTTCTAACAAAGGAACCTTAATAGTAATTTTTTATAGAAATGAAATCATATCAACTGAAGTATAAGGAGGTATTTCAATAGGCATACCTCTTTCTTCTATGTTTCCTTTCAGCTTGTTAGATTTAGTTCCCACATTGGGTTTGTCGGCCCCAACCACAAGAATGGTTGGTTTATTAGTCTTTGCCTTCTTATCGACATTATATGTTACATTTGGCTTTATTACCTCTCCTCTCTTGGGCTCCCATTTCTTTCCTTTTAGATCCTTAATCTTCATAGTAAGATTATCCTTGGGCTTACCCTCAACATAGGCATTGCTATTTTTCTTCTTGATGAGCATGCTAGCAGGCTTCCCAGCATCTTCGTTAACTCTTCTATTTCTCAACTGGTAATTACATTTGACCTGAGTAATCATATTTGTTGTGAGTAATTAATTTTGACTCCACATGGCACATAGGCCCCACCTTTTATCCCTTTATTAAATTGGACATGTGTCACCCAAGCGTGATCCCATGATCATTATCTCTCTTACAATTTTTGATGACGGAAATACGCCTACCATCTGATCGAAACAGACCTCTCCATGTTTTACCACCTTTTCAAACCACGTAATGTGATGTCAGATCTCAGACATGTGTCACCAAGGTGTGATGTCTTGATCATTAATCAACGAACAAATTTCATTCATGGGAATGTGCCTATCGTCTAATCAAACTTTATCTAACCTTACTTTATCTTCTTTAAAACCAGTCCCACAATCTCAAGGTGGACACAGGTGTCAATCAGGCGTGATCCCACAATGGCTAAAAGGCCTGGATCTTTGGTTAGCAGGATTAGGCCCATCGTTGGATTGAATCTTATCTGTGTGACATCTATCTTTTTCTTTATTCTCAGCCAAGTCCCACCATCTTCTAGTGTCACTCAGGCATGATGCCTTGAAGGGTAAGATTTGCACATATTTTGATCACGAGATTGCACCCACCGTTAGATCAAAATGGATTTGACATTTCTTTAAAACATGTCAAGAACTTTATACTTAGGAAATATTAATCACAGGTCCCACTTGAAAATATAACTTAAAAGGATGGCCCCTTTCGAAATAAAATTGAAACACATGTTTTAAAATGACTTAAGTGACTTCAAAAAGGTAACGATCAAATAGATCACACATAAGGTTTTGGACTTATGAAAAATTAATTTGAACCCCTGCCAAGATAATAAACCCTATTTCCTCAACCTAAGGCATGAAATGATAATTTTCTTCAAATTTTGTACTATGACAGGAAAATTGACCACCATGACTTATATTACATAAAACCAAATGAAATAGACCTATCAATAATTATTATATGATTATATTTAATTTTATTTATTAATATAAGTGGAAAAGGGCCTCTATCCTTATAGTTTAAAATATGGTGACTAAATAACTATAAAGACTAGTCAAGTTAGCTAACAAAAAGCAACACTACTAATTCAGAAGAACGCATATAAAGTTCTAGTGCAAAACTTAACAACCACCACAACACCTTAAAACAAAAATAATGACAATAGCTTCCAACAACATCCACCTACACAAAAACAACAAAAAAGTTACCCTTTTTCAAAGAAGTTGAACCTTCTTTTCCTTTCTTTTATGTTTTATTCTCCCTTTTTTATCTCAGACCCCATAGTTATCATTATTGAAATAAATGTTAAAAAATAAATGGGTAGATGTATCTACATGTCTTTGTTTTTATAGTTAAGTTTAGTTTATTATTGAAGAGCTCTAGTAAGTTGTCGATTTCTCCTAATTAGTTATCACTAGATTCTAGTTGTTGTTAGTTATGTTTAGTGTATTTTCAAATCAATCAGTTATTTTATAGGAAGATATTTCAGTCTTAAACAATTATATATTTAGATGCAATGTTTGATGAATGGATTAGCAAGTTAGTATTTTGTTATTACATTCAAAGTTGTTTTTTTTTCTTCTTTTTTTTTAGAGTCTACTTTTCTAATTTGGTATCAGAGAAAATCCTATTCTTTTAGAGAGGGAATTCAAGAAACAAATTGAATTGACAGTTTTGCAAAGGAGAAAGTTTTCCTATAAGGAAAGAGGAGCTTTAGCTACATGAAGAACCACATATGTTTAGAGGAAGAGCTTAAAAATTACAAGAAGACTATTGTGGTTGTTGTGTAATATTCACAAAGGTTATTTTTTTGTTCTTCATCATAGAAGTGACTAAAAATTGAAGTACATCACAAAAAATGTGATGGTCACAATTTTCACACACAAAAAGTGAAAATACAAATATAATTGATGAATAAAAGTTTATTGGTTTAGTGAATGGCTCTAAATTAGTAATTATATATACTAAAAGGAAATATTATTGGGAAACTAGAGATGAAAAGTTAAATCATTTATAGGCCTTACTCTATCAAATTTAAAACTTCATCATGTTCATTTAGAAAAACCATCTAAAAAAATTTGAGATAAACTAAATAAGTTTCTTGGAGTGAAAGCACAAGATCTTCAATGAAGGGGCAATACAATAACACATGCATTCATATTGGGGGGTTTAAAATGGGTAAAAAATGGGGACAATATATTGCCCAAATAGGGGGAGGGGGTTTTTTAGGGTTGGGGGTTTATATAGGAATACAGATGTGGGGGATATTGGAGGGGGGTTGATGAAAAAGGAGTTTAGAAAAATATTTTTTGAGAATCGGAGGGTTCTTTAGTATGCCACGAATGCAAGTGTTATGGTTTAGGTTCACTAAGTGAAGCCCCTGTGAATTAAAGGAATAATCACAAATTTTTCTTTGAAATTGAATTTATTTGTTAGTTTATGATGATTGATTAGGAAAGTACTCTGCATTCACCATGTATACTTATTGGGGTGTAATTTTTTTGTTAACTCATCAAACATTTTTGGTTTTAACTTGTCAAGATTTTTTAGGTTAATTTTCTAACTGGCATTGGTAAACTACCTAAAATGTCTATAAATAAGTGACAATGTAATGTGAAATTGTCATATTGTAATTAGTTCTTCACTAGATAATAAAATTAGTGGACATATATTTCGTTGGTGGATGTAGCCCATATTGGGTGAACCACATTAAATCTTTGTGTTATTTGTTTTTTATGTTATCCCTATTTTTGAAACTACAAAGATATGAGGTTGAAGGTAAGGAAATTTAATTATGCAAGTTAAAGAAGACCAAATGGTATTTTTTTCTTCTATTCATCACACTCATTTGGTTCAATATGGTTGAGATCACCTCCCATTGATTTGTTGTAAAGAAGACGATCACAGGGGAGTACAAACCATGTACCATGTACCAAAGATTAAAAGAATGGAAATAATATCGAAATATCTCAAATCAATCTAAAAATTAAGATAATACCACATAATAAATGAGTATTGGGGAAGGTGTGTCATTTTCCACATGTGGTCATATGGTGCATGATCATCACATGAGCTTGTTGATATAAGCCTTGAAATACATGTTGGAAACTGCAATTGAAACAATTATTGTATTGTCATTGATGTCAAACCTTAACTGGTAAGATTCTTTCTACTTAGGGAAGTACTATATCTATTGTATTGTTGTGAAGAAGGGATAGAAAGGACAGTAACAATAGGACCTAGGGAAAGGTTGAGTTATCTTGATACTGCAAAGTGTACTTGACTATGTTGCACAAGGATGAGACAATGTATTGTTTATCTTAGTAAGATTGAATACTAAACTGGTAGGCTTAACCAAGCAAAAATGAAGAAATCGTGTTTAAGCCAAGTGATGTTAGTGTTGACCAAGACAGTGTATGCTGAGAAAAATTTTAGTGTTGACTGAACATCAGTTAATTGCCGAGGGAGACAGTGTATGCCGAGGAAATAGTTTTTAGTATTGACCAAGCATCAGCATTTTTATATTTGAAGAGAATTCAGATTTGGAGTCCATATTGTTGAATTCTTGGATTATGTAAAATGCATTGACTTTATTTATTGATTATTTGAAAGCATTTATTGCACTGTAAAATATTTTATTGTAAATCTTTATTAGATTTGAGAAAAGGAGTTGAAGAACATAAAGCGGGTAGATTCAATGAATCTGACCTAACCCTAAGATCTATGAAGGAGATTGAGGGGAAAAAGATGAGCTAACCTAATTGAAGAAGTATTAAGGGAACCTAAGCATTAGGTATGCATATGCATGGGTGGAAAAGGATGTTGGAAGATCAGTAGATTTTATTGACTGTATAAGCAGAAAAGGCTAAAGGAGAAGTGTGGTGATTACTTGAAGAAAAGTTCCAAGCAGATCAGATATGGAGATGGAAATGTTTCAAAGTTAGTAAACCAGCATTTGTGTACGAAATTGGATCTAATATTTGCAAAGTGAGTTGTATGTTTTTCAGATCAATACTGCTGCTACTTTCTAACCATTGTAACAGTCAAAATCCTTTTAATAGAGGTTGACCTAACAGTCATGTTTAAATCCTTTAAACAAGGTTGCATTCTAATTGAGTGTATGTAAGTCCTATAACAAGGCTCACTTTTAACAGGGTGACTGAAATCCTTTAACCGGGTCACACCTAATAGTGTGTATTGTAACCTTTGATAAGGTTGGCTTTTAATCGAGCTTGTACACACAAAAGTAGTGCACTTCTATAAATCCTTACATGCAAGATTGCTCAAGAATGAGGCCTCACAAATTGATCCATAGCTCTCTATGCATGGAGTTGCAAGATTATGGATTTGCTCTCAGCTAGATCTATTGAGCTTGTGACCTTGCTAGTCAACCACACAATGAGATATTCAAATGAAGACAAGGGCAACAATGCCAATATCTCTAAGAATCAAATATGCAATGCAATGCAAATCTAAATGAGAATGAGTATGCAATCTAAGCTATGAAAGGAAAGTACAATGCAACTAATCTATGAAAGGAAATAACAAGTGTTACAATCCCTCCTATTAAGCTATGTGAGTTAAATCTATTGCATAAAAGGAAATCTATACTAAGAATGCCATTATCATGCAACTATGAAAGCAAATATGAAACTAAATGATGAAATGAAGCAAGTCTTCAATGTCTTCAAAAGCTCCAAATGTACCTAGAAAACCTGCAGCATAACATTAGCATAAAACATGATATCCAAATGAAGGGGAGAGCTCTCCTTTTATAAGAAATGCAAAGAAATGGACCATGGAGATTAAGAGGCAAAAGATCTTATTAATGGTGGAGGTTGAAAGAAGAGCAATCCATGTGCACAAGTATTCTCCAATAGGAAAATAGTGGTTGACTTTATGTCCACATGAGACAAAAAGTGTTTTTTTTCACTTTTTATCAAACAAGAATAATGCTTTATTTGTGCAACTTAGGATAAGAAGAAAAGTGTGGGGGCTTTTTTTTATTTAATCAAAAGGGGAGGAAATATTCCTTTTAATCAAATAAAGACTTAGGACTTAGGATAAATGGTTAGCCCATAGGATAAAAATCCAATATATGATTGAAATTAAGACTTGATCAAGAAATTGATAATGTTGAAAATATTGATTTTTGATAGAAATGATTCAGGGTTGATAAATCAAATAAATGGGGCCCAAAGTCTAGGCGACTATTTTAGGGTGCATACATTTTCCCCTCTTTGACTAATGTGTGATCGATTTGGGAGCACATGTAGTCAAAGAATGAAGTTGAAATGTGAGATCGATCTGGGATCACAAAACAATTCAGATATGAGGTCGATTCGGGATCATATCCGGACAAAGCATAAACAAAGCTTAGACCAACACCATCGCTACTAGGTGTAAATCAAGCTTTAGACAAAACTATCACCGTCGTTGCTAGGCAATAATCAAGTCTGAAAAATGGGAGATAAGAATCTCAAATTTGAGCAAAAGCTCGCAAAAGATGTCTGAATCAAGACAATCAAGGAATTAGGGATGAGAATCCCATAAATACTGCCCCCTCGGAGTCAAAATTGAAATCAAATAGAG
The DNA here is from genome assembly GCA_027943335.1 of Chamaecyparis obtusa. Classification (NCBI taxonomy): domain Eukaryota; kingdom Viridiplantae; phylum Streptophyta; class Pinopsida; order Cupressales; family Cupressaceae; genus Chamaecyparis; species Chamaecyparis obtusa. The sequence continues at coordinate 609,252 of BSBK01001066.1, read as the reverse complement.
AGGAACAGTAAAATCGATAAGGTTGATCAAATCAGAATGAAATCATAATCGAAGGTAAGGGTCAACAGGTTAACCATTAGGCAGTGAAAACATGCCCCAGTGAGGAAGTAGAAGAAAAGAAGTAGAAGACTAGAAATAGAGTGAATGAAAGACTAGAAGATGTGAGAGACATGGAAGGAAGAAATTCCACCGAAAATCAAATTATGCCTCAAAAGGTCAATCAACTGCGCAGAAGAAGGAAAAATTTTGAAACACAATTTTGACTATCAAGATGACCTCAGATTTTGATTTCGAGTCCAAAAATGGATTTTGGACATCGAAATTAACTAAGGGTGCAATTTTTGCGCAATTCTGAGGTGTTTTGAAAATTAGGTCAAAAAGTCAAAGTGCTATAGGAATAGAAAAGGATGTGATATGAAAGACAAGACGTGAAAGACATGATCAAGAAAAGGAAGGTGAGCGCAGTAGACTGACAGGTCCATGTAAGATGAAAAGGAGAGCTCTCTCCATATGCAAGAATGCAACACTAGACTAATCATGAACCTAGAAATGCAAGCTACTATGAAAGTGGTTGACTTGCAAGGTCACAATGCTTATAGACATCTAATTATCATCATCGAGCTTTAGGTAGCACTGTAAGATCATACAATGCACACTAGTATGACTATGTGGATCTGAATATGATCTATATCAGATAGGAATGTGGAAATCCCACTTAGGCATCAAAGACATGTAGGTCCAGATGACTAATGCAGTGAGATTACCTAAGTTTGATATGGCTAGATTATGCTTGTATCAAGACACATGAAAGTCAGGATAGCTATAAGCATGCACTTGCAAAATAGTCAAGGATAATACCTTGTCAATCCTTAGTGTCAAATAAGACCAGCATAAATGCTTATGACAGTTAGGATCAACAAAATATACCCACAAGCAGAAAAAAAATAAAACATGTTCTCACACCCTCAGTCTTCTAGCTATGCATCATCGAAAACTTCTCAGGGAGAGACCACTCATCAAAGAAATCCTCATAGACAGCACACAAAAAAAAATAAAGTCAACATATCTCAACGAGTTGATTGTTTAAGTGCGTGTGTGTTGGTCATAGAGTCAAACTTTGAGTATCGCATCTGCAAGTGAGCAATATCGCACTATATTTAGACTATAGGTAAAACATCTGATAAGTGTTGAGAAACACTCGACGCAAGGGTAGTGTTGAAAAACACTGTTCGGGGTGGTGTTGACAAACACCTATTGTGAAATTCCCCAAGAGACAAATGCACCTAAAGACCTATGTGAACATTTATGCCCCCTAGACCAAGACAAAGACCAATTCCAAACTAAGTCAAATAAGGTCAAGGCATGATGGAAAGTGGCTAAGTGTCGAGGACGCATGCTAACAAATAGGGGTGCAAAGGCCTCAAGTAGTGCCTGTTTCCAGGTTTTCACCACTTGAATTTATTGCAATTTTTTCTTTTTTTCCTTTTTTTGTATTTTTGCTACCAAGGCGCCTATTGCTAGGTTTTCACCAAGGCACTTTTTCTATTTTTTTTTTGAATTTTTGAATTTTTTTTATTTTTTTGTATTTTTTCAGGACTTTATATGCTTTTTAGAATTTTTTCAGCATCATACATCAATTTTTTTGGTATTTTTTTAGGATCATAAAATATATACAAAGGATGCCCCTAGACAAAAATGGGCATCAAACTCCCAAGCAAGATCACATCGTCCAGTCCCAATTTCTATCAAGGTGGAGAACAAGAGGGATTAGCAAGATGGTGGAAGAGATGGAAGACAAGAGAATGAAGGAGAATGAAGGGAAGAAATCCTCAAGGTCAAACTCCTCAAGAGTACTCAAGCTAGGGAAAAATTGTCATGAAAAGCATATTTGGACAAGCAATGAAAGACCAGCATAGGATAAGCCTCAAAAGCGTGGTATAAGAGCAGGAAAGGATGCAGTCCAAAGGAGTAGACATGTCAAGAGACTTCATAGCATTGTGTTTTCTCTTTTTTATTAGATCAAGACCAAGGGGGAAAATGATAGAGAAATGCTAGAATGAATGGAGGAAAATGAATATGAAGGCAAAACATGAATGAAATGAAAGCAAGGTCATTAGAAGATAGCTCACAAGATAGCCAAATGTTCGTGTATAGTTCAACCTTGTCAAGATCAAAGAGAGAAGATGAAATGGATGAAACATGTAGAAGAACTACGCATGATGCCTGATTGTCAGGTTTTCATCATGGTACTTATCCAAGGTGCCACAAGGGAGTGGTTTTCACCATAGGATGAATTTATTTCTCTTTACTTTTGCTACCAAGGTGCCTGTTTCCAGGTTTTCACCATGGCACATTTCCAAAAAAAATTTCATTTTTTATTCTTTTTGAATTTTTCTTTTTTTTTTTAAATTTTATAATTTTTTGGAAGAAGGCAAGCTCTTTAAATAATGCTCCTTGAAAGGATATACCATGATATGAAAAGGATTCAAAATGATATGCTCAAATATGCTGATAGGGAAAGGGAGATGGAAAGGAAGGTAAGATCAACATCGACACACACCTTGAAGGGTGGTGAGAGGATGGAGGAAATGTGAATGAAGAAATATGGTGAATGGATAGCAGAGGTTGCGGTTCAGGCGCATGGAATGGAAGAATGTTTTTAGAAGAAGATGCAGTGGAAGCCTTTGGAAGCTTGAATGTCAACTTCACTTTTTGTTCAATATTAGACTCTCTTAAGAGCGACTTTGGAATCCATATAGCTTTAAGCTTTTTATTTTCTTTTGATGATTTAGAGAGAATATTTTCAATGATGTATTTTGGAATCCATACTTGTCTTGTAGTTTTCTTCTTAGATATCTCTTTTGACTTTATGCCCCCATGTCGATTAGAGGAGACATGGTGATCTTCTTTTTTTGATGGATTCTTGTATTGCTCCTTTTTCTTATATTGAACATTCAAGTTACTTCCAAAAGACTTGGGACTTATGGAAGAAGAAGGATAATATGACTGGTTTAGATGGGTGGGTGGATGAAAAGGATTCAAGGGTATGCATCTATGTTGATCTTGAGGAAAGATAGGAGATGGAGGGACATAAGACCCAAAATGGATGACAAATTAGGAGAGTTAGGAGAGGAAGGTGAAGGGACATAAGGGCCCAATATGGAAGGAAGACGTGAAGCCCTTAGTATTGGTGGAGGAGGTCCAAGGATGGATGTGGAAGATGCAAAAGGATAATCAATAAGTTCATCAGCATCTATATGACAACCAAGGATATCAACATCTTTAGAGTGAGCATTAGATTTTTCAACGGGATCATGAACATCTTGAATAGGAGCAAATTCTTTGATAGAATTTTTCAAAGCTTGCAAAGACTTAGGAAGAGTAGAAAGTGGAAGTGAACATGGAGTGGTAGAATAAGAAGATGGAATTTGATCTTGACAAGTTGCTTTGGATAGCATAAGTGTATCAGCTTTCTCTTGATTTTCAATAGGCTTTACATTAGAAGTAACAACACTATTTTTAATAACCTTAATGGAAGTATCATCTTTGGAAATTGCAAGTGTAGTAAGGTTATTTTGATTATCAATAAGCTCAATGATGTGATTAGTAGCTTGATCTTTCTTAGGAGAAGACTTAAGCGGATGGGAGACATTATGAAAAGGATTGGATGACATGGAGAGTTCTTAATCTTGATCTTTCTTTATATTCTTTTCTTTATCATTTTTAAAGTCCTCTTGACATGGAGCCACTTCTAAGGACAAGGAAGCATGTTGGACTTGTATGGAAGACTTTAGAAGAGATGGTGAAGGACTAGCTGAAGTAGGCATTATAACGCATGAAGGCTTAGGCTCTTTAGGTTTAGCATTATTGAAAATATTTGCAGCCAAGTGAAGGTTAGCTTGAGTATCTTTAAGAGGTAACTCTTGAGGATAACTATAGGGAACCACATGAAAATCATTAGGATCTTTGTTGGATGAAAGATTTGTGACAGATTCGACAGACTCGGAAGCTTTAGAAAATGTAGGAGTATCAGATGAAGTAGGAGATGGAAGTGAACCATCGCAAGACAAAGGTACAATGTTAACATGATCTTTCTTGAGAGTTTCATCTTTATTTTTCACATGAGAATTCTTAGAGGAGAGATGCGCATAGTAACTATGTTTATAATCAGCACGAAAACCTTTCTCTTCCTCAATAGAAGTAGATGTATCATATTGGTCACAACAAATATCATATTCTCTTTCAAAATCAGAATCATATGGATCACCATCACAATCTACCCAATAGGATGACCCTTTAGAAATCACAAGTGTACCACAAGGATGATGCTTAGGAATATAAGTTTCATGGGCATCACTACATTGTCCATCATCATAGTCATCATAGTCATCATAGGTGGGTGTATCACTCTTTGTGGAAGAGACATCACAAGGAATATCACGTTGCTCTTTATGGTATGTCTTCTGAAGAGAAGTAAGACTCTTGGGAGAAATAGAAGAAGAATGAGATTGTGAAGAAGAGGAAAATGAAGACTTCATGGAAGAAGAAGACTTGGATAATGAGAAATTTGAATAATGTTTAGAAGAGTCATGATAAGATTTAGAAGATGAAGAATGTGAATAATGTTTAGAAGAATCATGATAAGATTTGGAAGATGAAGAATGATGAGAAGATTTAGATTTAGAAGATGAAGAATATTTGGATGAGATCATGAGTATGATTCTAGCAAAGGCATCTAATCAATCGAATTTTCTTTTATTTTTTCTATAAGTTTATCACCCATGCCATATTTAGAAGAACCATTGGAGGAACAAAATTCTTCAAATTGAGAAATGAGTTCAAGATCATCCATTCTCAAGAGAGGTTCCATGGCAAGATAGTCAAGATTCATGGTTCTAGAAGAGGAGGAATCAAGCATGGAAGAAATGAATAGAAGAGATGAATAGAAGAAGGTAGACTAGATAATAAGAGGAAAATAATCAAGATGAATAGAAGACTTTAGAAAGAATCATGAAGAAAGAAGAGAAAGGATGAAAATGGAAGACTAGAAAGACATGGAAGAAGTGGAAGAAAGAAGACCAAGAGTCATTTTATGCAACTTGATACCATTAAAGTCCATTTGAATATTTGAGCAACATGTAATAGCCTCTAAGATCCAACCTAGACTGATCAAGGAAGACCAAAAATGACACAAATCAAGTAGATAGCAAATGTTCACTATGCGATAGTGTCTAGGCAAAAAGTGTGACTCTTGACCAGTGAATGTGAAAAACTCAGTTTTGAAGCATTTTGACCAAATTTGTAGGTTGAACAGTGCAATTTCTCAATTTGACAAGTAGTAGCAGCAAGTAAAAGATAGGTTTACAAACAGTAGGTGATCAAACATGTCATAAAACACTTGGAACAAGGGCAAAAGCAACCTTGCCAAGACAAGCAGTTGTGATATCAAAATAAAAAACCTTATGAATGCTACCGTTTGTTTGAATGTTGAGAATGTTTACACTGGTATCACACAATCGAAGACACTTCAAGCCATATCTATCCTAAAAGACAAGGCTCAATACTTACCAACTTAGCCCACAACTTGATGCCCCCTTACCTCACACCAAGTGGTTGCCCACAAGAGATATTGGCTTTGTCATGGAAGTGTCAAACAACACAACCAAAGGGACACATTGTTGGATTTGATAACCATCAAATCTTCCCAAGAACACCTGCATGCAAAGACTGCTACAAGAATGAAGACAGAAGAGAAGGTAGAAACTATGGCGGCCAAAAGGCCAGAGACTGCAAAACCATGTTGCAAGAAAAATAATCTTCTATTAACAATGATGAAAATAATACAATCTCCTTATGAATTACAAAGCGGTGAATCCTTATAAAGGATACCAAAACCCTAAAAGAGAAACTTCTAAGAAAAGGAAACTTTCCTAAGTCTAACTTAAGCTAAGAGTAGAGAACTAATAATTAACTAATTTAATTATTAGCAATACTCGACTACTCTAACACCCCTCCTTAAGTGTAACTTAGGGAGAAGCAAAAAAAGCTAAACTACTACAGAAAGCAAGAAAGATGGGTCCCGGCAACTAGGCCTGATCAGGTACCCAAAACATAAAGCAAAAGATGTCCCAGAGAAAGGAACAAGAAGAGAGCAAGAAGCTCCTCCGAAGCATGTTTGAAAACTCTGTCAGAAGATACTGCTGGAACCCCCACTGAAGTGCATGACCAGGTAGAGAAGACAAGTGTCTGAAGAGCTGATCAATCGAACCAGGAAGCAATAGAACCAACAGGTGAACCCCCCCATAATGCTGAACTGGGAGAGGTGACAAGAACACTGAAATGCGATGCCAGAAACAGCTGCAGAAGAAGAACCAGGAACACCAACAGTGCAACAGAAGCACACACACAGGATAAAGGGCGGTGTCATAGACACAGTCTACATGGGCTAATGTCATGGAAGGTACACTCACTTGACAAGAGTGGATGCGCCTATAGTGGCAAATGCATCAGAATCCCCCCATGGCACTTTATAACTGAGTGCGAATACTAAAACTGAACCAGGTGAAAAAGATTCCAGAAATGCAGAAGAGGGCACTTTATCTTAGTGCATTTATAGAAAAAAGATACATCAGAAAGAGCATGCAAGCTCAGAAGTCAGAAAGAAGAGTGCACTAAGAAACCAGAAGAAGAGATCCCCGGACCTGTAGAACCAAGCACACCACCAGAGGGCATAAACTGCATAACTCGGAAGAGTGAAAACCTGGAGCAGAATCTGGAAGAAATACCTCTACCACTGAATAGTACATAGAATCATCTTTCCGACGATATCTCATTTGCCAAAAAAGGAGTTCGGAAGAGCCAGATATGACTCCCGGAAGGCAAAAAGAGATATCAGACTTCAACAGTAAAAACACTATTGAAATAGTGGAACCAAAAAACCTAACCTCCACCATCGAAAAGTGCTCGAAAAGAGCTTTCCGACGATATATGGAAGTTAGAAAGAGACCCCCGTATGCTCCTTGTAGAGCGAAAAAGGCCCAGGTACCCCCAAAAAGGCAAAAAAAGAGCCCCAGGGGCTAAAAAAAATAGGCCCCCGGGCGCATGGCGCGCTCCGGGGGCTGGGCCGCAGCCCCTGGTCGGTCATATGACCATGCTGCTATGAATATGAGCCCGCGGGGGCTGAAACGGGCCGCCACCGAAGGCGGGGGCCAGCGGAGCGGCGCTATAGGTGCCAGCGGATCGGCGGGGTCGCGGAGCGACACGGCGGAGGCCGCAGATAGGCGGTGCCGGGGGTGGCGGCCGGGCCGGGCGGCAGCTGGGCGGGCCGGAGCGGGGCCGGGAGGCGGCGCTGGTACCGGCGGTGGGCATGCCGGCGGAGCGGAGGGCGCGGGCGCGGGCGGCGGGGCCGAGGGCGGCGGAGGCCGCAGATTGGCGGCGCGGTGGCCGCTGGTGGCGCGGCGGAGGAGCGCGGGTGGCGCTATGTAAAAAACATTGGCTGCGTTAATTTCAAATGCAAAAATCATTAAAAACAATGATTTTTTAAATATTTTTTTTCGATTTTCGAGCCGTACGGCCCTAGGAGGGCAAAAATTTTCTCCTAGAAGTCACAGTGGCCAAAAACTGCAAACTTTATATGATTTTTGACTCTCCCGGACCTTCTAAGCGCAATGGCGGCATCTTTTTTTGCTCAAAATACCCCCAAAATTTTTATTTTTTTTTTTGCAGGCAAAAAAGAAACAAAAAATAACGTCCTGCAGAGAGTACCAGAACTGAAATTTTTCTGAAACCCTCCTGCATCTGAATCACTTCAACAAAACACGAACAGCGAGCAGCAAGATGGCTCTGATACCATGTTGGATTTGATAACCATCAAATCTTCCCAAGAACACCTGCATGCAAAGACTGCTACAAGAATGAAGACAGAAGAGAAGGCAGAAACTATGGCGGCCAAAAGGCCAGAGACTGCAAAACCATGTTGCAAGAAAAATAATCTTCTATTAACAATGATGAAAATAATACAATCTCCTTATGAATTACAAAGCAGTGAATCCTTATAAAGGATACCGAAACCCTAAAAGGGAAACTTCTAAGAAAAGGAAACTTTCCTAAGTCTAACTTAAGCTAAGAGTAGAGAACTAATAATTAACTAATTTAATTATTAGCAATACTCGACTACTCTAACACACATATGGTGAGTATCTTGGGGTGATCCGGGTTAGTCCACTTGGATCAATCCTTGCACTAAGAAGATAAGCGGCTAAAATAAAGGTGGCTTCTATCCTATGGTTCTTAGTAAGGGCATTCCATTCATAGCACCCCTCTTGCTCCTCATAAAGTACTAGGACCTCGCGGCCTCAAGAGTACCTTAAGCATTCTTGCCTAATATTTTTTCCATGGTCGCAATCCCATGAGCTACTCACATCAAGTGAAGACAAGTGCTATGTCTACCAAGGTTTTGTGTCCTCAATAGCCTTGAGATTATAGTGAGTTGGAATCACTCGCCACCAAGGAAAATGATGACAAGGTTGTCCCCACTTGGGTCGTTCCTCTTGATTGCTCAAGAGCAGGCCCACTAAAGGATTCCTAAGCTAAACAAAGAATGGATTAACTCTTGAGGTTCAAGGTTTTTGATTCACCACAAGGGTGAAGAGCATACTCCCCTATCTCAAGAATCTCTCCCAAACACACCAAGCAAAGAGTTCAATTACCCCCTTGCTTTCAAAACCTTAAGATGGGTCAAGATTTTTTGATTCACCTAAAGGTGAAGAGCATACTTCTCCTACCACCTCAAAATTCCTTCCACAAGGTATTAAGTGCCTATGAAAATGAAACAACTAGTATATGCCACACTTAATAAAGAACGCAATTAAACAAGCACTTGATTTAGTTTTTATGCTTAGGGAAGCCCTACAAAAACCATTAGTAGCCCTCTTTGACATGCGATTTATAGCAATTTCCTTCAAGCAAAGCCCCTACAAAACAACTTGTTAGACCCACAAGGTTAACAAAATCCAAAATCTAACAATGATTAGGACATGAAAAATCAAGTAATCTGCAAAAATAACTAGTCAAATGATAAAATCTGAAAATGAAACCATCATGGTTGGATTAGGCTCGAGAATACCTTTCCAACGATATATCACACTTAAACTTTTGATTCCATTTGTGAAAATTTCAAAAAAAATAAGTGCCCATTTTCCAGAGGCACGGATTTGAAAACGCTAGAATTTTTAGAAAATTTTAAAAAGATAGCTAAGAACCCGAAACTTGCAAGATAGATAAAATAGCTCATTGTCAGGTACAGACACAGTCCAGACACCAGTATCGCGTGATACTTCGCACCATAGCCGGGCGATAAAACTCAGTTTAGGCGATACTCTGCACTATGGGCGGGCGATACTTCGCCCGAGACCAGGTGATATTATCTAATATAGGCGAGCGATGCTTCTGACAGGCGAAGTATCACACACACATATAGAGTTATATCGCATGATACTTCTGAAAAGTATCGCATGATAGTCTGAGACAGAAAAATAGAGACTAAAAATTAAGCCAAAAACTTGACGAAAAATTGACGGAAAATGACAAAAATGCAGAAAAAGAAGGGACAAAGCCTATCTACTTTGCCCCACGGTGGGCGCCAAAGATGTACACACAAAAGTAGTGCACTTCTATGAATCCTTACATGCAAGGTTGCTCAAGAATGAGGCCTCACAAATCGATCCATAGCTCTCTATGCATGGAGTTGCAAGATTATGGATTTGCTCTCAGCTAGAGCTATTGAGCTTGTGACCTTGCTAGTCAACCACACAATGAGAGATTCAAATGAAGACAAGGGAAACAATGCCAATATCTCTAAGAATCAAATATGCAATGCAATGCAAATCTAAATGAGAATGAGTATGCAATCTAAGCTATGAAAGGAAAGTACAATGCAACTAATCTATGAAAGGAAATAACAAGTGTTACAATCCCTCCTATTAAGCTATGTGAGTTAAATCTATTGCATAAAAGGAAATCTATACTAAGAATGCCATTATCATGCAACTATGAAAGCAAATATGCAACTAAATGATGAAATGAAGCAAGTCTTCAATGTCTTCAAAAGCTCCAAATGTACCTAGAAAACCTGCAGCATAACATTAGCATAAAACATGATATCCAAATGAAGGGGAGAGCTCTCCTTTTATAAGAAATGCAAAGAAATGGACCATGGAGATTAAGAGGCAAAAGATCTTATCAATGGTGGAGGTTGAAAGAAGAGCAATCCATGTGCACAAGTATCCTCCAATAGGAAAATAGTGGTTGACTTTATGTCCACATGAGACAAAAAGTGCTTTTTTTCACTTTTTATCAAACAAGAATAATGCTTTATTTGTGCAACTTAGGATAAGAAGAAAAGTGTGGGGGCTTTTTTTTATTTAATCAAAAGGGGAGGAAATATTCCTTTTAATCAAATAAAGACTTAGGACTTAGGATAAATGGTTAGCCCATAGGATAAAAATCCAATATATGATTGAAATTAAGACTTGATCAAGAAATTGATAATGTTGAAAATATTGATTTTTGATAGAAATGATTCAGGGTTGATAAATCAAATAAATGGGGCCCAAAGTCTAGGCGACCATTTTAGGGTGCATACAGAGCTCACTTCAGAAGAGTGAAAATAATAGTAGCATGTTACAAAGTGGTTTTTCCCAGATTGGTTTTCCACTATAAATCCTTGTGTCAATGCTTGTGTGAATGTTTTGGTTTAAACATTTCTGTGTTTTACAAGTTAGATACAGTTGGGTAGTGGAGTGAAATGTTATATGTTTCTATTATTGAATCAGTGATGACCAAGTTGGTTTTGGTTGCTTGATCTGATTTAAAAAAAAGTTTTTGAAGTTGTTTTATACATCAGGACCTAAGAACAACTGATTCACCCCCCCTCTCTATTGTTCTAAATCATATTAACAATTGGTATCAGAGCTATGTTTCTTATTGGTGTTTAAAGAAATCAATTTTAAAGGGACTTGAAGAAAATGATCAAGATGTATAAGGAGGTACCGAAGCTAAATAAGGAAAACTTCCCGACATGGCAAAGCTTGATGAAGCTGCATCTAGATGGTATTGGTGATTCTACAAAGTACTACATTGAGAATGACTATGTCTCACATGTTGCACCTTTGACTACCCAGGAAATGAAAGCTAAGCAAGAACATAATCAGGCAATGCTGGAAATTGCATCTGCCCTAAGCTATCTAGAATTTGAGGACATTAAGGATTGCACAACTGCTAAGGAGATGTGGGACACTCTTGCAAAGATCTATGGTGGTGACTTATATGTACTGAAAGCTAAAGCTGAGAGTCTCAGAGGTAAGTTTGATGAGATGAGAATGCAAGAAGGTGAAAACATTGCACAATATTATGGTAGAATAAAAGAATAAGTGAATGCTATTAGAGGAGCAAATGGGATTATTGATGAAGAAACTATAATTGGAAAAGTACTAAGAACCCTACATCCTATATATGCTATTAAGATCTTAGCTATTCAGGAATCTAGATGTTACACTGCTAATGTGCTTACTTTGGAAGGTTTTGTTGGCAAGCTAACTACTTTTGAACTCTCTAACTATGATAACTTCACTGTTGGTAGTATTGGTAATGTTGAAACTACTTTTAAGTCACAATTCGTTTTGAACAAGCCTAAGAAGGAAAAAGAAAGATGCATAAGTGAAAGTGAAAGTGAAAGTGAAGGTGACAGTGACACTTCTAATGAAGAACTTGAAGATTTAGAAGCTCTTATGGCAAGAAGACTGAGAAGAGGAAAAGGAAGATATAAGGTAAACTCCATATTATACATTTTGCATGTAATAAAGTTGGTCATATAGCTACTAGATGTCCTAATAGGAATGATAAAGATGAAGAAAGAAATAGCAAACACAAAGATAGAAGAGATGACAAAAGCTACCGAAGGTACAAAGACTACAAAGGAAAAGGTAAGAAATCTTGTTACATTGTTGAAGAAGAAACTAACACTGATAGTGATGAATTTTTAATTGAGGTAGTCTATGTTGCAATGAAAGATGAATCTGATGAGGATGAGAAAACTGCATTGATTTCCTATGTTAACAAGAATGACAAATGGATTATTAACAATGGTTTTTCACATCACATGAATGGTGACAAGAGTAAGTTTGAGACCTTACATCATTATAGAGGTAAAAGTGTAAAATTTGGTAATGATGCAGCATGTCTTATTAGAGGAAAAGGTTTTCTTAAACTGATTAATAAGATCTCTTATGAAAATGCATATTGGGTTGAAGGTCTAAATTATAATTTGCATGTAATGTTTCTAAAAGAAAAATCTGACGCTTTTCAATTCTTTAAGTGGTATTTGGCTAAGGTTGAGAAGGAGACAGGTAGAAACCTGAAATGTCTTAGATCTGACCGAGGTGGAGAATTTACATCAAATGAATTCGATTTGTTTTGCAATGATAGAGGAATCAAAAGATAGCTGTCTACACCTAGCACACCTCCACAGAATGGTATAGAAAAAAGAAGAAATAGATCTATCTTGGATTGTGCAAGGACCTTGTTAATTGAAAAGAATGTGGCACAAAAATATTGGAAAGAAGCTATAAGTATGATTGTCTACACTCTTAACTGGGTACAGATCAAGAAAGGTACAAATCTGACACCCCATGAATTATGGTATGGGCATGCACTGAGTGTTAAATACTTTAGAATCTTTGGAAGAAAGTGTTACATATTAAAAGACAATAAGAATGGAAAGTTTTATGCTAAAAGTGATGAAGGCATATTCCTAGGGTACTCCATAAAAAGTAAAGCTTATAAGTGTTTGAACTCTAACACTAACAAAATTGTGGAAAGTGTGAATGTCAAAATTGATGAGTATGCAGAGAGAAATGAAGCTGACAGAAAAAGAGAATCAGAAGATTATAGATATTTTGTGTAAATTGAAGAAATAGAAGAGGCAAGTAATAGAATTGCACCTGATGCCAAGTCTCAAGTAAGCAATGTCAAGCAATAGGAAAAGGTTTCTGAGCATCAGGAAAACAGTGCCGAGAAAGAACAAGAACATGCCGAGCAACAAAATAATACTGTCGAGTATCAAGAAGAGGTTGCTGAGCATTCAGAAGCTAAATCTAACAATCTTGTTGGGGAACTTGATGAAACAGAGGAAAGTAGAGCATAACCTATTTTGGCAAAATATGTAAGAAGACATCACAAGCCTGAACAGATAATTGGAGACAAACATATTGGAATTCAAACCAAAAGTAAGACAAAGGATCTAACATGTTTACTGTGTGAGTTTGAACCTAAGTCAACTAGAGAGGCAATAGAAAATGAAGATTGAATACAAACAATGAATGAAGAGATTGACCAGATTGAGAAAAATGATACTTGGACTCTGGTGCCGAGACTTGAAGACAAAAATTTTATAGGAACAAAGTGGGTGTTCTAGAATAAGTTGAATAAAAAAGGTGAAATCACTAGGAACAAAGCTAAGCTGGTATACAAAGGCTATGCACAAGAAGGAATAGATTATAGGGAGACATTTGCCCCTGTAGCTAGATTGGAAGGAGTAAGAACTCCGCTTGCATATGCTGCCTATAAATATTTCAAGGTATATCAAATGGATGTCAAGTCTGCATTTTTAAATGGTATACTAGAAGAAGAAGTTTACATAGAACAGCCAGAAGGTTTTATTGATCCGAACAAAAGACACATGGTATGCAAACTAAACAAATCCCTATATGGATTAAAACAAGCTCCCAGAGCATGGTATGAGAGGTTGCATAACTATTTGATACAGATTGGATTATCAAGAACAAATGACACAAGAATCTATACATGAAAGATGAAGAAGGTAAAGGTATCCTGTTGGCCAAAATTTTTGTTGATGACATTATTTTTGGTGGACAAGATGCATTGTGTAAAAGATTTTCACATGAAATGCAAACTAAATTTGAAATGAGCATGTTTGATGAGATTAAATTCTTTGTTGGTTTAGAAGTATATCAGATGAAGAAAGGAATTTTCATTACATAGTCTAAGTATATTAATGAAATACTAAAAACTTTTGGGATGGAAGATGCTAGACTAGTGAGTACTCCTATGGTGACTGGACAAAAGTTATCTAAGAATGATGATGTTGTAGAAGTGAACAAGACTTTATACAAATCCATGATTAGAAAATTGCAGTATGTTATACATAGTAGACCAGATATTGTACTAGCTATTGGGATTGTGGCAAGATTCTCTTCCAATCCTAAGGAAACACACATGATGGCAATGAAAAGAATTATGAGATACTTGAAAGGAACTATTGACTATGGGCTATACTACAAGAAGAATGACAAATTTGAACTAAGAGTGTATACAGATGTTGATTGGGTAGGAAATGTAGATGAAAAAAAGAGCACTAGTGGTGGAGCTTTCTTTCTTGGATAGAGCTTAGTCTCCTGGATGAGCAAGAAACAAAATTGCATTTCCCAATAAACTGTTCATATTTGGTATGGATAAAACAATTGTTGGTAGGCATGAAAGAAGATATCACTGAACCTATTGTCATCTTTTGTGACAACACAAGTTCTACCAACATTTCTAAAAATCCTATGATGCACACTAAGACCAAGCATATAGCAATCAAGTATCACTATTTGAGAGAATTGGTATAAGACAAGGAAGTCTGAATGGAATATGTGAATACAAAAGAACAATTAGCAGACATATCCACTAAAGCTTTACCTAAAGAAGCTCATGAGTATTTGTGAAGTCAATTAGGGGTCTTTCCCCTAAGTGAGGTTGCCTAGTCAAGCTAGGAGCACTACATCAAATATGCTACAATAGAACATTTGACAAATTAATGCAAAAGATTGTCACAATTTAGGACTGGCCTAGAGCTATGAGGAAGAAGCAAAGACAGGGAATCGGTCATAAGCAAGATGAAAAAGGGAGAAACACTGAGCTGCACATATATTATCTACATCTACTGGATGTAAGTTTTAGTTGCTGCTTTGGCATTTTTGTCAAAGAGGGAGATGATCTGAGATGATACAATAACAAATGATACTGAAAGTAAGGGAGATGATGAACTAAAATGAAAGATCAGGATAGAGGGAGATCTAGATACTTCTGACAGTCACAAAAGCAAGGTTTATAGGATTCTGAATCAGAATGAAGATAAGGATATTACAAATTTTCTCTAATAGACAGATAATTTTTTAGATTGGTTGGTAACCAATGTGTTATTCAGGTGATATCATATCGTGTCACCATCAATGCCAAAGAGGGACATTATTGGAAATTGCAATTGAAACAATTGTTGTATTGTCATTGATGTCAAACCTTAACTGGTAAGATTTTTTCTACTTAGGAAAGTACTATATCTATTGTATTATTGTGAAGAAGGGATAGAAAGGATGGTAACAATAGCACCTAGGGAAAGGTTGAGTTATCTTGATACTGCAAAGTGTACTTGACTATGTTGCACAATGATGAGATAATTTATTATTTATCTTAGTAAGATTGAAGACTAAATTGGTTGGCTTAACAGAGCAAAAATGGAGAAATCATGTTTAAGCTGAGTGATGTTAGTGTCGACCGAGTCAGTGTATGCTGAGAAAAATTCTAGTGTCAACCGAACAACAATTAATTTCTGAAGGAGATAGTGTATGTCGAGGAAATAGTTTTTAGTATTGACCAAGCATCAGCATTTTTATATTTGAAGAGAATTCAAATTTGGAGCCAACATTGTTGAACTATTGGATTATGTAAAACGTGTTGACTTTATTTAATGATTGTTTGAAAGAATTTATTGCACTGTAAAACATTTTATTGTCAATCTTTAAGATATTTGAGAAAAGGATCCAAAGAATATAAAGTGGGTAGATTCAATGAATCTAACCTAACCCTAAGATCTAAAAAGGAGATTGAGCGGCAAAAGATGAGTTAACCTAATTGAGGAAGTATTAAGGGAACCTAAGCATTAAGTATGTGTATGCATGGGTGGAAAATGATGTTGGAAGATCAGTAGATTTTATTGACTATATAAGTAGAAAAGGCTGAAGGAGAAGTGTGGTGATTGCTTGAAGAAAAGTTCTGAGCAAATTAGATATGGAGATGGCAAAGTTTCAAAGTTAGTAAACCAACATTTGTGTACGAAATTGGATCTGATATTTGCAAAGTGAGTTGTATGTTTTTTAGATCAATACTATTGCTACTTTCTAAACATTATATCAGTCAAAATCCTTTTAATAGAGGTTGACCTAATAGTCATATGTTTAAATCCTTTAAACAAGGTTGCATTCTAATTGAGTGTATATAAGTCCTATAACAAGGCTCAATTTTAATAGGGTGATTGAAATCCTTTAATCAGGTCACACCTGACAGTGTGTATTGTAACCTTTGATAGGGTTGGCTTTTAACTGAGCTCACTTCAGAAGAGTGAAAATAATAGTAGCATGTTACAAAGTGGTTTTTCCTAGATTGGGTTTCCACTATAAATCCTTGTTTCAATGCTTGTGTTAATTTTTTGGTTTGAACATTTCTGTGTTTTACAAGTTAGATACAGTTGGGTAGTGGATTGCAATGTTATATGTTTCTATTATTGAGTCAGTGATGATCGAGTTGGTTTTGGTTGCTTGATCTGATTTAAAGAAAAGTTTTGGAATTTTTTTTATACATCAGGACCTGAGAACAACTGATTCACCCCCCCTCTCTGTTGTTCTAAATCATATTAACAATACAAACTATGTTTGAAGTGTATTAGTTAATCTTTTCACCATGACAAGTCTATCTATTGTACCATTTCCTTCATGAAAGGTGTATTGGTACTTCATGTCATCTAATTTATCCATGGGGCCAATACATCTCATGATTAGATCCTCAGTTTTCAACCCACGTTACATATTCTCATAAGCGCCATTATCACATTGAGGGAATCACTCTCAATAATGACATTTTTGAACCCCTAATTAACAACCAAATATTAATATGATTTAGAACAACAAAGAGGGAGGGTGAATCAGTTGTTCTTAGGTCCAGATGTATAACACAAACTTCAAAAATTTTCAACAAATCAAATCTAACAACCAACACCTACTCGGTCATCACTGATTGTCTAATAGAAACATATAACATTGCAGTCCACTACACAGCTGTATCTAACTTGCAAAACACAAAAATGTTTAAACTAAAACATTCACACAAGCATTGACACCAGGATTTATAGTGGAAACCCGATCTGCAAAAAACCACTTTGTAACATGCTACTATTATTTTCACTCTTCTGAAGTGAGCTCGGTTAAAAGCCAACCCTATCAAAGGTTACAATACACACTGTCAGGTGTGACCTGGTTAAAGGATTTTAATCACTCTGTTAGAAGTGAGCCTTGTTATAGGACTTACATACACTCCATTAGAATGCAACCTTGTTCAAAGGATTTAAACATATGACTGTTAGGCCAACCTTTGTTAAAAGGATTTTGACTATTACAATGGTTAGAAAGTAGCAACAGTATTGATTTGAAAAACATACAACTCACTTTGCAAATATCAAATCCAATTCCATACATAGATGTTGATTTATTGACTTTGAACCTTTTCCATCTCCATCACTAATCTACTCGGAACTTTCCTTCAAGCAATCACCACACTTCTCCTTCAGCCTTGTCTACTTATACAGTCAATAATATCTACTGATCTTCCAGCATCCTCTTTTCACCTATGCACACACATACCTAATGCTTAGGTTCCCTTAATACTTCCTTAATTAGGTTAATTCATCTTTTGCCGCTTAATCTCCTTCGTAGATATTAGGGTTAAGTTAGATTCATTGAATCTACCTGCTTTATGTTCTTCGAATTATTTTCTAGAAATATCTCAAATCTCTTAAAGATTTACAATAAAACATTTTATAGTGCATTCAATACTTTCGTACAATCAATAAATAAAGTCAACAAATTTTACATAATCCAAGAATTCAACAATGTCGGCTAGAAATCTGAATTCTCTTCAAATATTAAAATACTGAAGCTTGATCAATATTGTGTTCAACTTCTTGGTCTTAACTTAGAAAGCTCGGTCAATACTAAAAATTGTTTCCTCGGTAATTAACTGATGTTCGGTCAACACTAAATTCGCTCAACATACACTAACTCGGTCGACACTAACATCACTCAGCTTAAACAAGATTTCTTCACTATTGCTCGGTTAAGCCTACCAATTTATTCTTCATTTTTACTAACATAAATAATACATTGTCTCATCATTGTGCAACATAATCAAGTACTATTTGAAGTATCAAGATAACTCAATCTTTCATTAGGTGCTATTGTTACCATCCTTTCTTTCCCTTTTTCACAACAATACAATAGATATAGTACTTTCGTAAGTAGCAACAATCTTACCAATTAAGGTTTGACATCAATAAAAAAAAAACAATTTCTTCAATTGCAATTTCCAACAATCTCCCTCTTTGGCATTGATTGCAACACCATATGATATCACCTGAATAACACATGGATTACCAACCAATCCAAAAACTTATCTATCCATCAGAAATATTTGTAATATCCTTAGCTTCATTCTGATTCAGAATCTATTAGCCTCACTTCTGTGACTATCCATAAATATCCAAATCTCCCTCTATCTTGATCCTTCATCTCTATTTATCTTTCTCAGGTTATGATTCATTTCAGTCTCATGTGTTATAATATCATCTCAGTCCATCTCCCTCTTTGACAAAAATGCCAAAGCAACAACTAAAACATGCATCCATCAGATGTAGATATCATATGTGTAGTTCAGTGTTTCTCCCTCTGTCATCTAGTATATGACTGATTCTTTGTCTTTTCTCTTCTTTTCACAACTCTAGGCTAGTCCTAAAGTGTGACAATCTTCTAGATCAATCTGTCAAATATTCTGTTGTAGCATATTTGATGCAATGCTTCTAGCTTGACTAGGCAGCCTCAATTAGGGGAAGGACCCCTAATTGACTTCTCAGATGCTCATGTGCTTCTTTAGGTAAAGCTTTAGTGAATATGTCTGCTAATTGTTCTTTTGTATTCACATATTCCATGCAGACTTCTTTATCTTGTACCAACTCTCTCAAGTAGTGATACTTGATTGCTATGTGTTTGGTCTTTGTATGCATCACCAGATTCTTAGAAATATTTATAGCACTTGTGTTATCACAGAAAATAACAACTAGTTCATTGATTTCTTCTTTCATTCCTACCAACAATTGCTTTATCCATACCAAATTTGAACAGTTCACTACAACAACAACATACTCGGCTTCAACAGTAGATTGGGAAATGCAATTTTGTTTTTTGCTTGTCTAGGAGACTAATCTCTATCCAATAAAGAAATCTCCACCACTAGTACTCTTTCTATCATCTACATTTCCTGCCCAATCAGCATCTATATATACTCTTAGTTCAAATCTTTCATCCTTCTTGTAATATAGCCCATAGTCAACAGTCCCTTTCAAGTATCTCATTATTCTCTTTACAGTCATCATGTGTGTTTCCTTAGGATTGGCAGAGAATCTTGCCACAATCCCAATAGCTAGTGCAATATCTAGTCTATTATGTACAGCGTACTGTAATTTTCCAATCATAGATCTATACAAAGTCTGGTTTACTTCTGTAGCATCATCATTCTTAGATAACTTTTGTCTAGTAGCCATAGGACTACTCACTAGTCTACAATCTTCCATCCCAAAAATTTTCACTATCTCATTAACATACTTATACTATGTAATGAAAATTCCTTTCTTCATTTGATATACTTGTAAACCAACAAAAAATTTGATCTCACCAAACATGCTCATTTCAAATTCAGTTTGAATTTCATTTGAAAATCTTTTACACAAGGAATCTTATCCACCGAAAATAATATCATCAACAAAAAATTTTGCCAACAAGATTCCTTTACCTTCTTCATCTTTCATGTACAGATTGCTTGTGTCATTTGTTCTTGAAAATCCAATCTATATCAAGTAGTTATGCAATCTCTCATACCATGCTCTAGGAGCTTATTTTAATCCATATAGTTCTTTGTTCAATTTGCATACCATGTGTCTTATGTTTGGATCAATAAAACCTTCTAGCTGTTCAATATAAACTTCTTATTCTAGTATACCATTTAAAAATGCAGACTTATCATCTATTTGATATACCTTGGAATCTTTATAAGAAGCATAAGCAAGAAGAGTTCTTACTCCTTCCAATCTAGCTACAATGGAAAATTTCTCCCCATAATATATTCCTTCTTCTTGTGTGTAGCTTTTGCATACCAACCTAGCTTTGTTTCTAGTGATTTCACCATGTTCATTCAACTTATTTTAGAACACCCACTTTGTTCCAATGACATTTTTGTTTTCAGGTCTCGACACTAGGGTCCAAGTATCATTCTTCTATATCTGGTCTATCTCTTCATTCATTGCTTGTATCCAATCTTCATTTTCTAATGCCTCCCTTATTGTCTTAGGCTCAAATTCACACAGTAAACATGTTCGATCCTTTGTCTTACTTCTGGTCAGAACTCCAGTATCTTTGTCTCCAATTATCTGTTCAGGCTTGTGATGTCTCCTTACATATTTTTCCAAAATAGGTTCAGTTCTCATTTCCTCTAATTCATCAGGTTCTCCAACAAGATTGTCAAATTCAGCTTCTGAATGCTCAACAACCTATTCCTGATACTCGGTAGCATCTTCCTGTCGCTCGTCATGTTCTTGTTCTCTCTTGGCACTATTTTTCTAATGCTCGGCAACATCTTCCTGTCGCTCAGCATCAAGTGCAAGTCTGTCACTTGCCTCTTCTTCTTCTATATACGCAAAAGATTTGTAATCTTCTAGTTCTCTTTTACGATCAGCTTCATTTCTTTCTGCATACTCATCAATTTTGACATTCACACTTTCCATAATTTTTTTAGTGTTAGAATTCAAACACTTATAAGCTTTACTTTTTGTTTAATACCATAGGAATATGCCTTCATCACTTTTAGCATCAAACTTTCCATTTCTATTATCTTTTAGTATGTAGCACTTGCTTCTAAAGATTCTAAAATATTAAACACTCGGTTCATACCCATGCCATAACTCATAAGGTGTCAAATTTGTACCTTTCTTTATCTGTACCCAGTTAAGAGTGTAAATAGTTGTACTTATAGATTCTTTCCAGTATTTATGTGCCACATTGTTTTCAATCAACAATGTCCTTGCACAATCCAAGATAGATCTGTTCCTTCTTTCTTAGATATACCGTCCTGTGGAGGTGTTCTAGGTGCAGACATCTATCTTTTGATCCTCTATCATTGCAAAATAGATTAAATTTATTTGATGTAAATTCTCCACCTTGATCAGATCTTAGACATTTCAGGTTCCTACCTATCTCCTTCTCGACCTTAGCCAAATACCACTTAAAGAATTAAAAAGCGTCAGATTTTTCTTTTAAAAATATTACATGCATCATCCTGATATGATCATCAACAAAAAAATATATATATCTAGCACCACAATAGCTTTGTACACCCATAGGTCCACAAAGGTCAGTATGAACCAAATCTAAAATATTTTTAGAAGTAAAGGTTTTTCTCTTGAAACTTGACTTTGTCATTTTTTGTAATTGGCATTCCTTGCACATCACATTCTCAGGTTTCTTCAATCTAGGTAGACCTCTTACTTTCTTCTTCTTACTTATTTCTACCAGATTATCAAAGTTAACATGACATAGCCTCTTATGCCATAACCAAATATCATCAAGTTGTGCAACCATACATGTTTCTTTAGATAGGTCAAGATAGAACAAATTACCTCTAGCCTGTTCTCCACTTCCGATTAGTTCACAAGTGGTATCAAATATTTTAGCCATCTTGTAATGAAATTCCACTTAGTAACTAGTACTATTAAGCTGTGCAACACTTAGAAAATTATAGTTTAGACCCTCAACCCAATATGTATTCTCACAAGAGATCAGTCAACTTAATCAATCATTCTCCTCTAACAGGACATGGTACATCATTACCAAATTTTACACTTTTACCTCTATAATGATGTAAGGTATCAAACTTACTCTTGTCACTAGTCATGTGATGTGAACAACTACTGTCAATAATCCATTTATCATTCTTGTTCACATAGGAAATCAATGCACTTTTCTCATCCTCATCAGACTCATCTTTCCTTGTAACATAGAGTACCTCAATTTCAAAATCATCACTATCAGTGTCAATTTCTTCTTCAGCAATGTAACAAGATTTCTTACCTTTTCCTTTGTAGTCTTTGTACCTTTGGTAGCTTTTGTTATCTCTCTTATCTTTGTGTTTGATGTTTCTTTCTTCATTCTTATCATTCCTGTCAAGACATCTAGCAGCTATATGACCATCTTTGTCACATGCAAAACATATAATAGGGAGTTTACCTTTATACTTTCATTTTCCCCTTTTTAGTCTTCTAGCCATAAGAGCTTCTAGATCCTCAAGTTCTTCATCAGAAGTGTCACTACCACTTTCATTTTCACTTTCACTGATGCATCTTTCTTTTTCCTTCTTTGGTTTGTTCATAACTAATTGTGACTTAAAAGCATATTCAACATTACCAATACTACCAATAGTGAAGTTATCATAGTTAGAGAGTTCAAAAGTAGTAAGATTGCCAACCAAACTTTCCAAAGTACATTTGCAGGGTTACATCTAGATTCTTGAATAGCTGAGATATTAATAGAATATATAGGACATAGAATCCTTAGTACTTTTCCAATTATAGTTTCATTATCAATAGTTCCATTTTCTCCTCTAATAACATTCACAACTTCTTTTATTCTACCACAATATTGCACAATATTCTCACCTTCTTGCATTCTCATTTCATAAAACTTACCTCTGAGACTCTCGGCTTTATCTTTCAGTACATTTATGTCACCGCCATAGATTTTTGCAAGAGTGTTCCACATCTCCTTAGCACTTGTGCAATCCTTAATTTCCTCAAATTATGGATAGGTTAGGGCAGATAGGTTAGGGCAGATGTAATTTCCAGCATTGCCTGATTATGTTCTTCCTTAGCTCTCATTTCCTTAGTAGTCAAAGGTGTGACAGGTGAGACATAGTCATTCTCAATATAGTCTTTGTAGAATCACCAATATTGGCCAGATGTAGCTTCATCAAGCTTTTCCATGCAGGGAAGTTTTCCTTATTTAGCTTCAGTACCCCCTTCTTATACATCCTGATCATTTGCTTCAAGTTCCTTTAAACTTATTTTTTGTAAAAACCAACAATAAGTAACACAGCTTTAATACCAAATGTTAATATGATTTAGAACAACAGAGAGGGGGGGTGAATCAATTGTTCTCAAGTCCAGATGTATAAAACAAACTTGAAAACTTTTCAACAAATCAAATCTAACAACCAACACCTACTCGGTCATCACTGATTGTCTAATAGAAACATATAACATTGCAGTCCACTACCCAGCTGTATCTAACTTGCAAAACATAGAAATGTTTAAACCAAAACATTCACACAAGCATTGACACCAAAATTTATAGTGGAAACTCGATTTGGGAAAAACCACTTTGTAACATGCTACTATTATTTTCACTCTTCTGAAGTGAGCTCGGTTAAAATCCAACCCTGTCAAAGGTTACAATACACATTGTCAAGTGTGACCCAATTAAAGGATTTCAATCACTCTGTTAGAAGTGAGCCTTGTTATAGGACTTACATACACTCCATTAGAATGCAACCTTGTTCAAAGGATTTAAACATATGACTGTTAGGTCAACCTTTGTTAAAAGGATTTTAACTATTACAATGGTTAGCAAGTAGCAACATTATTAATCTAGAAAACATACAACTCACTTTGCAAATATTAGATCTAACTCCATACACAAATGCTAGTTTATTGACTTTGAACCTTTTCCATCTCCATCGCTAATCTACTCGGAACTTTCCTTCAAGCAATCACCACACTTCTCTGTCAGCCTTTTCTACTTATACATTCAATAATATCTACTAATCTTCTAGCATCCTCTTTTCACCTATGCACACACATACCTAATGCTTAGGTTCCCTTAATACTTCCTCAATTAGGTTAATTCATCTTTTTCCGCTTAATCTCCTTCGTAGATCTTAGAGTTAAGTCAGATTCATTGAATCTACCTGCTTTATGTTCTTCGACTTCTTTTGTAGAAACATCTCAAATCTCTTAAAGATTTACAATAAAATGTTTTACAGTGCATTCAATGCTTTCATACAATCAATAAATAAATTCAACACGTTTTACATAATCCAAGAATTCAACAATGTCAGCTAGAAATCTGAATTCTCTTCAAATATAAAAATATTGATGCTTGATCAATATTGTGTTCAACTTCTCGGTCTTCACTTAGAAAGCTCGGTCAATACTAAAAATTGTTTCCTCGGCTAACATTGTCTTCCTCGACAATTAACTGATGTTCGGTCAACACTAAATTTTCTCGACATACACTAACTCGATTGACACTAACATCACTCGGCTTAAAAAAGATTTCTTCACTTTTACTTGATTAAGCCTACCAGTTTAGTCTTCATTCTTACTAAGATAAACAATACATTGTCTCATCATTGTGCAACATAATCAAGTACTCTTTGAAGTATCAAGATAACTCAACCTTTCCTTAGGTGCTATTGTTACCATCCTTGCTTTCCCTTCTTCACAACAATACAATAGATATAGTACTTTCCTAAGTAGCAACAATCTTACCAATTAAGATTTGACATCAATGACAAAACAAAAATTGCTTCAATTGTAGTTTCCAATACCAAATCTATCCCATGAAAATTCATTTCCACCTCAGCCACATGGGTTGTTTGAACACACCATTTTATTGAATAGGCGAGTAGGATTTTACCACATCTATATACAATGAGACCATGCCCACCCGTCTGACCATGGTTCCCAACTGAAGACTCATCGAAATTGAATTTAACTGATCCACTTTTGAGTGGGGGGACCAATTCATGTTTATAGTTAGTTTACATTTTCTAACCATAAAATTCAATTGGATTGGGTATTTTTTATTCTTGTGCTGGGAATTAAGGTTTCTCAAACTTTATAATATCCTAACATTTATTTATTTTCATATGTTATAGTTATCTATACATATGCTTATTTATTATCTTGTGCAAGTTAGCATAGTGAGTTGTAATCCTATAGGAAAGGTGAGTTGTTATCATAGGCAACCTCAACCATATTAAAATCACCACACATAACCCAAGTGGCAGGTGGTAATAAATCAATTGTTCAACACAAAAGCTAAGATCTCTCCATAACATCATTGGCAGCATAAACATTTATTACCCCAAAAGAATGATTATTTATTTTCATGAGGACCCAAACCAATATTTTCATTAGGTATAGCCCATGAGAAACTACTATATCTTATTGTCATGGCAAAAGAAGGGTGACAACCCCTCCATGACTAACTTCATGGTCTAAAGAAAAAACCAGACTATTTGGCCAAATAATATGACATGCGACAAATAACATGAAGGCTACTTTATTTACTTCCTAAAGGAAAAAAACTTTAGGAACAAGATCTAATTTTAATGAACATCACACACAACATACTTTTGAGAGAGGTTTGTGAAATCTTAACATTTCATGATATGAAATTCATTATGTAGTATCATGCATGTTATCCTCATCCCCAAGAGGAGAAACTATTGTGCAAAAAGTCTAATTATGGATGGAAGGTGGGGTATAAATCCCCTCAAATCACCCAACATTTTTCTAGGCCTCACCATCTAAATCATCCCCCCAGGGGGACTGTGAGAATGATGCAAGGAGATGATGAGCTAGAGATTAAAGAAGCATGTTAGGAAAAGGTAATACTGAGGGGGGTGAATCAATATTATTGAACTTTAAATTAAACTTCAACCAATTATAAATAAACCAAAGCAATGCTGAAATGAAAAGAACATATAAGCACAACACATAACTCATGACACCATGATTTGTTCTCGAGGAAACTCTAGCCAAGGGAAAACCCCGGTGGGGATGATACACACAACTATGTACTAAAATATTATATCTCTGTTAGGAGATCTAGCCCTGTTAGGAGTTGACTGTTACATAGTACATTTCCTTGCTAGAGGATTACAAAACCCTGTTAGGGGATACAAAACACCTGGTTAAAGGTGGTGAGCATACAACTGTTACAATCAAAATTGTCTCAAAAGATTTCTCTAAAAATGAACAATACAAGTACTTCCTTTTCTTAGATAGTTCTGGTTATAGCTCTATCACATACTGATCTTGTATCTACTCTCTGGTTTCTAATTCACATCATCATTATCATATACATATATATCACTTATATAAAACACTCTATACTTATACACAATCTACCATCCAGTCAACTCTTAGAATACTTCACAAAACATAATAATAAATTATGTAAAAGGTAAACATAGAGTCGGCGATCTGATATTACCAAAGTGTCAGAAATATATCTTATCCATCTGAATTATCATGCTACCATATTCAGTTTTCTTTTCTCTATCATCGCAACTGTTCATGTGCCTTAATAAATTGATTCTCTATCTTCACACACCTTCAAATCAACGTATCTCTCTGATCTGATTCCAAAACACATGTGATCTTAATAGAAGGTCCTAAATATCCCAAAATACCTTTTACTATCTTTGTAATCCATACTTCATCATATACTGACATTGCTAATCAAAATTGTACACCAATAGACTATTGTCCTAATCCTATACTTAGTCATTTTCATGACTGTGACTCCAGTATCAAAACTCTCTGCATGCGATCACTCCAGCATAAGTGTTTCCATGAATGACAACACCCAAGTGATCCCTAGTGCCCCAAAACACCACTTTCCAACAATATCTCCCTTTGGAATTGATGGAAACACTTAGTGAAAAATGACTAAGTGTCAAAAAGCACTAACTTCCTTCTACTATACACATAACTCTTTTTTTTGTTCTCTTTCTCTTTTTCTCTCTCTTTTTTAATTCTTTTATTTTCTCCTTATTTACTCTTCTCTTCTTTTCTATTCTTCCTCTCTTTATTTTTCTCTTCTCTTCCTCTCCCATTGACATCAATAGCAATGGTACTTACAAACATTTCAAAAATTCTAAGCACATAAAAGGCTTGGTGCTTACTCACCAGTTTTAAGACATCTTGGAAAGAGTTTTCCAAGGTCTTCACTTCCTCATCCTATAATTTGATCAATAGCTCACTAGCATGGATCAATCCATTTAGTGCATATGATTTTGTCTACATTGCCTTAAGCTCAGTAGGTGTTGTCATAGACATTGATCCTTCAACCTTTTCCACCTCTGATAGATGTGTCTCAAGAATTGATAGCTTAGGGGTTATTAGGCTCTTCAATGGCCCAAATTTGTCTACCACTCTCCCTTTCTCCATTTCAAAAAAATTGATTTTATCCAATAGCTTGGAGGCTTTTTTATCCATTTCAATCACAGTTAGTGAAGATGTTTCACAATTGTCCATCAAACTGTAAAGTGTAGCCCTCTATGTGGCTATAATTTCCTCAATGTTCTTTACATGTCTGCAAGGACTTATGCAATAACTGTATATATTTCTACCTTGTGCTACACAACTCTTATCCTTAAGAGTATTAGCCTTGAGAATGTCTAAGTCCCATGAGATGGATTGACAATATACTTCTCTCGATTTCTTTTCCAAGAACCACTTTTTTTCCTTTTCTTTTGTAGTCTTTAGAAATGACTCAAAGTGACTATCAAAGCTATCTAGTACCATGCCTAGGTTCATTGATTCATCCTTTCCTTGAAGGTCAATAGGTGTAGGAAGTAATTTGTTTAATTTGTCTCTACAACCCTAGTCATCACTTTAACTCTTTTATCACCTTTCTGTACTGATCTTTCTTTAGCCTTGGCAAAGGCCATGAAGGATAGCCTCATAAGCTCTTCATCATCCATGCTATCTACATCAGCACACCGGTTTGGCCATACTTGCCAATAATAAATTAGAAGAGGTGTCAAGTTCTTATTGTTCATCCATTCTAACCTTAGCTACTTTCTCTATCTCATTTTCTTCTATCTTCCTTTCTTCTTTTTGAATTTACTTTTCATGTAACTTCTCTTCTTGTTTCTCCTTAGTTTTATCTTCCTCTACCTATCCTTGGACTTCAACTTTCATCGCACTGTCTAAATTATCCAAAAGTGGATCATTCACATCATGCTAAGTGTCAAGAGTCACAAGCACACTAGAGACAAAGAAGTCTGGTTGCATGCTAGCTTTCTCACATACATTTGCTACCTTAGAGCTTTCTCCTAATCCCAAAGGTGTAGGCTTGGTGACCTTAGGAGGTGAGGTTTTCTTCGGCATATCACTCATAAGGATTTGATCCAATGTCTTTTGAGTGTCCTCAATCACTTCATCATACTTTCTAGACATGATTTTCACTAGTCTGGCCTTTGTTCTTAGCAAGGTTTTCAATCCATTTATTATCATCTCCCTTTCTTGTATAGAGACAATAGGTAGCATGTCTTCTATAGCTTTGTTTCTTATATTCTCATCTTCTGACTGTGCCAACTACTTTCTGATTTCCAACTTACTGTAAAGTTCCTTAGGGATACTTCCTTTAATATCCAACAAATTTTTCTTAAAGGTCAATAGATACTCAATGAGTTTAGGTCTAAATACCTTAAACACACTTGATTCCAGCACTTTTCTTCATGTGATCATGGAATCACTATGTTAGATGATTGTTATGCTTCACAATTCTTCTCTCCTTAGTCATTGATCAACAAACGGTGGACAAATGATGTCTTTCATGCCTTTTATCCTTTGCAAGTTGAGTAAGTGCATTAATCACAAGTAGCTCAACTTTGCATGATGTCCAGTCAACACAAAACTTGTGAACAAGAAGAATGAATCTCCAAATGTTGCACTCTCAACCACACACTCTATAGTATCTTTACATACCATACCTAAGCTCACATGAGCTTACTCCACATATATAGGGGTTGGATATATTCTGTTATTTACATCCAGTACCCCCCCTAAGGTGATGTGGCCCTCTAGGTTGATGTATCAAAGAATTCATCATGCAAAGACACAGTATCATCTACTGTCTCTCCCTAAACCAATGCCTTATTGAATTCTCTCACCTTCCATATCTTTTCATCCTCTTTACTTTATGATTTCTTGAAATGATTCTCAAACTCATCCATGTACTCAGTAAAACTTTTACCATTGTCACCAGCATTATTCCTTATAACCACATGAGGTGGTCCTATTTGATCTCTTGGTACTCTTCTCTTGTTCTCTCCATTGTATCTGCAAAACTTCGCTATGTGTCCAAGGTTATTGCATTTGTAACATGTAGGTGGTCTACTTCTTTCCTGATTTACTTGTAGTTTGCAATATCTTGCAGTATGCCCAAAGTTATTGCATTTAAGACATGTAACCTTAGATGTTGACTCTTCTCTAACATAAACTTGTTTAGACCTTGACTAATTTGGTTTTCTACAATCTTCTTTCTTGTTTCCATACTCATAACAGTTATAACAGTAACTGGAAAAGGGTTTAGAGGTACTTTTACTTCTGCAATCTCTTTTCATGTGTCCAACTTTGTTGCATCCAAAGCATCTACCTTTGAAAGGTCTGATCTATTCTTTAGGTTCTTCATGAATAGGTCTTTCTTCAGTCTTTTCTTCATTTTCTTATTCATTGGTTTTAGAACATTCTGCTTCATTGAATCCAACTCTTGTCATATCTCATTTATGTTTTTGTCTTTCTCTTTGCTCGTTGATTTTATCACTCCTCATGTGCAACTTCTCAATATGTATTTTGGATTGAGTGAGTTCTCCTTTTATGATCTGATTTTACTTCTCCAATCCCTAACACTTATCCTTGTAATGATCAAGTTCAGTCTTCATTTTTCCTATCTGCTCATTTTCTTGTTTTAGTGACTCTTCAACTTTGATCCTTGCATCTTTTTCATGTTGAATATCTTTAATCGTTAGAAGATTGATTTTCTCTTTTTCTTGCTCCAGCTTCTTTACTTGATCTGATGTATCATTGTCTAAATCTTCTTGGATATTGTCCATAAGGTCTTGTTTCTGATTTCTTGAAGTTTCAAGTCATTTCTTTAGTTTCCTGATGAAACCTTCTACTCTTCTCAATTTGAATTTTAGTACACCATTCTCAACCTTCTCTTTGTCCAGATCTTCAAATGTTGCTTCAAAGTTCTCTTGAAAACTTTTTGAATCCATTCTGATCTCCCTTAAGTTGTTAGGCTTTCCCTCCAAGAGCCAATGGCTTTGATACCAATTGTTAGGATTAGGTAATACTAAGAGGGGGGTGAATTATTATTACTGAACTTTGATTTAAACTTCAACCAATTATAAATAAACCAAATCAATGCTAAAATGAAAAGAACATATAAGCACAACACATAACTCATGACACCATGATTTGTTCTTGAGGAAACCCTAGCCAAGGGAAAACCCCGGTGGGGATGATACCCACAACTATGTACTAAAATGTTATATTCCTATTAGGAGATCTAGCCCTATTAGGAGTTGATTGTTACATAGTACATTTCCTTGCTAGAGGAATACAAAACCCTGTTAGGGGATACAAATCACTTGGTTAAAGGTGGTGAGCATATAGCTCTTACAATTAAAACTATCTCAAAAGATTTCTCCAAAAGTGAACAATACAAGCACTTAATTTTCTTAGATAGTTTTGGTTATATCTCTATCACATACTGATCTTGCATATATTCTCTTTGCTTTCTAATTTGCATCATCACATCATCGTCATCATATACATAAATATCACTTCCATAAACACTCTATACTTATACACAGTCTACCATCCAGTCGGCTCTCAGAATACTTCACAAAACATAATAATAAATTATGTAAATGGTAAACATAGAATGGGTGATCTTATATTACCAAAGTGTTGGAATATATCTTATCCATCTGACTTAGCATGTTACCATATCCACTATTCTTTTATCTATCATCACAACTATTTGTGTGCCTTAATACACTAATTTTATGTCTTCACACACCTTCAAATCATTGTATCTCTCTGGTTTGATTACCAAAACACATGTGATCTTAACAGAAGGTCCTACATATCCCAAAATACCTTATACTATCTTCGCAAGCCATACTTCATCATATATTGTCATCGCTAATCACAACTGTACACTAGTACACTATTGTCCTGATTTTGTACTTAGTCATTTTCATTACTGTGACTCCAGTATTGAAACTCTTTGCATGTGATCACTCCAGCATAAGTTTTTTCATGAATGACAACCCTCAAGTGATCCCTAGTGACCCAAAACACCACTTGCCAACAAAGAAAACTAAGGAGTGCAAACCCCCATAGTGCGGGGAGAAAATTTTCTCTGACTCTTTACCTATGAAACATGAGTAGTCATATTATTTCTCTACGGAGCAGGGTTTGAAATCCATTTAGTTGAGGGTGGATTTTTTGGCACTTTGGGCTGCACAAATCCTTTCACTAATGAAGAAGAGGAGGAATATTACTTCTTTTGGAAGGGAAAAGTGTGCTTTCCTTTATGTACTACTATGTTCTAGCCTTCATCTGCCTTTGGGGTGTCTAGAAATTGAGCAAAAATAATCTCCTTAGTAGGAGACTTGGTTTGTAGAGTGGCAAGAGGGAAATCATTAATTTTGTGCTCTAAGGATTGGCAACGAAAACATGTATTGGACAAATTCAAATATAACTCTCTCTCTAAAAATCATTGTCTGTCAATTTGAATCTCAATTGACTCCTTGAGGTCCCTTGATAAATAAATTTTAATCCAAACCCTCTTTTGAGGACGAAAATGAAAAAAGTAATATGGCTCCATACAGAAAACCCTACTAAGGGTTTGAGCTATGGTTTGCAGAAACGGCCAACAATGCATAGGGAGATCGGGGAAATCAACCCAAACCAAAACCTTAAGTTTTTTCTCATTAGAGACTAAAAACTCTTGTGACCAAGGTTGAAAAACTACGAAAGAGGAATGGACAAACCACAAACCATTGTTGAGAACACCCTCTGCATGAGATGGGTTTCCAAAATGAAACAAAAGGAAGCCCTTGGTCAAATTTTGGATGCCATCCAGGCAAACCCCATGAGGGGTCCAAGCCTTGGTGACCCAATCACACAACATAATTTTAAGAGGAGCACAACCCACAAAGTAATCTATTAAGGTAAACTTTTCTAGCCATTCACAAGCATTATTGAAATTTTGTACTAGTAAAACAACATTAGGGGAAGAAGAATTTTTGTAACGCCTCACCAAGGAACCTAAGAAGACAATGAAAAATCTAAGGAGAAAAACAGATGATCTTGCAAATTTTGATTTTTTGTTGTCTTGAGATCTCTTGTGCTTGATGTTCATTTGATATGATGTTCTACTAGAGCACCTTATAAGTTATTAAAATATTATCATTGTTATATCTTTCCGACTTCCGGGAGTAAGTCGAGCTTAAGGGGGGGAGGATGTAGTACCCCTCCATCTAACTATGCTCTATTTTGTATTCTAGATCTCTTGATGGCTTTTATGTGTATATGTTGGTATGTTCTGTGACTAGTCCTCCTCCTTGCATAACCTATTGATTACTATATTTTTGTTGTGCTTTGAGCTTGGATAGAGAGTTTAATTATTTAAGATCTAAATAATTTCCTTATTTCATTAATAATGAATTTTATATAAATATTGATTTAATATAGTATAACTATCATTTGATTATGAAATAATGATTAACTAAATATTTTATTAATATATTACCTAGAACATTATCATTTTAGGAATTTAATAACAATTAAATATTTTATGGATACATTTAATAGATCGTTAATTAGTTCTATTAATGTTAATCTTATATACAACAACTGATAGGTTATGAAAAGATTTTCGTAAACCTCATCGTTTAGATACTTGAGTCATTATGTTATTTTCTTCTGGTAATGATCTTAATTAATGACCTTGGATGTGAATTTTTTTAGTAGTGTCGATATGGAAGAAATTCTGGTATTTATCATAATATATAACATTCAGTTATTGTCATTACCTATTCTTAGAAACCATCATTCCACAGTAAACTCATAGTGGGAGACGTGTCATTCGTAAGGGAATCTGAATTCTATGTTATAGTTTAAAATGGTTGTTCACATAATTCAAAACGTTATGATATTAATGGAATGAGTTAGTGGGATGGCATTTTTGGATTTGGGGACTATGTGTCTTGTTTGTGATATATTTCTACAGAAGTTGGCCATATTTTCCAATCAATCGATTGGCCTCAAACTTTATATAAACATTTTCAAATACAATACTTTGCCTATGTGCACTTATCGTCAATCTTAACCATGTGAGAGTGTCAACACAAAAACAAAAACAAAAAATTGACTTCTAAAAAAATAAAGAATGCATGGAAAAACGTAGACATCCAAGATCGCACATGAATACCCTGTCACCTTCATTGGCCAAGCTGATATTTCCAACTTATTTTGACTATTTATGAATCCCATATACCCCAGGATAAAATCAACTTAGTACACAGAGATAAGTCCAAATCAATCTCATCAAGTATTCTTATTCTGTATTTCATCAATAATTGTAGACTTTTACTCTTCATTATTATAATAATTTAAGCTTTTTTTGCTGGAATTAAATAATGTTAGAATTGTCAAATTCTAGTATTTGACAATTTTGGAAGTTTTAAATTCAGAAAATAGTTTTTGGAATATCGCTGAAACTCTTTGGTTCACGTGGAATTCACCTAGAATTCATAATGACAAGATGGAAAATGTTGTTTGCATATAGATTCCAAAATATTATAAATTTTGCTTTACCCCCAATTCTCATTTAAGTAGAATTGGAATTGATTTTCCAATTTCAACTATTTAGATGGAAGATTCAAATGTTGGTTTTGGGGGTAAATGGGAATTAACAAATCCCTATTCAAATTTCATATTTTGAACACAAACATGGAAAATGTCAATTTCAAAATTTAACAATCTCAATTCCAATCTAATTCCAACAAACAAACATACCCTAAGGCCCAGTTTGGTTGAGGAATTAGAATTTGATTCAAAACCTGATTATCTCAAAATAAGGTTTTGAAATTCTGGTTTTGTGTATTCGGAAGATAGTTTGGATTGTTTGGTTGATCTGGAAGATCACTGAGACAATCTATCTTCTGTGTTTGGTTGCCATTTTCAAAATTGGAATTAGAACTGAGAAATTCATATTTCTGTGTTTGGCTCTACAATTTCAACTTGGAATAGGAATTATATTATCCATTTATGTGTTTGGTTCTACATTTTGAATTTGAATTAGAATTTGACAAGAAAAAATCTAAGTTTTTTTAATTATTATATAATTTTTTAATTTAATATTTTATTTATTTTGTCCATTTTTTTTAATTTTTAATTTTTATTAATTTATATTTTTATATAGTAAATCATAAACAAAATTTAATTTTTTTTTCACTTATATTTTGAATAGTAAACTTAATTATTTTAATAATTTTATACATTATCATAAACAATATTATAACAAGAAAATAATCATTGCATTGTTTGATATCACATCAAAATATAAATAAGTCTTATAGTCCACATATATATATATATATATCTATTTGTACATAATGACCCAACAAAGTAGTGCGATTATTGCACAAAGAAAACATCGTAGAAACGTGACATCAACTTTATAGGTAGCCTCTGCTTTTAGCATTGATGTACTCTAGGTGGCAATAGTTGTCTTGAGCGCCTTGCAAGACTTACACTCATCATCCACAATAGGTATATGTGTAGAAGGTGCAAATGATGTAGACAGTGATGGGGTGTCATCGGCCCATCGAAAGTAGTCACATCCACCGCCATCCTATAATATAAATATAAGTTTGTATTTCTATAATGACTTATATTTATTCTTTGTAAACATTTAAATATTGTGCAATTAACAACCTTTTTCTTATTTATGCAAGTCCAAAATTTACGCTCTAGATTAGTGTATGTGTGTGACGTCCTTAACACACATCACACTCCATCACCACTATCACACATAGGGACATTTATCATAGCCATCACCACTCTATCAAACAAATTTTTGTTCATTCATACTATTTTTGTTCATTCATATAACAACATGACTATTTTCTATCAGTACAAAATGAAAAATTTTCATTTATGTTGATATTACGAATTTCTACAAAAAATACAATGAAACATCTATAGCATCAAATAGAAGATGGGGAAGAACAATATCCATGAACTGAATGGTGGTTTGAAAACACACCGTCAAATAATAAAAGGCAAGGAAATCAACACTCTATGCCCTTATGCCCCACATTCAACGAGAAATCATCTCATATCCTGCTCATTCTTCCCATTACTGTTTGTATTGTTAGATGGTCAATCTTGCATCTACAAACTAAACATGATAAAAAAAACTAAAACTTGTTTATTTTTAAATGGAATACACCAAGGAGTACCATCAGAAATATTAACTATTTATAAACATGAACAGTAAACAATCATCAGATAGCTTTTTTTTTTTATCAGCATATGTGGATATTTTTGGCATTAATGTTTGAAATAGCTTCTAGATTCGATTGTGTAGATATTTTTTGCATCAACGTTATGGATCACACTCTATGATCCATCAGTGGGATGAAAGAGAGAAAAATGATTGCAATAGAGAAAAATGATGGACTTTTCTTTCAATCATTTTTCTCTCTTTCATCCTGATGAAGGATCACAAAGTGTGATCAGAAACATTGATGCCAAAAATATCTACAAAATCAAATCCAGAAGCTATTTCAAACATTTTTAATGTCAACATATGTGTAGTCTCACTTTATCATCATATGTGTAGTCTCATAACTATCCATTTCTACTTTTGTACCTAGAATGTGATTTTGAAAAATGAATAAAATATCAAAAGAAATTCAAGATGAAATAGAGCATTGAACAAAGTAGAATTATTCCACTTAATTTTGTAATGCAACAATAGAAACAAGATGGTTAGGGTATATACATATAACATGGGACAGAATCATGAACAATACAGTCATCTACAAAAACACATTTATATCACCATCTCTTCTGAAGAACTAGAAATGGACAGTTCTGAGACTACACATTGACAATGTAT
This sequence comes from Chamaecyparis obtusa, assembly GCA_027943335.1. Lineage (NCBI taxonomy): Eukaryota > Viridiplantae > Streptophyta > Pinopsida > Cupressales > Cupressaceae > Chamaecyparis > Chamaecyparis obtusa. The sequence continues at coordinate 573,043 of BSBK01001066.1, read as the reverse complement.
TAAATTAAGCATTCATCATGTGGTACTCCTTGGTGTATTGGTCTCTAATATGTTAAAAACAACAAGACAAGATATATACCACTAAATATGTATTCCACTAAATATGTAAAGATGTTGTTATATAATTGATACATATAAGGTTATTAATGCAAATGTCGGTTAGTAGATAGATGAGGGACATTTTCATATTATTGTTAAGAGATAGTTTCATAATGCAGTAAACTTTTCACAATAATACAAATATATACCATTTTATTTTTAATATGATTTAGAACAACAGAGAGGGGGGGTGAATTAGTTGTTCTCAGGTCCAAATATATAAAACAAACTTTAAAACTTCTTCAACAAATCAGATCTAACAACCAATAGCTACTCGGTCATTACTGATTGCATAATAGAAACATACAACATTGCAGTCCACTACCCAACTGTATCTAACTTGTAAAACATAGAAATGTTCAAACCAAAACATTCACACAAGTTATTGACACTAGGATTTATAGTGGAAACCCAATTTGGGAAAAACCACTTTGTAACATGTTACTATTATTTTCACTCTTTTGAAGTGAGCTCAGTGAAAATCCAACCCTGTCAAAGGTTACAAACACACTGTCAGGTGTGACCCGGTTAAAGGATTTCAACCACTTTGTTAAAAGTGTGCCTTGTTATAGGACTTATATACACTCCACTAGAATGCAACCTTGTTCAAAGGATTTATACATATGACTATTAGGTCAACCTTTGTTAAAAGGATTTTGACTGATACAATGATTAGAAAGTAGCAGTAGTATTGATCTGAAAAATATACAACTCACTTTGCAAATATCAAATCCAATTTCATACACATATGCTAGCTTATTGACTATGAACCTTTACCATCACCATCACTAATCTGCTCAGAACTCTCCTTCAAGCAATCACAACACTTCTCCTTCAGCCTTCTCTGCTTGTATAGTCAATAACATCAACAACACTTCCAGCATCCTATGTTCTGTTAACCTCATGCTTATGTTTCCTTAATACTTCCTCAATTAGGTCAATACATCTTTTGCCTCTTAATCTCCTTTGTAGATCTTAGGGTTAGGTCAGATTCATCGAATCTTTTCTACTTTATGTTCTTCGCCTCCTTTTCTAGAAACATCTCAAATATCTAAATAGATTTACAATAAAATATTTTACAGTGCATTAAATGCTTTCATACAATCAATAAATAAAGTCAACACATTTTACATAATCCAAGAATTCAACGATGTCGGCTAGAAATCTGAATTCTCCCTCAAATGTAAAATACTAATGCTCAGTTAATACTGTGATCAACTTCTTGGTCTTTATTAGAAAGCTCGGTCAATACTAAAACTATTTCCTCGGCTAACACTATCTTCCTTGGAAATTAACTAATGTCTGGTCAACACTAAAATTAATCGGCATATACTAACTCGGTCAACACTAACATTACTTAGCTTAAACAATATTTCTTCACTTTTACTCTATTAAGCCTACTAGTTTAGTTTTCATTCTTACTAAGATAAACAATACATTATCTCATCATTGTACAACATAATCAAGTACTCATTAAAGTATCAAGACAACTCAACCTTTCCCTAGGTGCTATTGTTACCAACCTTGCTTTTCCCTTTCACAACAATCAAATAGATATAGTACTTTCTTAAGTAGCAACAGCTTTACTAGTTAAGGTTTGACATCAATGACAATACAAAAATTGCTTCAATTGTAGTTTCCAACAATCTCCCTCTTTGGCATTGATGGAAACACCATATGAATAACATATGGATTACCAACCAATCCAAAACTTATCTATTCATCAGAAATATTTAAAATATCCTTAGCTGCATTCTGATTCAGAATCAATTAGCCTTGCTTCTATGACCATCCAAAATTCTCCCTATTTCCTAATCTTTCATCTCTTTCATGTTTTATTATCATCTCTATTCATCTCCCTCTTTGACAAAAATGCCAAAGCAATAACTAAAATATACATCCTACATATGTAGATATCATTTTTTCAGTTCAATAATAGTATTTCTCTCTCTGTCATCTTTTCTTATGACTGATTCTTATCTTTGTTATACTTTTCACAACTCTAGGCTTCTCCTAAAGTGTGACCTTCTTCTACATCAATCTGTCAAATATTTTGTTATAGTATATTTGATGCAGTGCTCCTAGCTTGACTACGCAGCCTCAGTTAGGGGAAGGACCCCTAATTGACTTCTCATATATTCATGAGCTTCTTTGGGTAAAGCTTTAGTGAATATGTCTACTAGTTGTTCCTTTGTATTCATATATTCCATTCTAACTTCCTTGTCTTGTACCAGTTCTCTCAAGTAATGATACTTGATTGAAATGTGTATGGTATTTGTATGCATTATTGGATTCTTAGAGATGTTGATAGCACTTGTGTTATCACAGAAGATAACAACTGGTCCAGTGATCTCTTCTTTCATGCCTATCAACAATTGTGTTATCCATACCAGGTTTGAACAGTTCACTGTAGCAATCACATACTCGGCTTCAATAGTAGATTGGGAAATGAAATTTTATTTCTTGCTTGTCCAGGACACTAATCTCTATCCAAGAAAGAAAGCTCCACCACTAGCACTTTTTTTGTCATCCAAATTTCCTACCCAATCAGCATCAATATATACTCTCAGTTCAAACTTTTCATGCTTCTTGTAATACAACCCATAATTAGCAGTTCCTATCAAATATCTCATTATTCTTTTGATAGCCATCATGTGTGTTTCCTTAGGATTGGCAAAGAATCTTGCCAAAATCCCAACAGCTAGTGCAATTTCTATTCTACTATGTACAACATACTGTAGCTTTCTAATCATAGATCTATACAAAGTCTGGTTTACTTCTGCAGTCTCATCATTCTTAGACAACTTTTGTCCAGTAGCCATTGGAGTACTCACTAGTCTTGAATCTTTCATCCCAAAAGTTTTCAGTATCTCATGAACATATTTAGATTGTGTAATGAAAATTCTTTTCTCCATCTGATATACTTGGAAACCAACAAAAAATTTGATCTCACCAAACATGCTCATTTCAAATTCAATTTGCATTTCATTTGAAAATCTCTTACACAAGGCACCTTTTCCACCAAAAATAATATCATCATGACGCAGAGGCAGGGTAGAATCAAGTAGAATTGAGTCCACTTGAATCCACAACAAGCCCTTGCTCAAAGTTACACAATGGAATAAATATAATATCACATGAAATCAATGGAAACACAATGGATATGAGACAATCAACTGGCAGCAACAACAGAGAATTATATTATTTCTTTCAACATGCCCAGCTATGAGGCCTTCCGGGTTTCGGCCTTATACAATGAGAATTATGAATTCAGAATTACAGCTTGCATCCTATCTTTTTCTACAATGATTTATCTTGATAATCCTTCCTATATCTCACCTATGATCCCCTACAACATCAATCTAGACTCCTTTTATAGCCAGCTAAGCCACAAGTCGGCTAGTCAGGCATTTAATTACAATATAGGTCGTCTCAAGATTTAAACCAAAACTAATGCTATAATGAATATAAATTGATGCACCTTTGGATTTAGGTCCTAACATGACCAAATAACATTCCTTTAAGTACACAAGGTCCCATATGAGCACACGGAATATCACAAGAAGAAACACCACATGTTTCACCCAAAAACTGGTAGCAAATAGGTCCTGAGGAAAAATAGGCATAAATTTTTACTCATAATGAATTGGAGTTTGTGCCCTTGGAAAATGATAGTACTTTAGGTTCTCTAAAACTCCTTAAGTGCAAAAAATAAAATTCCTTATGGATCAAGAGTGCCAACATAAATAATCAGCACCAAACCTGCAGGAAAACATTGTTTTGACGGCAAGGAAAATAGTTGTAACTTTGAAACAGTCTATCCAAACTTATGTGCTCATAGGAGAAGGTTCCAAAATATTTCCTCAACATAATGTAAGCTTTGCACACCATGAAACCATCAAATTCAAATATTATAAAGAAAACAACAGTAAACAAGTACAGAAATCAGAAAATGTTTTTGGTTGATGCAAGATTGCTCAAAGACCCAAGATGCTCCTACATCAGACACCTGGAGTAAATAAAGAACTGATGTCCACATCAGGCACTACTCATATTCTGACCTGAATCATAAAGATCCAACTCAGCTTGTGTAATCCATGAACTGTCCTCAACTGGCTTATCTTTCCACTGAACTAGATATTTCATGTAGTCTTTTCCTCTTGTACTCTTGCCAACTCTGCTATTCAAGATCTTCTCAATGCTATCCTTATTTTTCTTAGGATAATTTGGATCATCTTCTATCTCTTCATTTGATTCAAAGTACTCAAAGATATCAACAATGTTAAATATAGGTGATATATCCATGTCCTCTAGCAATTCTACTTCATAAGCATTTCCACTGTCAAACTTCTTCAAAATCTTACAAGGTCCAAACTTCTTCATTTTTAGCTTGTTGTAGGTACCAACTGGAAATATATTCTTCTTCAAATGAATCATAACCTCATCTCCAACTTCAAAATATTTATGTCTCCTTCTCTTGTCTGCTCTCTGTTTATATTTCAGATTACCTTCCTCCAAATTCTTTTTAACTTCATCATGTAAACTTCTCATGTATTCTGCAAAATGATCAGCTTCAGCACTTCTTCTAGTCTCAGTAGGTAAATCTCTTAGCTCTGTGGTTCCCTTAGGATGAAATCCAGTAACAATCTCAAATGGTGTCCTCTTAGTGCTTCTATTCACTGAATTATTATATGCAAACTCTGCTTGTGCCAAAATCAAATCCCAATTAGCAGGCTTATCTCCAACTAAACATCTCAACAAGTTTCCCAAACTTCTATTCACAACTTTAGTCTGTCCATCTGTCTGAGGGTGAAATGTAGAACTAAACTTCAAATCAGTATTCATCTTCTTCCAAAGTGTTCTCCAAAAGTAACCAGTAAACTTAGTATCTCTGTCTGAAACGATAGATTTAGGCAAACCATGCAATCTTACCACTTCCTTGAAAAATAATTCAGCTACATGAAATGCATCATATGTCTTCTTACAAGGTATGAAATGAGCCATCTTAGAAAATCTATCAACCACTACCAAAATAGAATCATTACCTCTCTAAGTTCTAGGCAATCCAAGAAGAAATTCCATACTCACATCTTCCCAAGGTCTATCAGGTACAGGAAAAGGTGTATACAATCCCAAATTCTGACTAGTTCCTTTTGCTACTTGACAAATTCTACAACCTCTTACCATTCTCTATACATCTCTGTAAATCTGTGGCCAAAAGTATCTTTCTAAAATCAAATTCACAGTCTTATCAATCCCAAAATGTCCAACAAGTCCACCACTATGTTTCTCCTTCATTATGTTCTCTCTCATAGATCCTCTAGGTATGCACAATTGAACTCCTTTAAACAACATGTCTTCTTGAATGAAATAATCAGACCACTTATCACTCACTGTGTGTTCTTTACAAGCTTTCCAAGGCTCTACAAAATCAATGTCAGTTTCATACAAATTCTTCAAATCATCAAAACCAAGTACCTCAACTCTCATCTCTGTCAGAAAACTTCTTCTGCTAAAGGCATGAACAACCTTATTTGACTGTCCACTCTTATGCTTCAATGAAAAGCAAATATTTTGTTCATCCATTTCTCTTGTAAATGTTTTATCATCAAACAAACATACTTAGACTATAGTACAGTGACCTTCATCAAACTTGTCTATCAAAGGCAATAATATTTGTTTCTTTCCATCCATCCAAATAGTATATTGATTCAATCTACCATCATGTAAAGCTTTCCTATCATACTACCAAGGTCTACCCAAAAGAATATGACAACAATCCATAGGCATAATATCACACAAGACTTCATCATGATAATTCCCAATTTTGAATTTAACAAGGCATTGTTCACTTACAAGTAGTTTATGCTCCTTCTAGATCCAAGCAATATGGTAAGGCTTAGGATGTTTCAATCTCTGCAACTTCAACTTGGTAACTAGCTCTTCGGATGCCAAATTATCAGAACTTCCACTATCAATGATTACCTTGCAACATTTATCAACAATCTTAAATCTGGTTCTGATCAAACTCTTCCTCAAAATAGGTTCCTCATCAGCTTCTTCATTACACAAGATCCTTCTTAGCATCAAGTTCTCACCATGTTCAAGTTCATTAGACACTTCCTCAACTTCTTCACAACCCAAATTATTTCTACCATTACCTCCAGTCTTCTTTCCAGAGTTAGTACATTCAAAAGCTCTATGTCCTTCTTCACCACATTTGTAACAAGTACCTTTAAACCAAGATCTCTCTTCTCTTTTCCCATTATTTTTATTCCTAGAGTAACTAGTATAGCTACCTCTAGAGTAATTACCTCTTTTACCAGTAGGGTCATCTTCCCATCCTTTATCTTGTACAAAATTTTCAGATCTGCTACTTTCTCCATCAGATCTTCCTCTACTTCTCTGAAATCTTCCACCTCTTCCTCTCTGTCTTTGATCATGTCTTCTTGTTAATCTTTCTTCTGCCTTCAAAGAAAATTGGTATGCTTCTTCCACACTATCAATCTTCACATAATTGATCTTATCTTGAATGGATGTCCTCAGGCCATTCAAATATCTAGCCACTTTCTCAACTTCATCATCCATATATCCAGATTTGATATCCAATTTGTAAAATTCCTCAGTATATTCTTTCACACTCATGTCCTTTTATCTCAGATTTTGCATTTTCCTCATCAGACTAACTTGGTAGTCAGCTGGAAGAAACTTCTTCTTCATCTTTCCAAGCATCTTCATCCATGTCTTGATCTTTTCTTTTCCTCTCTTCTGTCTTTGAGTTTGCAAATGATCCCACCAAAGAGATGCATGACCTTTCAACTTTATGACTGATATCTTAACCTTCTTATTATCAGGATTACCTTCATACTCAAAGTATTTATCCATCTCAGAGATCCAATCCAAAAGTGTATCGGTCTCAAGTCTTCCATCATAGCAAGCAACTTCAACTACAGGTCTGGAGTTAGCCTTAGACAAAACTCTCAAAAGTCTTTCCTCACCTTGTTCAACTTCAGGTTTAGCATTAGGTGTTGCTTCTTCTCTTCATCACTAACATCTTCAAGATGTGCTCCTCTTCTCTGGGCTGTCTCTATAGCTTCAAGCCTAGTTGCAATCTGCCTCAACATATCCATGATAGCATTATCATTTCCTCTACCACAAACCATCTTGATAATCAGGTTCTAGCAAGATCATAACCTTCTGCAAGTTATAGGTTTGATCTGAGATTTTCCACCCTACAACCAATCCAATAAGGTTCTCCACGATCCAATCCAAAAGAAAGAACTCGCTCTGATACCACTTGACGTAGGGGCAGGGCAGATACAAGCAGAATTGAGTCCACTTGAATCCACAACAAGCCCTTGCTCAAAGTTACACAATGGAAGCAATATAATATCACATGAAATCAATGGAAACACAATGGATATGAGACAATCAACTGATAGCAACAACAAATAATTATATTATTTCTTTCAACATGCCCGGTTGTGAGGCCTTCCGGGTTTTGGCCTTATACAATGAGAATTATGAATTCAGAATTACAGCTTGCATCCTATCTTTTTCTCCAATGATGTATCTTGATAATCCTTCCTATATCTCACCCATGATTCCCTAAAACATCAATCTAAACTCCTTTTATAGCCAACTAAGCCACAGGTCAACCAGTCAGGCATTTAATTACAATATAGGTCCAGTCTCAAGATTTAAACCAAAACTAATGCTAGAATGGATTTAAACAAAAACTAATGCTAGAATGAATATAAATTGATGTTACTTTGGATTTAGGCCCTAACATGACCAAATAACATTCCTTTAAGTGCGCAAGGTCCCATATAAGCACATGGAACATCGCAAGAAGAAACACCACACATTTCACCCAAAAACTGGTAGGAAATAGGTCCTGAGGCAAAATAGGCATAACTTTTTACTCATAATGAATTGGATTTTTTTCCCTTTGGAAATGATATTAATTTAGGTCCTCTAAAACTCCTTAAGTGAGAAAAATAAAATTCCTTATGGATCAAGAGCGCCAACATGAACAATCAGCACCAAAACTGTAGGAAAACACTGTTCTGATGGCAAGGAAAATAGCTATAACTTTGAAACAGTCCATCCAAACTTTATGTGCTCATAGGAGAAGGTTCCAAAATAGGTCCTCAACATAATGTAAGATTTTCACACCATGAAACCATCAAATGAAAATATTATAAAGAAAATAGCAGCAAATAGGTACAGAAATCAGAAAATGTTTTTGGTTGATGCAAGATTGCTCAAAGACCCAAGATGCTCCTGTATCACATCAACAAAAATCTTAGCCAACAAGATTCCTTTACCTTCTTCATCTTTCATGTATATATTTCTTGTGTCATTTGTCCTTTTGAATCCAATATGTATTAGGTAGTTGTGTAGTCTTTCATACGATGCTATGGGAGCTTGCTTTAATCCGTACAGTGCTTTGTTCAGTTTGCAAATTGTGTGTCTTTTGTTTGGATCAACAAATCCTTCTGGATGTTCAATGTATACTTCTTCTTCTAATATACCATTTAAAAATGCAGACTTGACATCCATTTGGTATACCTTCAAATCTTTGTAGAAAGCATATGCAAGTAGAGTTCTTACTCCTTCCAATCTAGATACAGGGGAAAATGTCTCCCCATAATCTATTCTTTCTTGTGCATAGCCTTTTCATACCAGCCTAGCTTTGGTTCTTGTGATTTGACCATTCTCATTCAACTTATTTATAAACACCCACTTTGTTCCAATGACATTTTATTATCTGGTCTTAGCACCAAAGTCCAAGTATTATTCTTCTCTATCTAGTCTATTTCTTCATTCATTGCTTGTATCTAGTCTTCATTTTATAATGCCTCCTTTGTTGTCTTAGGCTCAAATTCACACAGTAAACATGTTGGATCTCGTGTCTTGCTTCTAGTCATAATTCTATTATCTTTGTCTCCAATTATCTGTTTAGGCTTGTGATGTCTCCTTACATATTTTAACTAAATAGGTTCTACTCTCCTTTCTTCTAATTCTTCAGGTTCCCCAACAAGATTGTTAGATTAAGCTTATGAATGTTTGGCAACCTCTTCCTAATACTTGGCAGTGTGCTCTTGTCGCTCGATATGTTCTTCTTCTCTCTCGGCATTGTTTTCCTAATGCTCGACATCGTTACCCAAGACTCAGCATCAGGTGCAATTCTTTCACTTGCCCCTCCTTCCTCTATATACACAAAAGATTTGTAATCTTCTAGTTCTCTTTTACTGTCAACTTCATTTTTCTCTACATACTCATCAACTTTGACATTCACACTTTCCACAATTTTGTTAATGTTAGAGTTCAAACACTTATAAGCTTTGCTTTTTGTGGAATAGCCTAGGAATATACCTTCATCACTTTTAGCATCAAACTTTCCATTCCTGTTGTCCTTTAGTATGTAGCATCTACTTCCAAATATTCTAAAATACTTTACATTAGGTGCATACCCGTGCCATAACTCATAAGGTGTCAGATTTGTACCTTTTTTATTTGTACTAGGTTAAGAGTATAAACAGTTGTACTTATAGCTTCTTTCTAGTATTTCTGTGCAACATTCTTTTCAATCATTAATGTCCTTACACAATCCAAGATAGATTTTTTCCTTCTTTCTGCTATACTATTCTGTGGAGGAGTTCTAACCACAGACATCTATCTTTTGATCCATCTATCATTGCAAAACAAATTAAATTCATTGGATATAAATTTTCCACCTTGGTCAAATCTTAGACACTTCAAGTTTCTACCTATCTCCTTTTCAACTTTAGCCAAATACCACTTAAAGAATTGAAAAGTATCAGATTTTTCCTTTAAGAACATTACATGCATCATTCTGGTATAATCATCAACAAACATAATAAAATATCTGGCACCACAATAGCTTTGTACACCCATTGGTCCACAAAGGTCAGTATGAACCAAATCTAAGGTGTTCTCAGAAGTAAAGGTTTTTCTCTTGAAACTTGACTTTGTCATGTCTTTCCTAACTAACATTCTTTGCACATTACATTCTCAGGTTTCCCCAATCTAGGTAGACCTCTCACTTTCTTCTTTTTACTAATTTCTACCAGATTATCAAAGTTAACATGACATAGTCACTTATGTCATAACCAAATATCATCAAGTTGTGCAATCATACATGTTTCTTAAGATAGGTCAAGATAGAACAAATTACCCCTTGTCTATTCTCCACTTCCGATTAGTTCACTAGTGGTATCAAATATTTTAGCCTTTCTGTGATAAAAATTTGAAAAGGGCTAGCACGGATCCTGAGGCACGCATGCAATTTTGCAAAAAAAAATTATTTATTTTTGCCATTTTTGAAGGTGACGGCCATTTGGCCATCAAATTTAAGCCTATCATTTGATGACATCAGCATGCACCATCATCATTTGCACCATTTTTGGGCCCTCTCACACACCAGTTGGTATTTTTCTCATATCTTGAGCATACGGTGTCAAAATCGGGCAAACAAAATATCGTCAGAAAGATGGTTCTGAGCTCTATCCAGATCTAGAAGTTTAAATTTCTGATTTTTCTTTTTTATGGTGTTTTTTTTACTGTCAAAGCTAGATATTTAGTTTTGCACTCTGGAAGCTCTATATTGTGCATCCGGACTTCATTTTGGGAAAGCAAGATATCACTAGAAAGCTTGTTCTGAGAGCTTTGTAGTTCTGTGAGTCATTTTTCCATATTCTTCTCCAAGTATATTTCATTTAAATTTTTGCATTTTTGCAATCTTATGTATATCTTGGATGTTATAGGTCCTAGGATCTCTTCCATTTAGGGGATGACTCTTCTTAGTTTGTTCTTTTGTTTTAGCAACCTTCGTTCTTCTTTGAGCTATGTATACTTCACTTTTGTAGCATTTTTTTATGCACATGCACTAAAATAAAGTGTCATTCTATTGCATGCTTGGAATCTTGAACATGTTTGTGCTATTTGTACTTGCACTCCATTATAAAGTGTCATGGGGGGTTTGATGTTTTCCTTTGTTTGTCATCTACCTTTGTCAAGTGAGTGTTCCTTCCATGACATTAGCCTCAAGGTATCTTTATTTGTGCTTGTGCTTTCTATGCACCTTCGATGTTCCTAGTTCTTCACAATACAGTATCAAAGCTATATGTTAGATAAATTTAGTACAAAGCTATATATTTCTAGGAATAGTCATATAGCAGTATCAGACATACACAAGATAGAGACAACATAGAGTTATAAATTAACATAGTGTTACATATATTCAGTGTTAAACTACCTAAAAAATGAATAGATGTTCAATCTTAAGTATAGAATGCAAAGAATATGAATAAATAATCCAATCAAAGGCTCAATATAATTACTCCCAATACATCTAAACATTAAAAGAGAAGTTGGTCCCAATACGATAAACTTAGCCCCAATGAAATTTCTTTTGTCTCTAAGTTGAAAAATAGGGCATATGAATGTTTCAACCATATCCAAGCCAGAATATTCATATAATGAAGACTAGAAGAACAATTTAATAATATAATGTTTAAGAGTCCAATATACAAACAATAAACAAAAACATGAAGGGACAAACAACAAACCAACCACTTCAAGAAACAAAAGAATTGATCCAGAATATTAACCCCTCCATCAACAACCAATTACTCTTATCATGTTCTTCTATAAAAAATAGTCTTTAGTCCTCTCAATTTATAATTGGGTACCATTTAGATCCAACATGCCCAAAACAGGATTGAGTCTCTAAATAATTATGTCATGGATTGAATCTCTGCACCCTTGATGAATTTCTCAGTCAAGACTTATAGATTGAATCTCCGTACATAGAGTTGTAAATTAACATAGTGTTACACATAATCAATGTTAAACATAGTGTTAACACTGCTTGCTAGTGTTAACACTGACAATCTATGTTACACTGAAGCAATGTTCACCTTGATTATCAATGTTAACACTCAAAATCTCCTCGATACCGATTACTAGTGTTAACACATGTTTAACACTGATTATGTGTAACACTTTTTAGATTGTGTGTTAACACTGCTTCAGTGTTAACATTTTTCTATCATTTGTAACTTAGTTTGGCTGGAAGTTGTATGAAATGTGTGTGAAAGGTACATTCTTGAACAGGGATTTGGACAAGGTGGTCTACATGTTGCATTTTGAAGGATTTTTAAGTACTTGGTAGTGACAATCTAGTTTGTTAGCTTCAAGTCTTTTATGGGCTTAAGCAGCAAAATCAGTTAGCATGTTCAAGATTTTGGATCTGGATAAAAAGAATAATCCAAGCATCCACATTAAAAATGATGGTGACGGCATGATTCTTGTTGCTAATGTTGATGACCTTGCCATCATGGGTAGTAGGGCCCCTTAATTCAGTTCTTGAATTTTGAATTATGTTACTTTGGCATTTAGGTCGGCTACACTATTACTAGGTGTAGAGTTTGAGTATGACCATTTTATTTGATAGCTCAAGTCAAGTATGTTACAAATCTTTTGGATTTTTTTTCTAGATGATTGCAATCCTTCCACTACACCAATTGTCAGTCTGATGATTTGTCGCTAGTTGATGAGTCACTATATAGAGAATTGGTAGGAATTTTGATGTAACTTACATCTAAACAATTGGATCTTTATTTTTCCATTAGTTTTCTCTCTTGTTTGCCAGCCCAACCAAAACTTGTTTATTAGCATGCAAAAAAACAAGTGTTGGTATATGTCAAGGGTATGCTTTCTTTTGGTACACTCTATCAAAGCACAAAAGATTTCAAAAATTAGAAAGGTATACATACATTGATTGGGCTAGTTTAGTTGATACTTGAAAATCAACAATGAAAAATATTTTTCTTGGGCTTAAGAGTTGTTTTGTGAAGGAGTAGACTTCAACATATTTAGGCTAGCGAGTATGGTGACTTTCCATTGAAGCAGAATATAAAGTGGCTTCCAGTGTCAGTTGTGAAGCAATATGGTGATGTTTTGATATATAATTTCCTTAAATCATACCAACTCCTCTTTTCTTTGAAAATCAAGGAGACTTGAAGCTACCAAAGAAGCCATTTATCATGCTTACAACAAGTGTATTGAGGTTTATATGACCACATTGAGCGATTGGTCAACATTGATGATACATCTCTCTGCCACTACACCATTCAGGAACAGTTTGCTGATCTAATGACTAAATCTCTTTGGTTGTCTTCGTATTGTCACATTTAAAGGCAAAATAGGAGTTCTACTTAGTCATTAGATGTAGAAGGTAGGCTGGTTAGATATATTGTCACACTATATTTGTACACAAGCATTTATTGATTATGCTAATGATGGAATAAGGGTTCTACTTACGTCTAAGTATTAACTTACAATTAAGTTAAACATTTCATTCTTCCAATGGTTTATCCTTTAAAATCAGAGACTAGTACAAACATGATGCCAACTACAAAACTTTTATTTTATGGTGTTAACACTGATAATCAATGGTAACACTACTTTGATGTTAACACTATAAATCAATGTTAATAAGGAAAAGAACACCCATATGCTGCCACAAATAGAAATGCTATGGATTTATTACTAGTCAAAGGGATTAAATTTATGGATTAAAAACATCATTATGCATTAAATCTCATGATTTCATGGTAAAAGGATGATTGGAGATATAATTTTTGTCAGCCTCAAGAGAAGGAAGTGACAGGTAATGTATGTTGGAGTAGAGAAAAACTCTCTAATGGGGACATGGATAAACATCAAGAGCAACCTGGATAACCTCCTAATAGTCCATTTCATCTGTAATAATGGATGTTACCATATAACTCATCCTTCATTACTGTAGCTCTCATAAAACATGTTATTATAGTGACTTCCCGCATTGTATTCAATGTAAACACATTCTACAGTTTGAATTGACTCTCATAAAATGAAATGAAATCACCACTTCCAATGAGCACCTCACATGACCTCCATTACAAAATCTTGAATCATATTTCAGATTTGTTTGCAGAGAAAGGAAGGAATGATTTTGCATAAAAAAAATGACAAAGATACCATCATTCTGCAGAAACCCAATTCTTTATTGCAAAGAAAGGAAGAAATGAATGATTTCACATAAAAGAAATGACAAAGATTTGTTTGCAAAAACTACATGATTCTGCAGAAATCTTGTTCGTTATTGTAGGAGAATGCGAGCGCAAGGTATGGAACGGTGATGAAACCCTGCGAAAAATGAAGCGGACCCTCAAGTTTTTCCCAAACCCTACAAAAAATGAGGCGGATGCCAAAAATGACCAAACCTTATTTCAAAACCCCAAAATGCAATGCAAGAAGATCACAGACCCGACAACCAAATTAAATGGGGTTCACAATTTCCCAAAACCAGAATATGATTTTGAATTCCACCTATTGGGTGGAAAGATAGTGTCGCCCATTTTGGTGGTATAATCGGATTTTGATGTCTGAAACTAGAATTTCTCTTTAGCATCCCAAATAGTGGATTTGGCGAAAAAGCAGAAAATCAGCACCCAATTCCACCTCAATTCCTACAACCAAATGGGGCCTAAAATAATTAGAAGATGAATCAATTCTTATATAAAAAATCCAATTCCTTAAGAACCTTAAAATTTCAGTAAAATTTTTCCATTGTCTAAAACTAAAGTCTTCCCTTTTTTCATTGTATTTTTATTAGTAGTTGTCGATAAGCAAGTACTATTGCAAAGAGTTTTGGATTTCCTGGTTAACTAGTGATTAAAATAGTGTCTCTCGACCAATCAAAAATACTATATTTGTTATTGTATTATATATTTTGTATAGTAAAAATGTTAATTTTTTAACTTTATTATATATAAAAATTATTTATTAAAAATTTGATTAGCTAAATCATTTGAAGTGCTATACATGAAATTTGGGGAATTCAATCCTATTGCTGGGGAGTTATGGTGTTCAATGGGTCTCGCATTATTATTTTTATTCTCATTTAAAATTATTTTGAATAGTTTCTTTATTTTTATTTTTCTTTATTATAATAAATTTTTAGATTATAAATATTTAGAAATTTATATTTAACAATTATATTTTTAATTTTTACAATTATGAATATGGAAATAAAATTTTGAAAAAAACTATGATATTTTTTATTAATTTAAAAAAAATCCTTTAAGATATATTTAATTAATTTAATGTATATAATAAGAAAATTTAAACTACTTTTAAAGTAAGATTTCAATTATCAAGAATTAAAAATATAATAAAATTTTTAAAACTAAATGACACTAGAATGCTCATTTTATTACAAATTATTTAATATACAATATTATGCTTATTAATAATATTATTATATAAATATAACTATTATAAGATCTTAATATTGTACATCATATATATTACATTATTAATTATTCAATATATAAAAATAAATTATTATTTTATTTTATTTTAAAAATTTCTTGTAAAGATAAATTATAATTATAATTAATTACAAAATTAAAGACAACTGCCACTATATGGTGATGAACTACAACTGATTTAGAACTTTATTGAAGAATCTGTGATATAGTGATCATCGAGGAGTTGTTGATTAGATATGTAAGATGGTTAAATCAGTATTATGTTGTCATTGATGTCAACTAGTTTTGACAGCACTTATCTTGTAAGTTACTGTAGCGAAACATCTGTAGAAGAGGAGTGAAAGAGATGAAGAACAGAAATATCTACATGAGGAAGATGTATATGACAGATGATGATAAGGAATACATTGGGTAACTTATTTATGAGTCTATGACCGTATGATATTGACTTGATTATGTTGCATTCATCTATGATGAAGAATAGAGCTGAAAGACACAAAGCAATGTTTTCGGTTGATGAAGCATTATAGTATACACCGACGGAGTGTAGTGTATACTAAGCACATTGTAAACTGAGCTTGTGTTCACCGATGTATTTCTTTGTTAACCGAGCAGGAGAAAAGGAACTAAATGTTTAGTTTAGCCGATAAGAATTGATGAGCTGGAAAGTGTATGATTCTGAGGTAATAGATAAAGTTTGTTATGAAGATCAACAGCTAGAATAATTTGAGAAAGATATGATGGATTGAATTGAAATGTGTTATTGACACATCAGCTGAAGAAGGTTAAAGCGGCAAAATCAACGATGATGATTAAGCGGCAAAATCTGATGGAGGAGAAGAAAATGATTTACATGTCTATATAAGAGACAAGAGTTTCACACTAAAACTAATGTCAGGAGAAGGATACTGTAGAATTATCTCCTGAACAAGTTTTCATGCATATCTGATCATACTGGTTAAGGAGAACCGAGCTGCAGAGTATACCGAGCATCAGGAAGCTATTATCGAGCAACAATAAGTCATTGAAATTGTTTGAGACAGAATAGGTATACTGATCAGAGGATTTAAATGAGCCTAACATTGATCTGTACATCTGCAATTGAGTTGTATTAAGACAAATCATCTACTGTTACATTTTAACTATTGTACACAATCAAATCTCTTAACTGAGTGGACTAGGAAAGTCTTTATTATGTATCATTCATAGAATGAACATTGTTATCCTGTCAACCCCATAGTGAATGCTAGTCAGACGATAATGGTTGGTCTAAAATCCTCTAATAAGGTCACACCTGAGAGTGTGTTTGTAACCTTTAATAGGGTTGGGTCTTCACTGACCTCACTTCAAAAAAGTGAATATTTTTGGGTTGTCGGTCCTAGGTGATTTTTCCCTTCATAGAGTTTCCACATTAAATCTCTTATGTTATGTGTTGATTGTGATATTCGTTTGATGTCATCTTTGTATGTTACATATTTGATTTGATTGATAATCATTATGTGTTATTGACTGGTAATCGGTAAAAGCATAGACAATATAGTGTATTAAGTTACTGAGCATCATAAGTTTGAGATAATTTGTTTTGGATTATACATTTTGATTTGGGACACTAGATAACTGATTCACCCCCCTCTCAGTTATTCTAACAATTGGTATCAGAGCATTGGTTGCTTGGAACAAAGTTTTAAGGACTTCAGTACAAAGATCTCAAAATGTATAAGAGGGAAGTGCCAAAGCTGAATAAAGATAACTTCACAGTATGGAAAAGCAAAATGAAACTTCATGTATCTAGAATTGGGAATTATGACCTTACGCTGATGGATAATGGATACATTGCACCACCCACTGGTCCCCTGACACTTGATCAACTGAGAGACAAGCATGAACACAATAGTACTATGATGGAGATTGCTACTACCTGTACCGATGTCGAATTTAAAGATATTAAAAGTTGCACAACTGCCAAAGATATGTGGGATAAACTTTCTCAAGTTTACAGTGGTGATGTGAATGTTAAAAGAGCTAGAGTTGAAAGCCTAAGGGGTAGATTTGATGATATGAAGATGAAGGAAGGAGAGAATATTGTGCAATACACAAAAAGACTAAAAGAGGTAGTACATGCTATTAGAGCATCTGATGGAGTTATTAGTGAAGAGACAGTAGTAAGCAAAGTTCTCAAAACCTTATTGCCAATTTATGCAATTCATGAAACAAGGTCTGCTTTGGGTAATACCCTTACACTTGACAATCTGATTGGTAAACTTACAAACTTTGAATTGAATAAATTTGACAATAGTGTTGTGCTGACTGTTGAATCTACTTTTATGACTTCTCTGGATATTGGTAAGTCTAGTTGCCAAAATAATAAGAATGATAGTGATAGCAATACTGGTGACAAGCTTGATGAACTTGAAGCTCTTATGGCTAGAAGGTTACCTAAAGGTAAAGGAAGGTATAGAGGCAAGTTACCTTTCGCATTCTTTAATTGTAAATAAGTTGGCCACATTGCTGCTAGATGTTGCATAAGAAAGATGATGAAAGAACCAAAGACTGATCTGAAGGAAGCTACGGGAGAAGGAACAATAGGAGCTACCGATACAATAGTAAAGACAACCAAGATAGTAATGACAAAGGCAAAAAGGTATGTTATATAGCTGAAGAAAATGAATTTGAATCTGATGATGATGATGATGTAGAAGTTGTATTTGTTGCTATGAAAGATGACTCAAAGGAAGAAGAGAAACATGAAGAAATAGCACTGGTCTCTAAAGTTGATAGAAATGATACATGGATTATAGATAGTGGTTGTACACATCACATGACTAGTGATGAGGAGAAGTCTGATAAACTTGAAGAATACAATGGAGGATCTATGAGAATGGGTAATGATGCACCCTGTATGGCAAAAGGTAAAGCTTCACTGATGATTAATGATAAAATAAAATGTGAAAATGCTTATTGGGTGAAAGGACTGAACTACAATCTGGTAAGTGTGGCACAGCTGAACAATTCAGGCCACTGACTTGCTTTTGAGATAAAAAAGGTAAAGATCTATAATGATAGAGGAAGACTTGTCAGAACTGGTACACAATCCAGAGGTAATCTATTTTATCTTGATATTGATCAGTCTTCTTGTTTGATAATGAAAGATGAAGATACATGGTTGTGGCATAAAAGGTTATGCCATGTGAATTTTGATAACATGATTAAAATTAGTAAAAGGAAAAGAGTTAGAGGTATGCCTAACTTGTCAAAGCCAGATCATGTTATGTGCCATGAATGTCAGAAAGGTAAGATGACTAAGTCTAGTTTTAAAAGAGAAGACTATTCAACAAACAAGATACTTGAGTTGGTTCATACTGACTTGTGTGGTCCTATGAGAACTCAGAGTTATTATGGTGATAGATACTTTATTATTTTTATTGATGACTATACTAGATTGATGATTGTTATGTTCTTAAAATAAAAATCTGAGGCATTCAAGATGTTTAAGTGGTATAAGGCAAAAGTAGAAAAAGAGATAGGTAAGGAATTGAAATGCTTAAGATCTGATAGAGGAGGTGAATTTATCTCTGATGAATTTACTAATTTTTGTAATGAGCACGTTATTAAAAGATAGGTCTCAGCACCGAGGACACCTCAGCAGAATGGCATTGCTGAAAGAAGGAACATGTCAATAGTTGACTGTGCTAGGACACTGATGCTGCAAAAGAATGTTTCTTAGACATATTGGAGGGAAGTTGTCAGTGCAGTTGTTTATGTAATTAACCGAGTTCAATTAAAGAAGGACACCAATAAGACACCCTATGAGTTATGGTTTGGACACAAACCTACAGTAAGTTATTTTAGGATTTTTGGAAGAAAATGTTTTATTTTGAAAGATGAACGAAATGGAAAATTTGACTCAAAAGGTAATGAAGGGATATTCCTAGGATATTCCACTAAAATCAAAGCATATAAGTATCTGAATAGAACTACTAATAAAATGATTGAAAGTACTAATGTTCTGGTAGATGAGTTTGATGACAAAAATGTAGAGGAAAGTAGAAAGGAACCAGAAGATTATGATAGATTGACTTATATTGAACAACCTGAGGTTTTATCGACACAACAGACAGTGATAAATGGTCAGCAAGTAAACCCTACCAAGGAACAGGAAAGAGAAACCGATGAGCAGGATGGCCCTACCGAGAAAGAAAATGAACCTACCTAGGATGAACAAGAAAGAATAGACTGAGTACTAGCAAGATTTTTCAGGAGAAATCATCTTGAGACATAAATTATTGGAGACAGACAAGCAGGCATGATGACAAGAAGCAAAGCAAGACAAGGTACATGTCTAGTTTGTGAATATGAACCTAAATATGTGAAAGTTGTATTGGAGAATGAGGAATGGGTTAATGCAATGAAAGAAGACATAGAGAAAATAGAGAAGAACAAAACTTGGAGTTTAGTACCCTGACCTAAAGACAACAATGTTATCGAGACTAAATGGATTTTCAGGAACAAACTGAATGAGAATGGAGAACTGACAAGAAATAAAGCTAGATTAGTATGCAAGTTATATGCACAGGAAGAAGGCATTAACTAAAGGAAGGAATTTTCTATGCGGAGAGATACCATTGTACAAATTTGTTTAAACTGTCCTAGAAAATAGTAATAAAACTAAATTTTCTTGCATTTCCTTGCACTCATTTCATGATGTATTGATTGTTTTTTATTGGTAAATCATCAATGATGAAGTATGAAACTTGGAATAGGTATTTTGGAATTTTTGGATGATTTTTTAAGTTTATTTATTTATATTTCCAATCATATTGCTTACTGTCCCTAAAAATCTAAGTTTTTATCATTGATTTGAAGGTAAAAAATGAAGTCTAGAGCCATTCCATGAATGTGGGACCCTGATTCTCATGGAATGGACTCTAAATGAATTTTATAATATGAATTTGACTTTTTATTGTGAAGGGGAAGTAGTTGTGGGGGCCTACAATGTGATTTCCCATAGGAAAGGGCATGAAAAGTGTGTCATGGTTACAACAGCAAAGGATCTACTTTAATAAGAGCATGTTTTTATGTCAGAAAATGCTCACAAATGTTGGGTACATTGTTTAGGATCCAAGAGTTGGACCTGGAAGTGATTTTTTGGTCAGGTTTGAGAAAGCCCTTGTCATATAGGCTTGAAATGATGAGGGTTTTGTAGTTTGGGTGTTTGTAGAGGGTTCTTGGTCAAACAAACACCATTTTCCTTTATTTTAGAACCTAACTAAATAATCTCAAAGGTTGTGGAGTTAGGGGATAAGAATTCCTTATACTTTCTTTGTAAAAGTGGCCAAATTAGGCCTCAAAATAGTGCAATCAATAATTTTATACATAGTTTGTCCAAAAGATTCATATCTAATTTTCACATTTGTTGTGTAACATCCAAAAGGGTATCTAAAATAGCCATTTATTTTTTGGTTTTTTTGTAAAATCTTGGAGAAAAGGGAAAAATAAGGTTTTTGAGACTTAGTTAAGGGAATGGACTTGGTTGAGTACCTAGTTTGGAGTTTCAGGGAAAATTAGTCACTTGGGTGTTACAAATTGGTTGATTCAAGCTCATTAGAGTGTTTTCAGACCCTAGAATACCTGTTTGATGTTGATTTGTGTTTCGGACACAAATTGAGTCCTTGGAGGGAGTATAACTATTTGAGAACATTGTGCACCTTGTGGGTTATTGTGAAACTTATGGAGTCCTTTGGTCAGAATTTTGGTTGATAAAAGGGCTCTACATAAATACATGTGTTAGAGAGAGAGAGAGAGAGAGGCATGTGACAAACATCATCAATGGTGTTAGCCTGCATTTAGCACCTAAGTTTTAAAATTTTGGAAATCTGTCCCATAGAAGGAATTGTTGAATTGTTTCAGTTTGTCATGGGTTTTTATTACTAATGGTGCCTTTGTGAAGTTTAATCTATCAAGAGGTGATGTCTTAAGTTTTCTTTGAACTTGAACTTTGAACCAATAAAGTTCAAGGTTCATATTTTGAAAGTTCAAATGATCAAAGTTCAGTTTGGAAGCACAGATCAGAGGTCTGAAGGTACAACTTAAAGTTCATGATTAGTTTCACATTTCAAATTCAGTGGTCCAGATTAGTCCAAAGAGGTTTAGAAAAAATGGTTCATTAATTGATGAAGTTTCACATAGAAAACATTCAAAATCCAGGGTACATTGGAGAGGTCATTCCGTTTCATGGTGCTGAGCTTCAACCCTTAAAATTGATTCCCAAGATCATGAAGGATTAGGAAAGAATGGCTTCCTCAACTATTTTGGATTGTAGCAGTTTGGGAGTGGTTCAGTACCAACACATTCTATTGGAGCAGCATTTCTATAAGGTGGATGGAAGATAGCAGTAGACTTGATCCTTGATCCTTCAAATGGAGAGCGTAGAGATGTAAAAGAAGTCAGGGAATATTATAAGAGCACTATGGATATCTAGGGTACATTGAAGTAGGTGCCTCATTATTTGGTAGGTGAAAGGGTGATTCTTACATTCCTAAAGAAGAATGCAAACAACTACCTACAAGTCATTTGTAGTATTCCAAGAACATTGATAATGATGTATGTGCATAGCTATCAAAGCTATTTGTGGAATCATGCTACTAGTGCAAGAGTTCATAAATATGGAGTTGAGAAATTTATTGAAGGAGATCTTGTGTATTGTAAGGAAACAGAGGTCAATAAACATAATCAAAATAGCAAGGGAGAAAAGGAAGTTGTTGATAATGATGTTGGACATAACTTTGATATTATATATGACATTATCGAGAGTAATTTGTCTCAAGAAAGTATCAGTGTAGAAAAGATTGTAGATGCTGATGACATAGCTTCAAGAAATTACACAATTGATGTTGTCGTACTTCCTCTTCCTGGGTCAAGAATAATTTACCTTGCAAATGATATTTCTGAAACATATCATAATCTAGCTAGAAAGGATTCAGTTAATTTGCAAGAAGGCTCACATAATGTGAAGGAATTTTCAATAATGAGCCTAGTAGGAGGATATAGGAGATTAATCTAGAAGCCAATTGATTATTTGTGGAATATCATTAGGTATGAGGACCCCACACAATAGTTGGTCAAAAAAAATCTTGATGCACTTGCTAAATGTAACAATGGAGATAATAATGTGTTGTTGCAAATGTGTCAAGGACACAAACAAAAGAAATTTGAGAACCCAAAGGTTATACACATCGAAATGGAAAGACTCAAGTCATTACTTATACACAAGAAGTTCATGACCAAACCATTCATACCAGGTTAGTAGCAACATGATTTGTTATCATTTGAGTGCACCACCATGCTTCCTCCTCATGATCATATTGCCTCCTCTACTTTTTTAATTATATTCATTTTTATGAAGAGATTGTCTCTACCTGCGAGGAGGATGACGGTTCCACAGTGTGCAAAATCAAAGACTCTATTTTACCAGATAAAGGTTCAAACTATAAATTTTGATTTCTGAATATAAACGTAAAAATACAAATATGTTGGGAGTACATGCCATGTTTATTCATCATCAAAGTGGAGCACCCAATTTGCTCGATCCACCAAGTAATTCAAACAGGCTGATATGGATTTCCAATAACACCCATTTAGTATTATTGGGTCTAATGAAACAGTGAAGCAACATGACACAGTGAGAATGTGTTGCGAATAAGGCCTCAAACTTGACAACAATATTTTCTTTGTCCTCGTGTCAAGTCTCTAAGGTCAGTTAAGAGGAGCCAAAATGATGTAAATTTCAACTTATGGGTTGGGGTCACCAGATGAAAGAGAATGCTTAAGTACCAAGAAGTTATGTCATGAAGAATTTGTAAGATAGAACCTGATACATCAGAGAGAAAGTATATAGACACTCACATCTCCAACTATTAGAAGATTGGATAGCACGATCTATTTCCTATGAAGGGGCCTTTTATGGAATTTCGTCATATGAAGTCATAGAAGATAGTCTACGGATGGACACTATATTTTTGTGTATGCAGTGCCAACACAAAAGTCACCATGAATTTATTAGTAGACAAAGAGCATGAAGTTTCATATGTTGCGAAAACCAAATAAGATTTCACACAAAGCATATGACATATTGTCATTACCATCTGCTAAGGGAGAGTACGGGTACCAAGTCATAGTCAGAATTCAGGTAAAAGAGTATAAGTCTCAAGTTAATGCATCTTCGGGTATGAAATATTTTTGTAACACCTAGATCTCGCACTCATTCCTCATATATAAGGAAAACCATCATAAAAAGTAGAAGCTATCAGAAATTAGTAAAAAAATGTTGTCACGGCTACAAAATGTAGGTGCATATGGTTGGTTGAAATGTAATGGCAATAAAGAAATGTGTAACATTCCTTTATACATTCTCAATGTCGAATGAGCTTAGCATCTCCAATTCACATGAGCATTATCATATATTTCCAAAACATCCCAGCCGGACTTCAAAGTACCTTTCTATATTTTCCATGGTTCTAGCAGATACTCTTTACATGAAGATCAGTCTGAGGATAAGTGTTGTTTGAATGAAAGAAAGCCATGTGTTGAAAATATGTGCAACTATCATGGATCGATAAAGTGCCTACATCTTTCAGAGGCATATATGTGATAGAGAAATTGTTGTAGTGACACATGTTGCACAATCTAAATATTGAAAAGGGGGAATTTTGGAATTGAAAGCATTATCTGAGAAATGTTATCTACATATAAAAGAGGGTGAGACAACATGTTCCCAAGAGAGATATCTCCCTTATCATGAGCCACTTGTCAAGTGTAATGGTATAGAAACACATAGCCCAATCCTACCATTGAGGCCCAGTCATTAGTGTTAAAATTCATCTCCACCTTTCCCTATTTAAAAGTTGTATTATGTTGTAATGGGAAGGGAAAATGACATTCATTAAATAGAAAGTTTTAGAAAGGGAGAATCACAGAAGATAAAGTATGATAAAGAAAAGGGTCATGTTTTTCCAAGATTTAGTTATTTCAAATCGAATAGCACTTTCAGAGAATCAGTTTTAATAACTAAAAGGAGAGACCTAATGGAAAAAGAAAAGATAAAGAGGTGAGAGAAAGAGTGGCATAAGGTTCTTCCTTTGTTGGAGTTAGTCGGCTACGGGGGGTAGAGTATTTTAGGGATTAAATTGGTAATAGGGAGAATATAGGGAAAGGAATATGGTTTATTTTCTGAGTAGCTTTGATGGAGTTGTAGAAGTAGAATGATCTGTAGGTTATTTTGCTTTGTATTTATAAATAAGGAGAAATTGATACATCAGATCTGTGTGTTTGAATATTATTTTCTCTAATTGAAATCGATCAGTTGGTCTTTTCAATCATATTTTTTAGTATTGTTTTGCATCATCAAATCAAGTGTATGAATATATCATGAATCAGTTGGTTTTTGGTGTACACATGCTTAGTAATTAAAATATTTAACTTCTCCTTGATTTCTCTATGTTTGTAAAGATTGAATAGATGATTAGTTGATAATTCATTTATTTTCTCTGCATCATTTCTACTGTAATCACATTCATTTCATGTTTATGGATGAATGTCAAAAAGCCTTTTGTATCTTTAGGTTAAAGATACACTTTGTTATCTAATTCATTGAATATCTTTTCATGAGGGAGTTCTACGTCTTAATTAAGAGGAGGGTTATCAATCAATGATAACTCGTCCAACTGTTAGTATGTTTTGTTCTTCTTTTTAGGAATATTGATTTATTATTTACTTTTCTATCTAAAGGACAAATCTGTTGGCTAATAAATTTTTGGTGACTCTGCTAGGAACCGGAAACAAAGATCAGTGTCGAATAATTGTTTCCTTAGTTGATACGTATATCTCCATGTGCAAGAGATTGGCACCTCTAATAAAGTGGTGACTCTGTTGATTCTTATTGAAAATCCAAAAGAGTTGTAAGATTGGGAAAAACACTAGGCCCCACTATCCCGGAGATTCTTCAGATGAATGATAAGGTTCTACAAGATTTTTGGGAACATTATAAACAAAGCATTTCAAAGGCTGTGAAACTGAAGATAAGCCTTAAAGATGACCAAACCTCTGTTGGAAATATAGATGCGGTAACTGAGAGGGGGGTGAATCAGCTAACCACAAAAATATTACCACTGATCCCTTAGATATCTTATTAAATTATTTAATGTTGCCACTAGGTAAACATACAAAGAAATGTTGAAACTCGGTCTTTGCAGTGTGTAATAATTATAACTATTCTTAAGCATTCATCACTGATTAACATACATGAATAAACAAAATAACATGAACACAAGAGACACCAGATTTACCGTGGAAACCCAATATGGAAAAAATCACCAATGTAACTAGTTACTGCTTTTCACTCTTTTGAAGTGATGCTCGATTAGGAGCCAACCTGGTAAAAGGTTACAAAACACACTGTTAAGTGCGACCTTGTTAGAGGATTTAATCACCCTATTAGGAGTGGCCTTTTAAGAGGTCTTTTGAAACAATTTCAATAGAACTATCACCTTGTTAGAGGATTTACAAAATGGTTGTTAAACCAACTTAGTTAAGAGATTTTGATATCACTGCTACAATTGTAAGAGAGTAACAATGAAATGACCTGCAACGAAATTGCTGATTACAGATCTCTATTCTGCTTCACTAGATCCTTCCTGATCAAATAAATCTTTACTGCTCCTTAAGGATATCTACCCATCCTTCAAAATTCGCACACACCTTTCTTCAAAATGATTTTTGCATGCTATGTACTTAATTCACCACTTGACCTTCTATATATATATACCATTCGGATTAATCATTCAGATTGTCAAGTCGGCACTAACAATCATTACAACAATCGGTTGGGATAAACAAACTTTAATAAAAAAATCCTTTGAAGGGCCAACCTTGATCAGTAAACATTAATCCTAAAAAGATTTCCTTCGATGACTGAGTGAACTCGGTAACCACAGTGAATTTTGCAACATCCTTCGAAGACCGAGTGAGCTCGGTAACCACTAACTTTCCTTCGATAATCAAGGAGGCTCAGTTAACACTATTTTCTGTCATGTTTTCTTTTGACACCTGAGAGGTCTCGATAAACACTGAAAATGGCCTTGCTAACCAATTGAGCTCGGTAGATACTGAGAACCACCTAGCTAACCAACTGAGCTTGGTAGACATTGAGAACCACCTAGCTGACCGACTAAGCTCGGTAGAAACTAAGAATGATAATTGGTATGACATTTGTGTGACATCAAAGACAACACATAGCTAATCCAACAATGTCCTTCAGACAATTGTATCCAACAATCTCCCTCTTTGGCATTGATGGCAACACAACATGTCATAGCACAATGAAATTTCACAGAGAAACATAAAGTAAGAAACATATCCTTAGCTTCATTCTGATTCCCATCATCCTCAAACTTCTCTCTCTGACTGAGAACTCTCCCTCTTAACTTCTCAAATTATTCTCCTTAGAAATTTCTTGAAATGACAGCAAACTCTCCCTCTTTGACAACACATGCCAAAGACAACTTACACAGTTTCAGTGAATATCAATGTACCTTAAGTACTTATTCATATGCAATGATTCCTTGACTATGCTACATCAAATGATTGATCTTCAACATGTTCTAGTTGATGCATCACTAAAACTTTATTTAGTGAACCTCAGATAGGGGAGTGACCCCTAACTTACCTCTTAGATACAAGAATGCATCCTTAGGTAGTGGCTTGGTGAAGATATCTGCAATCTGTTCTTTTGTATGAACATATTCCAATCTGATTTCCTTGTCCTGCACCAATTCTCTAACAAAGTGATATTTTATAGCAATGTGCTTGGTTTTGGAATGCATTACTGGATTCTTTGAAATATTTATTGCACTTGCATTATCACAAAACATAACAACTGGTTCTTTGATCTCAACCTTCATTCCTTCCAATAATTTTTTAAACCATACAATATTAGAGCAGTTTACTGCTGTAGCAACATATTCTGCTTCTGCTGTGGATTGGGATGTGCAATTTTTGTTTTTACTAGTCCAAGATACTAACCTCTTGCCAAGAAAGAATGCTCCACCACTTGTACTCTTTCTATCATCAATGTTTCCTACCCAATCCGCATCAATAAACACTTTTAAGTCCAGATTGCCTCCAAATTTATACCACAAGCCATAATCTTCAGTTCCTCTCAAGTACCTCAAGATTCTTTTGATTGCCATCATGTGATTTTCTCTGGGTTTTGCTGAGAATCTTGCTACTATACCAACTGCTAAGGCAATATTAGGCCTTGTGTGCACTACATATTGTAATTTTCCAATCATTGATCTGTATAAGGTCTGATCTATTTCTTTTGAATCATCATCTTTGGTAAGCTTCAGTCCAGTACACATGGGTGTACCAACTAGTTTTGAATCTTCCATACCAAATTTCTTAAGTATTTCCCTAATATATTTAGACTGAGTAATGTAGATACCATTTTTGTTCTGCTGAATCTGAAGTCCAACAAAAAAATTTATCTGACCAAACATAGACATTTCAAATTCTTTGTTCATATGCTCTGAAAATTCTTTGCACTGATCATCATTTCCTGTAAACACAGTATCATCCACAAATATTTCTACCAAAACAATTTTGTTATTTGATCCTTCTTTGATGTATAAATTATTGTTATCATTAGCTCTTTTGAAATCAATCTGAGTAAGATAGTTATGTAATCTTTCATACCATGCTCTAGGGGCTAGTTTCAAACCATACAATGCTTTGTGTAATTTGCAGACCATATCCCTTTTTTCTGGATCAATAAAACCTTCAGGTTGCTCAATGTAGACTTTTTCATCAAGAATACCATTGAGAAATGCAGATTTTATATCCATCTAATATACCTTAAATCCTTTATGTGTTGCATATGCAAGTAAAGTCCTCACACCTTCTAATCTTGCAACAGGAGCAAAAGTCTCTCCATAATCTATTCCTTCTTAAGAATATCCTTTACATACCAATCTTGCTTTGTTTCTTGATACTTGACCATCTTCATTCAACTTATTTCTGAAAACCCATTTTGTCCCAATTACATTTTTATCTTTAGGCCTAGGTACAAGAGTCCATGTCTTATTTTTCTCTATTTTCTCTATTTCTTCATTCATAGCCTCAATCCAACTTTCATTTTCCAATGCATCTTTGACATTTTTAGGTTCAAAATTAGCAAGTAAACATGTACCTTTTAGTTTACTTCTTGTCATAGTACCATCTGATTTGTTTCCAATAATCTGATCTCATGTATGATGCTTCCTGACATACTTGGCCAATACAAGTTCTTTGCTTCCTAAATGAGTTACATTGTCATCTTCTTAAATTTCATCTTCAGGTTCAGGTTGCTCGGGCTCGGTAGATACTTGCTTGGTAGCTTCAGACTGAGACTCGGTACTTTGTAACTTGGTCTGAACTTCTTCTTGTGACTCGGTTACTGTACTGGGCTTGGTAGATGTAGTTTCCTTATTGACAGATGTGTCTATCAATGTATCAGGTTCAATGTAAACAAATCTTTTGTAATCCTCTCTTTCCTTTTTGCTTTCTTCTTCAGTCTTTTCTGCAAACTCGTCAATTCTCACATGTGCACTTTCTATGATTTTGTGAGTAGACAAATTTAGACATCTATATGCCTTACTCTTACAAGAATATCCCAAAAATATTCCTTCATCACTTTTTACATCAAATTTGTCTTTTCTAGGTTCTTTCAAGATGTAACATTTACTACCAAACACTTTTAGGTAACTTACATTGGGTTTATAGCCATACCATAACTCATAAGGAGTCTTGAATGTGTCTTTCCTCAACTATACTCTGTTCAAGGTATGAACTGCAGTGCTGATAGCTTCCTTCCAGTATTTCATAGCAATGTTCTTTTCAATCACTAGAGTCCTTGCACAATCCATGATAGATCTGTTCCTTCTTTCATCTATTCCATTCTGCTCAGGAGTTCTCGGAGTTGATACCTATCTTTTAATTCCTCTTTCAATGTAGAAATTATTGAATTCATGGGAGATGAATTCACCACCTCTGTCTAATCTCAAGCATTTTATTCTTTTTCCTGTTTCCTTTTCT
Source organism: Chamaecyparis obtusa (assembly GCA_027943335.1). Classification (NCBI taxonomy): domain Eukaryota; kingdom Viridiplantae; phylum Streptophyta; class Pinopsida; order Cupressales; family Cupressaceae; genus Chamaecyparis; species Chamaecyparis obtusa. Next base: position 543,473 of record BSBK01001066.1, on the reverse strand, counting down.
ACTCTTTCCAAATACCATTTGAACTTCTCAAATGCTTTTGACTTTTCTCTTAAATACATAACAGTCATCATTCTAAAGTAATCATCAACAAAGAGAATAAAGAATTTTTCTCTAGTATAGCTCTCAATTCCAATAGGTCCACATAAATTAGTATGCACAATTTCCAAAATATCTTTAGACCGATAGTTTTTACTTTTAAAACTAGACTTTCCCATTTTACCAATCTGATAATTCTTGCATAGACCAACATCAGGTTTCTTCAAAGTAGGAATACCTCTTACTTTCTTTAATTTGCTTATTTTCATCATGTTATCAAAATTTACATGACATAAACTTTTGTGCCATAACCAACTTTCTTCAATTTGATCAATAAAACATGATTATTCACCAAGATCAAGATAAAATAGGTTACCTTTGGTTTATTTTCCTGATCCTATCAGTTTTCCTTTGTCATCCAGTAGTCTTGCTTTGCCATTCATGAATTCAACTTTGAATCCAATGTTAATTAGTTGTGCTACACTTAGAAGATTATGCTTTTGTCCTTCAACCCAATATGCATTATCACATATAAGTTCTTTGGTTAATGAAATTCATCCCTTTCCTTTTATACAACAAGGTTCATTGTTTCCAAACCTTACATTACCACCATCATAGTTTTCAAAGTGTTCAAACTTAGTCCTATCACTAGTCATATGATGTGAACATCCACTGTCTATAATCCATGTATCATTCTTACTTATATGAGAGATAAGTGTCATCTCATCTTCATCATCATCAAATTTATCTTTTACAGCAATGAAAACAATTTCTTCTTCACTATCATCCGAATCTTTAGCCAAAAAACATGTTTTCTTACCTTTATCCTTGAATGATTTGAAATTCATCTTCCCATTGTACCTGTAACCTTTCTTCTCATCTTTGCCTTTCTTGTTTGGGCACCTAGCTGCGATATGACCAATTTCTTCACATGAAAAATAGATTAAGGGAGTTTTACCTTTGTATTTTCCTCTGCCTCTTGAATATTTATTTGCAAGTAATGCTTCAATAACTTCAAGATCACTATCAGAACTTTCCTCTGATTCTTCTTCACTTTCTGATTGGATTTTCTTCCCCTTCTTAAGTGAAAGTTTGGCCTCAAAAGCTGATTCAATATTTTTAGAAGTTGGAACATAGTTGTCATAGTTATCCAGTTCAAAGGCTGTCAATCTTCCAACTAAGGCATCCAAAGTTATATTGTGATTTTCTTCACATCTTCTTTCTTGAATAGTAGATACTCTTATTGCATAGATAGGAAGTAATGTTCTAAGAACCTTACTTACAATGGTTTCATCATCAATTGTTCCTCCAAAAGCTTTGATTGCACTAACACTTGCCTTGATCCTTTCAACATATTTTGTAATGCTTTCATCTTCTCTCATTTTCATCTAATCAAACTATCCTCTTAGGCTTTCTACTTTGGCTCTCTTCACATTGTCATCACCGCCATAGATTTTCTTTAGCTTGCTCCACATTTCATGAGCAGTCGTGTAGTCTTTGATTTCATCAAATTCTTCATAGCTGAGAGATGATGCAATGTCTATCATCATAGTGTTATGGTTCTTCTTCTCTGCAATGTCTTCAACAGTTAATGTGCCAGTAGGAATTGTATAGTCTTGATCAATATATTTGCATCCTGAATCACCAATGGAAGCCAGATGAAGTCTCATGAGACCTTGCCATGCTGAAAAGTTATCTCTATTAAGCCTTGGAATTTCTCTCTTGTAAGACATCCTGATCTTTAGCTTAGGTCCTTGAAACCCTTCCTGCAAGCACCAAAAGCTCTGATACCAATTGTTGGAAATATAGATGCAGTAACTGAGAGGGGGGGTGAATCAGTTAACCACAAAAATATTACCACTAATCCCTTAGATATCTTATTAAATTATTTACTATTCCCACTAGGTAAACATACAGAGAAATGCTAAAACTCGGTCTTTGCAGTGTGTAATAATTATAATTGTTCTTAAGCATTCATCACTAATTAACATACATGAATAAAGAAAATAACATGAACACAAGAGACACCAAATTTACCGTGGAAACCCAATATGGGAAAAACCACCAATGTAACTAGTTACTACTTTTCACTCTTCTGAAGTGATGCCCAGTTAGGAGCCAACCCGGTAAAAGGTTACAAAACACACTGTTAAGTGCGACCTTGTTAGAAGATTTAATCACCCTATTAGGAGTGGCCTTTTAAGAGGTCTTTTGAAACAATTTCAATAGAACTGTCACCTTGTTAGAGGATTTACAAAATGGTTGTTAAACCAATTTGGTTAAGAGATTTTGATATCACTGCTACAATTGTAAGAGAGTAACAATGAAATGACTTGGAACTGAATTGTTGATTACAGATCTCTGTTCTACTTCACTAGATCCTTCCTGATCAAATAAATCTTTGTTGCTCCTCAAGGATATCTAACCATCCTTCAAAATTAACACACACCTTTCTTCAAAATGATTTTTTCATGCTATGTACTTAATTCACCACTTGACCTTCTATATATATATATATATATACCATTCGGATTAATCATTCAGATTGTCAAGTCGGCACTAACAATCATTACAACAGTCAGCTGGGATAAAAAAACTTTAATAACAAAATCCTTTGAAGGGCCAACCTTGCTCAGTAAACATTAATCCTGAAAAGATTTCCTTCGGTGACCAAGTGAACTCGGTAACCACAGTGAATTCTGCAACATCCTTCAGAGACCGAGTGAGCTCGGTAACCACTAACTTTCCTTTGATAACCGAGGAGGCTCAGTTAACACTATTTTCTATCATGTTTTCTTTTGACACCTGAGAGGTCTCGGTAAACACTGAAAACCACCTTGCTGACCAACTGAGCTCGGTAGATACTGAGAACCGCCTAGCTGACTGACTAAGCTCGGTAGACACTGAGAACCACCTAGCTGACTAACTGAGCTTAGTAGACACTAAGAATGATAATTGATATGACATTTGTGTGACATCAAAGACAACACATAGCTAATCCAACAATGTCCTTCAGACAATTGTATCCAACAACCTCTGCATTGCTATGGAAGAGTTTGTGTCATAGATTTCACAAGCTCAAAGATTTGGACGCATGCAAGATGAAAGTGTAGCAGCTTGAAAAAGAATTGGAGGTTATGGATGAAGAAGCTCTGGTGTTTTCATCAAGTTATATCTCTTGCAACTACTCAGTTATGAGTGAGTGAGAAATCAACTCAAGGGATCAACCAAGAAAGAAACCTACAGCTGACGAGATAAATTATGAGAAAGATTCGATGCTCCAGTATTTGTGGAATGCCTTCAAAGGGAGCATCTATGAAGCTGAAGAGAGAAAGTTGAATCCTTCTGAGGATCCTCAATCCACCATACTGCTAGAATATGTATATCAAAGATACAATAATCTAAGGAATTATGACGAAGGAATTCCTGCTACTACAAAAATATCTAAAGAAAAATCTGAGATTAAAGAATCTTCGCTCTCTAATCTCTTGGTCTCTGAAGATCAATATTTTTCATCACCAATGATAGAATCATTGGCACCTTGAAGTTTTGATCAGCAGCAAAAGGGAAATCAGCAACAAGCTAGGAAAGAGGAGCTGCATGTTAAAGAAGAACCTGATGTCATGGAGGAATTCTTGGTAAGGGACGATAAAGAGGTGAAAACTCATGATTTTCAATCTGTATTTTTTCCTGATGAAGATTTTTATTCCATTTCAAAAAAGGAAGTTTCTTATACTGAGTTTGATCCTATGGTCATTGAAATTAGTTTTGAAAATCCATTACTCTTAACTATCTATCCTAAGGATAGTTCACTTTGTAACATGCATGAAGAAGCTATGAATTCTGATTTTTCTTTTGCATGCCAAAGCAAGGATGTGGCTGATATGACAATAGTAGAGAATCAATTAAAGAGTATAGATGATGAGATTATTTGGAGCAACATGAATGCATCATACTTACCTACTAAATACATTAAAGATTTTAAAATTAAAGATAATCCTCTCTTTGTACCTTATGCTCTTCTATATGTCGAAAAAGTGCAAGAAGAAGGTTGTCTAGGAAATTCTAGCAGTATGAACATACATCAGCAAATCGAGGAAGCTATAGCCAATCCAAAGCATGATAGCCAGTTAGAAGCTTCCTTAATGAATAATCTGTGGTTTCTTGATACAGTTGAAGATGACATAGTGGGTGAGGTCCAAAAGATCATCAAGGTGCATGCAAACCTATGTACAGTTGAATTAAATGAAGCCTTAAGCTTGAGGCTTTCAGTTTTTGAATACAAGGATCTTGATGCTTTCTTTGTTGAGTCCAATGCTATTCATAATGGGATGATTGATGAATCAGAATTGAAATTTTTTGCATTTAATGAGAAGATTGAATACGAGGCTTTGTTGTTTGTTCTCACTCCAACTCAAGAGAAGTGGTCTCAGCCCTAAATATTGGAGGCATTCTATTTTAAAAATAAAGTTGTTGATGGACTTACAGAAGGTGAACCTTCAGCATGCCTAGCCCTAGGCTTTGAATTGAGTGTTCTTATAGGACACTTGGCCAATGTTTCCCTCATCATCAACTTGGTCTATTTCTCCAAGGTAAAAGACACAGCAGTCATTAAATGTTTGTTTGGAGTGGTATATCTCATGCATCAACCTCTCATCCACATTGGCAGATACTTCTCACAACCAGTCAATGGTTTCATATGAGTAGCGAGAGGCTTCTTTGGAGGTATGGGCTACTAGCCCTGTCTTTTATAAATATTTTTTGTTGTGCTGGTTAGTTTAGGTGTTTTGCTTGCTGGTACTTTAGTTGTTTTGGGTTTTTACCTTGCTCTACCGCTCTCTACAAGCAGTCCCTTTGATCATTGTTGTATGCCAACTCTATTTCCCAATCAATGAGCACTATCCTTAACCAGAGATTGTTGGATTCTTTATGTCCCTCACAACCCATATCCCCAATCAGAGCCAGCTATTAGCCTACGTTTAGCACCTAAGTTTTTAAAATTTGGAAATTTGTCCCATAGAAGGAATTGTTGAATTGTTTCAGTTTGTCATGGTTTTTTATTACCAATGGTGCCTTTGTGAAGTTTCATCTGTCAAGAGGTGATGTCTTAAGTTTTCTTTGAACCAATAAAGTTCAAGGTTCATATTTTGAAAGTTCAAATGATCAAAGTTCAATTTGGAAGCACAGATCAAAGGTATGAAGGAACAACTTAAAGTTAAGGATTAGTTTCACATTTCAGATTCAGTGGTTCAGATTAGTCCAAGGAGGTTCAGAAACAATGGTTCATTAATTTATAAAGTTTCACATTGCAAACATTCAAAATCTAGGGTACATTGGAGAGGTCATTCCATTTCATGGTGTTGAGCTTCAATCATTACAATTGATTCCCAAGATCACGAAGGATTAGGAAAGAATGGATTCATTAATTATTTTGGATTGCAGTAGTTTGGGAGTGGTTCAATACCAACACAGTCTATTGGAGCAACATTTCTATGAGGTGAATGGAAGACAGCAATAGACTTGATCCTTTATCCTTCAAATGGAGAGCATAGAGATGTAAAAGAAGTCAGCGAATATTATAAGAGCACTATGGATATCCAGGGTACATTGAAGCAGGTGCCTCATTATTTGGTAGTTGAAAGGGAAATTCTTACATTCCTGAAGAAGAACGCAAACAACTACCTACAAGCCATTTGTATTATTCCAAGAACATTAAGAATGATGTATCTGCATAACTATCAAAGCTATTTGTGGAATCATGCTACTAGTGCAAGAGTTCATAAATATGGAGTTGAGAAAGTTATTGAAGGAGATCTTATGTATTGTAAGGAAATGGAGGTCAATAAACATAATCAAAATAGCAAGGGTGAAAAGGAATTTGTTGATAATGATGGTGGACATAACTTTCATGGTATAGATGACACTACCGAGAGTGATTTATCTCAAGAAAGTGTCAGTGTAGCAAAGATTGTAGATGTTGATGACATAGCTTCAGGAAATTACATAATTGATGATGTTGTACTTCCTATTCCTGGGTCAAGAATAATTTACCCTACAAATGATACCATCGAAACATATCATAATCTAGCTAGAAAGGATTTAGTTAATTTGCAAGACAACTCACATAATGTGAAGGAATTTTCAATAATGAGCTTGGCAGGAGGATATAGGAGATTAATCTAGAAGACAATTGATTATTTGTGGAATATCATTAGGTATGAGGACCCCACATAGTAGTTGGTCAAAATAGATCTTGATGCACTAGCTAAATGTAACAATGAGATAAAAATGTGCTACTGCAAATGTGTCAAGGACGCAAACAAAAGAAATTTTAGAACCCAAAGGTTATACACATCTAGATGGAAAGACTCGAGTCATTACTTATACACAAGAAGTTCGTGACCAAACCATTCATACCAAGTTAGTAGCAACATGATTTGTTATCATTTGAGCCCTCCACCACACTTCCTCCTCATGATCCTATTGCCTCCTCTGCTTTTTGAATTACATTCATCATATGAAGAGATCGTCTCTACCCGCGAGGAGGATGATGGTTCCATAGTGTGCAAAATCAAAGACTCTATTTTACTAGATAAAGGTTCAAATTATAAATTTTGATTTCGTAATATAAAAGTAAAAATGCAGATATGTTGGGAGTATGTGCCAAGTTTAGTCGTCATCAAAGTGGAGCACCCGATCTGCTCAATCCACCAAGTAATTCAAATGGGCTCATATGGATTTCCAATAAGACCCATTTAGTATTATCGGGTCTGATGAAACAGTGAAGCAATACAACACAATGATAATGTGATGTGAATATGGCCTCAAACCTAACAATATTTTCTTTGTCCTCGTGTCAAGTCTCTAAAGTTAGATAAGAGGAGCCAAAATGATGTAAATTTCAACTTATGGGTTATGGTCACTAGATTACAGAGAATGCTTAAGTACCAAGAAGTTATGTCATGAAGAATTTGTAAGATGGAACCCAATACATCATAGAGAAAGTATATAGACACTCACATCTCCAACTATTGGAAGATTGGATAGCACCATCTATTTCCTATGAAGGGGCCTTTTATGGAATTTCGTCATATGAAGTCATAGAAGATAGTCTTTGGATGGACACCGTATTTTTGTGTATGCATTGCTAGTGCAAAAGTCACCTTGAATTTATTAGTAGACAAAGAGCATGAAGTCCCATGTGTTGTGAAAACCAAATAAGATTTTACACAAAGCATTTGACATATTGTCATTACCATTTGCTAAGGGAGAGTCCAGGTACCAAGTCATAATCAGAATTCAGATAAAAGAGTATAAGTCTCAGGTTAATGCATCTCCGGGTATGAAATATTTTTGCCAGACACAGATCTCACACTCATTTCTCATATATAAGGAAAACCATCATAAAAAGTAGAAGCTATCAGAAATTAGTAAAAAAATGTTGTCACGGCTACAAAACATAGGTGCATATGGTCGATTGAAATGTAATGGCAATAAAGAAATGTGTAACATTCCTTTATACATTCTCAATATCAAATGAGCTTAGCATCTCCAATTCACATGAGCATTATCATATATTTCCAAAGGATCCCAACCGGACTTCAAAGTACCTTTCTATATTTTCTGGGGTGCCAGTAGATACTCTTTGCATGAAGATTAGTCTGAGGATAAGTGTTGTTTAAATGAAAGAAAGCCATGTGTTGAAAATATGTGCAAGTATTGTGGTTCGATAAAATGCCTACATCTTTTAGAGGCATATATGTGACAGAGAAATTGTTGTAGTGACACATGTTGCAGAATCTAAATATTGAAAAGGGGGAATTTTTGAATTTAAAGCATTATCTGAGAAATGCTATCTACATATAAAAGAGGGTGAGACAACATGTTCCCAAGAGAGATATCTCCCTTATCATGAGCCACTTGTCAAGTGTAATGGTATAGAAACACATAGCCCAATCCTACCATTGAGGCCTGGTCATCAATGTTAAAATTCATCTCCACTTTTCCGTATTTAAAAGTTGTATTATGTTGTAATGGGAAGGGAGAATAAGATTCATTAAATAGAAATTTTTAGAAAGGGAGAATCATGGAAGATAAAGTATGATAAAGAAAAGGGTCATGTTTTTCCAAGATTCGGTTATTTCAAATTGAATAGCACTTTTAGAGAATTAGTTTTAATAACTAAAAGGAGACACCTATTGGAAAAAGAAAAGATAAAGAGGAAAGAGAAAGAGTGGCATAAGGTTCTTTCATTGGATTAAGTCAGCTACGGGGGGTAGAGTATTTTAGGGATTAAATTGGTAACAGGGAGAATAGAGGGAAAGGAATATGTTTTATTTTCTGAGCAGCTTTAATGATCATTGTAGAAGTAGAATGATATGTAGCTTATTTTGATTTGTATTTATAAATAAGGAGAAATTGATACATCAGATCTATGTGTCTAAATATTATTTTCTCCAATTGAAATTGATTAGTTGGTCTTTTCAATCATATTTTTTAGTATTGTTCTGCATCATCAAATCAAGTGTATGAATATATCATGAATCAGCTGGTTTTTGGTGTACTCATGCTTAGTGATTAAAATATTTAACTTCTCCTTGATTTCTTTGTGTTTGGGAAGATTGAATAGATGATCAGTTGATAATTCATCTATTTTCTTTGCATCATTTCTATTGTAATCACATTCATTTCATGTTTATGGATGAATGTCAAAAAGCCTTTTGTATCTTCAGGTTAAAGATACACTTTGTTATCTAATTCATCGAATATCTTCTTGTGAGGGAGTTGTACCTCTTAATTCAGAAGAGGGTTATCAATCAATGATAACTTGTCCAACTGTTAGTACATTTTTTTCTTATTTTCAGGAATAGAGTTATTATTTACTTTTCTTTCTGAAGCACAAATATGTTTGCTAATAGATTTTTGGCGACTCTATTGGGAACCAGAAATGAAGATCGGTGTTGAATAATTATTTCCTTAGTTTATACATATATCTTTATGTGTAGGAGATTGGCAACTCTGATAAAGTGGTGACTCTGCTAATTCTTAATGCAAATCCAAAAGAGTTGTAAGAATGGGAAAAAGACCAAGCCCCACTATCCCAGAGATTCTTCGGATGAATGATAAGGTTCTACAAGCTTTATGGGAACACTATAAACAAAGAATTTCAAAGGCTATGAAACTGAAGATAAGCCTTGAAGATGACCACATGTCTGCCTTGCTATGGACGAGTTTGTGTCATAGATTTCACAAGCTCAAAGATTTGGACGCATGCAAGAGGAAAGTGCAGCAACTTGAAAAAGAATTGGAAGTTGTGGATGAAGAAGCTCCAATGTTTCCATCAAGTTATATCTCTTGCAACTACTTAGTTATGAGTGAGTGAGAAATCAACTCAAGGGATCAACCAAGAAAGAAACCTACAGTTGACAAGATAAATTCTGAGAAAGATCTGATGCTCTAGTATTTGTGGAATGCCTTCAAAGAGAGCATCTGTGAAGTTGAACAGAGAAAGATGAATACTTCTGAGGATTGTCGATCTGCCATACTACTGGAATATGTGTATCAAAGATACAATAATCTAAAGAATTCTAATCAAGGAGTTCCTATTGTTACAAAAATATCTAAAGAAAAATCTAAGATTAAAGAATCTTCACTCTCCAATCTCTTGGTCTCTTAAGATCAATATTTTTCATCACCAATGATAGAATCATTGGCACCTTAAAGGTTTGATCAATAGAAAAAAGGAAACAAGAAACAAGCTAGGAAAGAGGAGCTGCATGTTAAAGAAGAACCTGATGTCATGGAGGAATTTTTGGTAAGGGATGATAAAGAGTTGAAAACTCACGATTTTCAACCTGTATTTTTGGCTGATGAAGATTTTTATTCCATTTCAAAAGAGAAAGTTTCTTGTACTAATTTTGATCCTATGGTCATTGAAAGTAGTTTTGAAAAACCATTACTCTTAACTATATTTCCTAAGAAGAGTTCAGTTTGTAACATGCATTAAGAAGCTATGAATTTAGATTTTTCTTTTGCATGCCATAGCAAGAATGTGGCTGATATGACAGCATTAGTGAATCAATTAAAGAGTATAGAGGATGAGATTATTTCTAGCAACATGAATGCATTATACTTACCTACTGAATACATTGAAGATTTTAAAATTTATGATAATCCTCTCTTTGTACCTTATGCTCTTCTATATGCTAGAAAAGAGCAAGAAGCTATAGCCAGTCCAAAGCATGATAGCCAATTAGAAGCTTCCTCAATGAATAATCATGGTTTCTTGATACAGCTGAAGATGACATAGTAGGTGAGGTCCAAAATATCATTGAGGTGCATGGAAACCTATGTATGGTTGAAGTAAATGAAGACTTAAGCTTGAGGCTTTTAGTTTATGAATACAAAGATCTTGATGCTTTCTTTTTTGAGTCCAATGCTATTCATAATGGCATGATTGATGAATTAGAATTTAGAGTTTGTGCATTTAATGAGAATATTGAATACGAGGCTTTCTTATTTGATCTCACTCCAACTCAAGAGAAGTGGTCTCAGCCCCAAATATTGGAGGCATTCTATTTTAAAAATAAAGTTGTTGATGGACTTACAGAAGGTGAACCTTCAGCAAGCCTAGCTCTAGGCTTTGACTTGAGTGTTCTTATAGGACACTTGCCCAATGTTTCCCTCATCATCAACTTGGTCTATTTCTCCAAGGTAAAAGACACAGCACTCACTAAATGTTTGTTTGGAGCGGTATGTCTCATGCATCAACCTCTCATCCGCACTGGCAGATACTTCTCACAACCAGTCAATGGTTTCATATGAGCAGCGAGAGGCTTCTTTGGAGGTATGGGCTGCTAGCCCTATCTTTTGTAAATATTTTTTGTTGTGCTAGTTAGTTTAGGTGTTTTTCTTGCTGGTAGTTTAGTTATTTTCATTTTTTACCCTACTCTTCCCCTCTCTGCAAGCAGTCCCTTTGATCATTGTTGTATGCCAACTCTATTTACCAATGGATGAGCACTAGTCTTAACCAGAGATTGTTGGATTCTTTGTGTTGCTCATGATCCATATCCCCAGTCAGAGCCAACTGTTAGCCTACATTTAGCACCTAAGCTTTAAAATTTTGGAAATTTGTCCCATAGAAGGAATCGTTGAATTGTTTCAGTTTGTCATGGGTTTTTATTACTAATGGTGCCTTTGTGAAGTTTAAGCTATCCAGAGGTGATGTCTTAAGTTTTCTTTAAACTTGAACTTTGAACCAATAAAGTTCAAGGTTCATATTTTGAAAGTTCAAATGATCAAAGTTTAGTTTGGAAGCACAGATCAAAGATCTGAAGCTACAGCTTAAAGTTCAAGATCACTTTCACATTTCAGATTCAGTGGTTCAGATTAGTCCAAAGAGGCTCAAAAACAATGGTTCATTAATTAATGAAGTTTCACATTGCAAACATTCAAAATATAGGATACATTGGAGAGGTCATTCTATTTCATGGTGCTAAGCTTCAACCCTTACAATTGATTCCCAAGATCATGAAGGATTAGGAAAGAATGGCTTCATCAATTATTTTGGATTACAGCGGTTTGGGAGTGGTTCAGTACCAACATAGTCTATTGGAGCAGCATTGCTATGAGGTGAATGGAAGACATCAGTAGACTTGATCCTGTATCCTTCAAATGGAGAGCGTAGAGATGTAAAAGAAGTCAAGGAATATTATAAGAGCACTATGGATATCTAGGGTACATTGAAGTAGGTGCCTCATTATTTGGTAGCTGAAAGGGCGATTCTTACATGCCTGAAGAAGAATGAAAACAACTACCTACAAGCCATTTGTAGTATTCCAAGAACATTGAGAATGATGTATGTGCATAGCTATCAAAGCTATTTGTCGAATCATGCTGCCAGTGCAAGAGTTCATAAATATGGAGTTGAGAAAGTTATTCAAGGAGATCTTGTGTATTGTAAGGAAATGGAGGTCGATAAGCATAATCAAAATAGCAAAGGTAGAAAGGAAGTTGTTGATAATGATGGTGGACAAAACTTTGATGTTATAGATGACACTATCGAGAGTGATTTGTCTCAAGAAAGTGTCAGTGTAGAAAAGATTGTAGATGCTGATGACATAGCTTCAGGAAATTACACAATTGATGATGTTGTACTTCCTCTTCCTGGGTCAAGAATAATTTACCCTGCAAATGATATTGCTGAAACATATCATAATCTAGCTGGAAAGGATTCAGTTGATTTGCAAGATAGCTTATATAATGTGAAGGAATTTTCAATAATGAGCTTGGAAGGAGGATATAGGAGATTAATCTAGAAGCCAATTGATTATTTGTGGAATATCATTAGGTATAAGGACCCCACACAATAGTTGGTCAAAATAGATCTTGATGCACTTGCTAAATGTAAAAATGAAGATAATAATGTCCTTCTACAAACATGTCAAGGACACAAACAAAATAAATTTGAGAACCCAAAGTTTATACACATCTAAATGGAAAGACTCGAGTCATTACTTATACACAAGAAGTTCATGACCAAACCATTCATACCAAGTTAGTAGCAACATGATTTGTTATCATTTGAGCCTATCACCACACTTCCTCCTCATGATCATATTGCCTCCTCTACTTTTTGAATTATATTCATCATATGAAGAGATTGTCTCTGCCTGCGAGGAGGATGATGGTTCCATAGTGTGCAAAATCAAAGACTCTATTTTACTAGATAAATGTTCAAATTATAAATTTTGATTTCAGAATATAAAGTTAAAAATGTAGATACATTGGGAGTACGTGCCAAGTTTATTCATTATCAAAGTGGAGCACCCAAACTACTCGATCCACCAAACAATTCAAGCGGGATCACATGGATTTCCAATAACACCCATTTAGTATTATCAAGTTTGATGAAATAGTGAAGCAACACGACACAGTGATAATGTGATGTGAATATGGCCTCAAACCTAACAACAATATTTTCTTTGTCCTCATGTCAAGTCTCTAAGGTCAGTTAAGAGGAGCCAAAATGATGTAAATTTCAACTTATGGGTTATCGTCACCAAATGACAAAGAATGCTTAAGTACTAAGAAGTTATGTGGTGAAGAATTTGTAAGATGGAACCTGGTAAATCATAGAGAAAGTATACAGAAACTCACATCTCCAACTATTGGAAGATTGGATAGCATGATATGTTTCCTATGAAGCGGCCTTTTATGGAATTTCATCATATGAAGTCATAGAACATATTCTTCGGATGGACACTATATTTTTGTGTATATAGTGCTAGCGCAAAAGTCATCTTGAATTTATTAGTAGACAAAGAGCATGAAGTCTCATGTGTTGTGAAAAACAAATAAGATTTCACACGAAGCATTTGACATATTGTCATTACCATCTGCTAAGGGAGAGTCTGGGTACCAAGTCACAGTCGGAATTCAGATAAAAGAGTATAAGTATCAGGTTAATGCATCTCTAGGTATGAAATATTTCTGCAACACCCAGATCTCACACTCATTCCTCATATGTAAGGAAAACCATCATAAAAAGTAGAAGCTATTAGAAATTAGTAAAAAAATATTGCCGCAACTACAAAACATAGGTGCATATGGTCTATTGAAATGTAATGGCAATAAAGAAATGTGTGGCATTCCTTTATACATTCTCAATATCAAATGAGCTTAGCATCTCCAATTCACATGAGCATTATCATATATTTCCAAAGCATCCCAGCCAAACTTCAAAGTACCTTTCTATATTTTCTAGGGTGCCAGCAAATACTCTTTGCATGAAGATCAATCCAAGGGTAAGTTATGTTTGAATGAAAGAAAGCCATGTGTTAAAAATATGTGCAAGTATCATGGATTGATAAAATGCCTGCATCTTTTAGAGGCATATATGTGATAGAGAAATTGTTGTAGTGACACATGTTGCAGACTCTAAATATTGAAAAGGGGGAATTTTGGAATTTAAAGAATTATCTAAGAAATGTTATCTACATATAAAAGAGGGTGAGACAACATGTTCCCAAGAGAGATATCTCCCTTATCATGAGCCACTTGTCAAGTGTAATGGTATAGAAACACATAGCCCAATCCTACCATTGAGGCCCAGTCATCAGTTTTAAAATTCATCTCCACTTTTCCCTATTTAAAAGTTGTATTATGTTGTAATGGAAAGGGAGAATAACATTCATTAAATAGAAAGTTTTAGAAAGGGAGAATCATGGAAGATAAAGTATGATAAAGAAAAGGGTCATTTTTTTCCAAGATTCAGTTATTTCAAACTGAATAGCACTTTCAGAGAATTAATTTTAATAACTAAAAGGACAGACCTATCGGAAAAAGAAAAGATAAAGAGGTGAGAGAAAGAGTGGCATAAGGTTCTTCTTTCGCTGGAGTCAGTCAGCTACAGGGGCTAGAGTATTTTAGGGATTAAATTTGTAACATGGAGAACAGAGGGAAAGGAATATGTTTTATTTTCTGAGCAGCTTTAATGAAGTTGTATAAGTAGAATGATCTGTAGGTTATTTTGCTTTGTATTTAGAAATAAGGAGAAATTGATACATCAGATCTGTGTATTTGAATATTATTTTCTCTAATTTAAATTGATCAGTTGGTCTTTTCAATCGTATTTTTTAGTATTATTCTGCGTCATCAAATCAAGCGTATGAATATATCATGAATCAGTTGGTTTTTGGTGTACTCATGCTTAGTAATTAAAATATTTAACTTCTCCTTGATTTCTCTATGTTTGGAAAGACTGAATAGATGATCGGTTGATAATTCATTTATTTTCTCTGCATCATTTCTATTGTAATCACATTCATTTCATGTTTATGGATGAATGTTAAAAAGCCTTTTGTATCTTCAGGTTAAGGATACGCTTTGTTATCTAATTCATTGAATATCTTTTCATGAGAGAGTTGTACCTCTTAATTCAGAGGGGGGTTATCAATCAATGATAACTCGTCCAACTGTTAGTACATTTTGTTCTTATTTTTGAGAATATTGAGTTATTATTTACTTTTCTTTCTCAAATCTATTTGCTAACAAATGGCATGTGTCTTATATAACATACGCCATATATGGCGTGCTCCATATACACACAACCTTTTTTTCATGTATTTCCTTTTTTTCCATATAGTGTACACCAGATATGGCATACACCATATGTGGAATACTATAAATGGTAGAAAAGGTAAGGAACCTGTGATTGAGGCCCACTTTTGTTGTGTTCTATGTAGTTTCTGCATATTATTTGATAAACAAACAGTTTTCATATTTAATCAATTTGTCACCACCTTTTTGTTCAAAATTCAACATAGAAGTGGGAAAGTCGTTGATTTTTTAACTAAAATTGATTATTTGAGGTATTTTTTTCATTTTTAAGGACCTAAATATTAATAAAGAGTTTTTTGTCTATAATTGATATAACATGGACTTGTTATTTTAATAATTTTACTTATTGTAATTGATTATTTTTACAATTAAAGTTTTAATTAGAAGGGAGATGTGTGGAAGCTCATAGTTTAATAGTGTTTCAAACTAATTTGAGAATTGTAATGACCAATTCCGATTAGGAAGGTGCATTGGATATAAGTAGAAGTTGTCAACTAATCTTTATCTTTTTTCTATTAAGATAGTTTAACAATATTTATAAGTATGGAGTAGAGTCTAAGTATCAACATCGTTCTTCACACCCCCATTACATATACAATTACAAAATTGGGGGAGTGATAGTTCTAACTAGAAATTCAATAGTTGAAATTAAAACATTAGTCTACGCATGATAGGACCAGCTACAAAAAAAGATCTTAGAGAACTGTTATATTCTATTCCCAGCCATCATTGTGACTGGTATCATTAGCTTGGACCACTAAATTTTCCACTAGTGCCTAGTCCTCTTCCTGACTATTCACTACATCCCAACCTAGCTGAGAGCCCCCCAGATTGGGGTTAATAGGGGTTTCCCCCTATAAACCATTATTAATCTACCATCCACTAATCATATTGTTAAGGTCCTCCACTTCTGTGGGGGCTAAGAAGCTTTGGTATTCTGAAATGTAATTTGCATCCTGAACTTGGTCTTTGTTGATCATCAAGCTACCCTCATGAACTAGTCTCATGAAATCACTCCTCGTGATGTGAAGAACCAAAGAGACCTATGACATCATATTACAATGTGTGAGTTTAAAGTTAAACTTAGTAAGTTTCCTTCTCTCTGCTTGAAAGACTTCTCTATTCATGTCCTTCCAAAGAGTCCATAAGATTTCAATAGTTAATGTAAACCATAGATTATTAAGTTTAGAATCAAATTTTCCCACATAACCAGCCAAGATTTCACTCCAAGATATAATAGACCTACAATTCCAAAGACAAGGGGAGCCAAGAAAAATTGACCAAATCTTACATGCATAGACACTCTCAAAAAATAAATGTTCAAAAGACTCAATAGTATTGCAAAAACTACAAGAAACCGGAGCAAGACCAATGGAAGAAAGCACCTTACCAACAGCAAGTTTTTTAATCAAAAGAAACCACTTAAAACAAATTTTCTTAGGTTCCACTTTCCCTTTCCAAAAATATTCAAAAAATAAAGCCCAATTAGAAAAGGGATTAATCTATCCCCAACACTGGGACACTCAAGAAATGAGAAAAGAATCATTCTTCATATAGTGATACACAGTCTTAGTAGAAGTGTTTGACAATAAACTGCCATCAGCACATTTAACCTTTTTAAGGAAAGCTTCTGAATCAATAATCTCTCTTATGTTATTACTATTAATTTCCTTCTTTATAAGTGTATATGTCTTCTTTAGAGAGTCAGAAATATCAAATTTGATTTTAATACACTCCCACTCCCCTAGCTGCCCACCATCCAAGATATCCTGAATCAGTGAGATCCCCTTTAGATTCCATTGCTTTGCTGAACAACTCTGGGTGAGAGCCAAAGGCTTACCATTGTAGTGTAACCCCCACCAAATAGATCTGTCCTGAACAAGATAGTATAAAGAACCACCTACTGCCCCTCTATCTAGTATGAACTACCTCACCTAGACCCAGGCCTTCCAAAAAACTTGAAATTTTTTGGAACCAAACAATCTCATTTTAAACTCTCCAAAGACTATATCATAAACTGGTACATTCTTCCATTGTTTACCTTTCTTGATGACTAACTTCACAATATTATTCCTTATGAGGATTTCACATGGTTCATTACCCCAAAGGGCTTTCAACACCCATTTGGATGCAAGGGAAGAACTTTTTGCTTTAAGGTATTTCAACCCCAACCCTCCTTGGCTCTTCTCTTGACATTGCCAATCCCATTTAACATAGTGTCTTTTCCTATTTCCCTTCCCATCTGACCATAAGAAATCTCTGAGAATCTTCTCAATCATATTAACCTAAGAACTGAGGAACAACCAAGCCAAAGAAAAGTAAATGTGGTGAGCTGAAATAACTTTTTGCATAGCTTGGAACCTTCTAGCCATAGATAGGGAATGAGTCTGCCATTTGATATGTTTCTTACTGATTTTTTCATAGATCCAGTCCCACATGTTAGCAAGATTAGGCTCTACTAAGAAAGGAATACCAAGATATCTAACAATCTGATTGGACCCTGCCTATTGCGACCCCTTATTTGCCAACTAATCAGGTGGCTCATCAGACCAACCCAGTATAGTGGATTTGGATGGAGAAATTTTGGACCCCGAAGCCTGGCAAAAGAGACTTAACCTCTTAATGGCATTATCAAAGTTATCTTCTGAGAGACCTAGGAAAAGAGAAGTATCATCTACAAATTGGACATTAAGTAGCTCTTCATTATTAGGCAGAGAGATTCCTATTAAGGGAGGTCCTATTTCTTGAGCCCTCAAAGTGTAAAACAAAGCATCTGCAACAATTACAAATAGCAGAGGGGTAATTGGACATCCCTGTGTTATAGACCTTTGAAGCACAATGGGTTCAGATAAGGAGCCATTAACATCAATGACTGTAGTAGCATCTTTGAATAGAATACTTATCCATTGGCAATAGAGATCGGGAAACCCAAATTCTTTCAACGTACCTACAAAAAAACCCCATTCTATTTTGTTGTAGGCTTTTTAAAAATCTAACAAAATCATTGCCACCTCTTACCCATCTGACTTAGCCCAGTACATGGCCTCCCAACATGTAATTAAGTTTTCCAGAATGTATCTCCCTTGGATAAAGCATGTTTGTGTATGTGAAATAAATCTATTCAGCAAAGGGGCAATCCTTCTAGTAAGAGCTTTGGCTAAGATTTTATAAGACAAGTTCAACAAGGTTATCGGCCTCCAATTCTTAACCAAAGATATATCTC
Source organism: Chamaecyparis obtusa (assembly GCA_027943335.1). Lineage (NCBI taxonomy): Eukaryota > Viridiplantae > Streptophyta > Pinopsida > Cupressales > Cupressaceae > Chamaecyparis > Chamaecyparis obtusa. The sequence continues at coordinate 525,094 of BSBK01001066.1, read as the reverse complement.
TTGCTTTCAAAAGGAGTTTAACAACCCCTTTATTGATAGATTCTCCTAATGACCCTTTCAAGAAAGATTCTTCATACACATGTAGGAGTTCAGTACAAATCCAGCTCTTATTCTTCTTGTAAAATTCAGCAGGAAGACCATCCATCCTTGGGGATTTCCCATTTGAGAAGGATTCAATAGCTATAGAAATTTCTTCCACAGAAAGAACCTTACTGAGGTTGTTTTGTTTTGATACTGAGAGTTTCTGAGGGATGAGCTTAAGGCAATCTTTCAATGCTACTTGACTGTCATCCAACACCTCTGACGAGAATAATTCACTGTAAAATCTATAAAAGGCATATTGGATGTCTTCTAGCTCACTATTATGTCTGTCCTCCAACTAAATTTCATTGATCATTTCTCTTTTTTGCTTGGCCCTTATAATATTGAAAAATACTCTGATCCTTTATCCCACTCATTGATCCAATTCATCCTGGCTCTAATTTTATGGCCTTGAGTCTTATATCTCTAAATGATGCTCAAGTTATGCTTGGTATTAGCCATTTGGGCTTCCAACAGATCATTATACCCTCTGTCCTGAAGTTCTTTTTCAATAATGTTAAGCCTATTTTTCTAAAAAGATTCTTCTTTATTCCTGTCCATTACCAAATTTTTTCCAATCACTTGAAATAAGTTTTTCCAAGTTTCCACCTTTAGACTCCAAAGTGCAATAGCATCTAAGAGAGGATTACCAAGTCTAGTAAGTTTAGTGACCATAAGAATAGCACCTAAATTATCTATATCTTCAAGAAGCAAGATATTAAGTTTAAAGGGGCTATCTTTTCTGTGAATACCATCCGAGCTCCTATTATCTTCAATCCTATAATAGGTTTGAATGGGGGAATGATCTGAAAGTGAGGTAGGGTATACTTGGACAGGAGCATGATTATTCTCTAGGATAAAAAGAGAATGAGGAGACATCTCCATAGACTCTGTCCAATCTATAGTAAACTCTTTGCTTTCCTCTCTGGTTATTACACCAGGTGTACCAAATATCTGGAAACTTACCATGCATATGCTCCATAGGATCAAGAAGATTAAATTTCCTTTTGAATTTATGCCAAAAGAAAAGCTCATTGCCTTTCCAGGAGTGAGCCAGCCCTCCTGATTTATCTACTCTATGTTCCACCATGTTAAAGTCTCCTACAAATACCCAAGATACTTTAGGAAGATGAGAGCAACACCACTCCCATAATTCTGCTCTTTCTCTATAGCTATTCAAAGCATACACATTACAAATTCTGAACACCTTCTCCCCCTATTTCACTATCACCCATATTACTCTCTGATATGATGAAAATATGTGACTTTCAATAAGAATATCCCATTTAGGATGAATAAGAATTGCAACTCCTCATTTCCCTCTCTCATGATTCGAATGAAAACCGATAGCTTTATCCCAAAGGAACTTCAGAATGGAATGAGCTTGAAAACCTACCACCTTAATTTCTTGCAAAAAAATAAAGTCTTTAGCCTTCAAATTATTACACCACCTCCTAACTATATACTTCCTATCTGGCATCTCTAACCCCTGGACATTCCAACTATGGATATGCATCATCATGATTTTTTTTGGGGGGGGTTTATGTTCTTGCACAACTTATTGAAACACTCTAGTAAGTTCTTACTCCCTCTACCCCATCGGGTAGAGAATTCCTCTTAGCAGTTTTCCTCTTCTTCCTGACAACTTCGGTAAATTGTCCCTCACTTTTAGAAGTCACAATAGAGAGGGGTCCAAGTGAGGCAGTTGAGGCCAAAGGCAGGGGAAGCAATTTCCTACTATCTTGTTGCAACTTACCAACTCTTTCATTAATCATCATAATGGCTAACTATTGGGCATTCAAAGTAGGTGGAAAGTTTCTATCAACAGAAGGCTCTTCAGAATGAACTCTTGGCAGGTGGGTCGCTAGGGGGGATGGGATAATATCTAGAACACCTTTCCTGGCAGGGACCACTTCAAACTCCTTGTCAAACAGAGGGTTCGACAAAGAAATAAATCTATTAATAATGGGTATATGTTTAGATTCAGATGTGCTTGGGTGCATATCTAGAGTCTTCTCAAACTCTAAGGAAGTAATGATAGCCACTTCCTTACTATGAATAGGGACTGCCCCAGATTTTCTAGAGTCCTCCAGTACAGTGGTCTTGTCAATATCACTGTTTCCATTTACGCCATTACTGTTAACCACATGAAATTTTTCTTTCTAAATGTGTTTGAGAGATGGGTAATCTCTTTTGGTGTCACCATTGCATCTACAATGAAAACACATACTAAGGTTACATAATAGGGAAATTTCCCAGCAGAACAACTCGATCACCATCAAACTCTAGAGAAATGAATTCATGAAAGTCAACCTCAGGAGCCAGGGCAACAAGAACTTTGGCATTTAAATGGGGCAATGTAACCCTAGACTACTTAATTTGTAGGACCGAGCCTAGGGGCTAGAGAATCTACAGGATGAAGGGCCAGAATTCCACATTAAGTTTTTTAATTTCCACCCAATTGGGAGGAGAATGAGCCACTACCTTTTCAAAATTACCTTTGGGGGACCACGGATAGACCCTGAACATAGACCTTCCAACATTCCAAAACTCTTTCCTGCATATTATGATTCTTCAAAAAAATGACAAAAAGCCCTTTTTGAATCATTCTACAGTAAGTAACATAAATTCCTAATTTTTTACCCCAAACTGTAGCAAGTCAATCATCAAAAAATTTCCAAGTAGGAATTGAATCTTTATCAAGGTAGACAAAAAAGATAGCAATACTTTTAAGCCTAGATTGTTCATTTTTAATGGCAGACACCATGTCCTCATTGGGGGAAAGGAAGAGAGTCTTCGGCCCAAGAGAAGGACACTTACCAATTTTTGCTCTGCTACCACCAGAGCCAGCAACTCCTCCACAGGTGATTCCACTTCCATTTGTTGTGGCCCATCCTCCTTCCACTCCTCCTTGCATTGGCTCCACAGGGTTCCTGCGAAAAACTCCATTAAATTTTGCGGCTACTGAAAAAATTGGTGTGCTATCACTCACCACCTGTTTATATGATAATTTCCCTTCTATTTTTTCAACATTACCACCTTCTGATTTATTAATAGCATCCGTAGTGGCATGTTTAGAAACATCACCCATAATAATATCACCTTCTCCACCATTATGGTTCGGCTCTCCCATCACATGCGCGAACCAGGTCAGGAGCAAATTAAATTGGGGACAAACAAGGGCACAATAATAATCAAAACAACATATCCTTCAAAAAATTAATAATGGGCATGTAAGAGAGAGAAACAAACACTAAGAAAACAAAAACAACACGAGGCGCATGACATGACACACACAATCACACAAAAAAAGGATGAAAGCAGACATCGTCAACAATCATGGAGGAAAGTTGTAGAGCCATTTTTCATAAAAATCATAAATTTTCAAGTTCCCAACTAATCTTTATCTTATACACACATGTAGAATTCATCATCATTCCAATAAAATGAGTAAAGATTATAACACTAGAAGAGCATGAAGTAGAGAAAGAGAAGAAAATGGAAAGCATGAAACAACTTCTTGAACAAAGAAAATTTTTTATCATACAAGAATATTTTCCTTTGGAAGAGGATCATGAAACATCAACCAAAAATAAGAGAGAATTGGATTTGGAAACAAAAAGGCAACATATGATAAAATTGTGTATAACAAGACAATTAAATTACAAAGATGTGGGCATGTCATCTATGGGATCCCAAGTTGAAGGGACCCCATCATTCCATGTTGGAGGTAGACCATCATATCATGTTGAAGACACACCATACTCTACACCATCGTATCATGTTGAGGGCACATCATGATTGTCTACATCCAAAGGTGTAGGCACACCTTTGTATCATGTTGAAGGCATACCATTCTCTACATACCATGGTGTAGGTACACCATCATACCATGTTGAAGGTGTGCCATTAACATCTCAAGTTAGTTTGTTTCCATCTTTCACATCTTGATTTCAAGGAACAAAATCTTTAGTTGAAGGTACGCAATCCATCCCTAATGTTGATGTTTATAATGTTGATCCCACTTAACAGTTGAGAACACCTCCTAGAGTTTTGTATAGAAAGCCAAAATATTTTATTGATATTGATACTAATATTTTGAAACCAATTCTTGACAAGATTCCCAAGCATACTTATCAAAGATATGCTAACAATATTTGAAGATTATTTTTTGAGAATTTAAATATGATAGTAAGATGTCAACTATTTGTTGAAATGATGAGAAATCTGAAATTTAGGCCCATCATGAAGATTGTCGAACTAAGAATGATGGATGAGTCTAAGCGAAAAAATTATTGTAAAGAATCTAATGACTAAATATGAGAGTGTGGGTTCTACATCACATATCAAAGATAGTAATGTCACACGACATGTATTTACATCAATTCTAGTAAGAACTCAAATGAAGAAATATCAACTCATTAGAAAGACAAGTAAATCACTGAAAATACTTATAAAGTCTCTAATGAGAGTCATGAGAAGGAATCAAAGAGTGGAAGGTCCAAATAAAAATGAGTTATGTGCATTATCCAATATACTAGTACAAAAATATAAAGCAATTTATGAACTTTTGAAATCCTTGATTGAAGATTTTTGTAAGAATAACACACGAGTATCTCCTAATCAAAGAGTTGTTGTAAGGAGGGCTTTTAGTCAAACACGTGATCCACATTTGAAATATTTTTTGGATTCAAATCAAACACAACTCTTTGAAAAATTTATAGGTATGCATCCCCAGATTAAAATTAGTCAAAGATATTTTGAAATGGCTAAACCTTTTTATGTCAAGATAAATCACACATACACAACTTGTTGTTGTAAGGTACATATTGAATTTTCTAACCACTATGATTTCTATCGACATATATGTGTATATTTTCATTCTAACATTGTTTTGCAAGAGTGTAACATAAAGGATCCACCTAGATCTTCAAGGGACTTAATATCTACTATTTTATGTGAAAGAGTGGATGGTCAACAATTTTAAAAGATCTCATGCTTGGATGGTACATGCATAAATTGTAGTGTTTTGTAACATTTTCCAATCTGTCAACATATGGTGATTAGACAATGCAATTGGGAATGAAATAGTAAAATTTAGAAAATATAAGACCATGGCACATAATCTAAAAGATGGAAAAGAGGCTAAACAATGTGATTTAGTAATTGAAAAGATTCTAGTGTATCAGCTCATGGACATTTTTTCATGAAAAATTATTTATGAGTATGCAAGGCATACACATAGAGCTTGATGGTTGGATTTGCAATTCAAGTAGTACAAGGATACATTCTCACTTGATACCATTGTTTTAATTATGGAATTTATAGGGAACTACACACTACAACCACAAAATAAGGTGCAAGCAAAGTATTACAACTCACAAGATTATATATTTGTTTATATAGCATTCATGCATTCACCTAGCAGTACAAAGGAGAACATGAAGATATTGAGGGAGTACCATTTTTACTTCAGTGATGATCGCTTACATTATAGAGAGTTTGTACATGGTTGTGTTCATCTATTTTATGGTAAGTTGTCTACCAGGGGCATTATCATATTGTTGACACATCATATGGTCATACAATTGTGCATCATAATTATAGAATTATTTGATGTTTTATTGGTTGAGAAGGATGCATAAGATCACTAACATTCAGTATATGTGGAATTTCATAGAGCTCAGGCATGGAAAGGGAGTGCATGATGGTGCAGGTACATGCATATCAAAAGAGCCTTAGCATCTGAAGAATTAAAGTACAAAGAAAAAACAAGATTGTCAAATGTGAGATTTATTGTCTAGTGGTGTAATGCTACAATATGTCTAGGTAATGATGGTGAGTCTACAGTTTGTAGATATTTTTTGTTGATAGATGAAACTAATATTGGACCATATGAGGATTTTTGTACACTGACAGGATTGAGTGAGCTACACTCTTTTAGAATCTCTAATGTAGGTTCATGGAGTATCCACACACAACATATGGTTTGATTTTTTTCATTGTGTATAGATTAATATTGGGATGAGGATGAGTCAAAGGAGTGGGTAGATGAATGGTGTACATGAGTTTTGAGCCCACTTGAGTCATGTCGTTCGTAAAAAGAACTACAACTAGCACAAATAGAATCATCTATTGACTTTGACTACTTGTTTGATCTAGTGCAACTAGATAAATTATCCACATACAAATAATCTTAGGTTTAGTAATTTATCCTAACTATTTAGTAAATTAATCTCCTCATTATGATTATATCATTGCAATCCATGTTTTTTTTGTTATTGCACCTATAGACAATGAAGAAGGGACATATTATTACTTATCTTGTTGTGTTGAGTAAAAAAAGAAATTGGATCATTGGGTTATAGATGGTTAAGAATTATAATATCCTATAGGATCAATGCTTCTTATTGGTACATGACTTAGACAGTATCATATGAAGAACCCTAGGTTGTGGTTGTTTGAGGATTGGGAAACATAAGGAAAATTATTCATAATTCCAATCTTTTTGTTGCATCAAATATCTATTTGATCAGATATGGAGGTAAACCACACAATAAGACTCTTGAGAAGGTTCATGAGTTGGACCACGAGGCAATACTTGACAGAATAAAGGGTAGAGGAGATCCAACTAGTTCATTGAATTGAATGCCAATAAAAAAAATTGTAATGTCAAATTTATTTAAATGCATGTACATATGACATGTATATTTGTAAAATTTAAAGTTAAATTAATATACAAAGGTGAATATTGTGTGTCTAATTTTTTCTCACATTAGTATCATTAATATACCCAAATAATGACTGATTTGTTGATTTGTTGATTTTTGTACACTTGGCAACTTGTGCAACTTTATTCATCTTTTTTATTTTTGACCCTACATGAATCCTAAACACTAACATGTACAATGAGGTAAAATGACCCTTGATCCATGATTACATACAATAGAATATGCATTTGATGATTTTGCTACCATTGACAATATTGTGACACCATTTGACAATATTTGGAAATGTTGACATCTTTTGCAACCATGAACCCAAAATGAATCAATAACATCAAGAATGGTCTATTAATACCTTATTAAAACAAAGTGACTTCAAAATGTTAATACTCTTCATTGAACCTCATTTTGTGAGTGAGGCTAGGTGCCCCTACAATGAAAACAATGTTAAATTCTGTGATTTTCAACATTTTTTTATTTCAATCATCTTGTTCTGGCAAATATGGGTTGATTATGGTTGAATTTTTTTTCATTTGAATGCATTAAGAGTATACTTTCATATAAAAAAAATTAATGCAATTCCACCAAGTTTTAAGAAAGTTATACCAAATTATGTCAAGATGGGTCTACAACAAGCAAGGGTAAACAATGAGTATGAATAATTGTGTAACTCTTATTTCCTCTATTGGATCAAGTCCCAAATACTATGAAGGTTATTTTTTTTATGTATTATTATACGTCTCAAAGCCCTAGGTTTGGATCTTAATATTTTTATATGTTTCCATGATGCCCTAGCATTGTTATGTTGATGTCTCTAACCTATAAAGTAGTAAAAAGGTTTGATTTTTGGGTTTGTACAATGATGTACGATGTGGTAATGGAATGAAACCAATTGGAATTGATAGATATTCAAGTATTATTTTATTTTCACCTAGTTTGGTAATATTTCATGGATTTTAGATGAATTTATGGTTATTTTTGTGAAGGCAACTTGTTAAATGAAGGACGTGGAGGGTTTTGTATACCAGTTTGACCATTAGAGGCATAAGCCACCATTGAAAAAATCTAAATTTTAGGTAATTGAAGTTTTTTAGGATGCTTACAAATATTGTGGCAATTTCATAATTATAAAAGGGTTTTTTATCATGTTTGAGGAATCCCTAGGTCGAGTTGACTAGTTTTCAAGCAAACAAAGAAGATGTGAGCAGATGGTTTTGAACAAATACATTTGATGTTGACTATCTAATGGTTTGGTAAGCATGTATAGGCATAATATCATGTTTATAATTTATTGGTAGAGTTTAGAAAGGTGTGGGTATAAGATTTTCAAGAAGCCCTCTTGGTTCAAGCCCAAAATAGGCCTAGAGTGAGGGTTTGGTGGTTGGGTGACTCGGTGGCCATATATCCTAATAAAGAAATATGGAATGCCATTATTTTCAATGCTTTACTTTTATTTCTAATGATTCAATATTTCTTCATTTGAGTTCTTACTATTGTTGATGTAAGTACACGTCATGTGACATTACTATCTTTCATGCATGATGTAGAACCCACACTCTCATATATAGTCATTAAATTCTTTACAATAGATTTTTCACTTGAGTAATCCATCATTCTTAGTGAAAGAGTCTTCATGATAGGCCTAAATTTCAGATTTCTCCTCATTTCAAAAAATAATTGACATCTTCCTGTCACATTTAAATTCTTAAAAAATAATCTCCAAATGTGGTTAGGATATCTTTGACAAATACGCTTGGGAATCTTTTCAAGAATTGCTTTCAAAATATTAGATCAATATCAATCAAATATTTTGGCTTTCTATACAAAATTCTAGGATTTGTTCTCGAGTGTTGAGTGGGCTCAAAATTAGGAACATCAACAATATTAGGGAGGGATTGTGTACCTTCAACTAAAGATAATGTGCCTTGAAATTGAGATGTGAAAGATGGAACCTCACTAACTTGAGATGTTAATGTCATGCCTTCAACATGACATAGTGGTGTGCCTACACCTTTAGATGTAGAGAATGGTGTGCCTTAAACATGATACAATGGTGTGCCTACACCCTAGAATGTAGACAATGATATGCCTTCAATATGATATGATGGTGTACCTACACCTTGGATTGTAGAGTATGGTGTGGATTCAACATGATATGATGGCATGTCTCCAACATGGGATGATGTTGTTCCTTCAACTTGGTATCTTATAGATGACGTGTTCGCATCTTTATAATTCAATTGTCTTGTTGCAAACAAGTTTATCATCCATTGCCTTTTTGTTTCCAATTCAAATTCTCTCTTACTTTCTATTGGTGTTTAATTTTCCTCATCCAAAGGCAAATGTTCTTGTATCATATGCAATTTTCTTTGTTCACAAATTTGTCTCATTCTTTCCGTTTTCTTCTCTTTCTCTACTTCATTCTCTTCTAGTGTTAGAATATTTGCTCGTTTCCTTAGCATGATGATGAATTCTACATGTGTTTATAAGTTAGTTAAAGATTATTTGATAAATTCTATTTATGTTGAATCCACCTTCCCAATTAGAATTGTTCATTACAATTTTCAACTTACTTTTACACTCTCTAAAATTTTGAGCTTTGACACATATTCCTTCTAATTCAAACTTGAATTATAAAAACAAATCTATTACAATAAATAAATTTATGGAAATAACAAGTCCATATTATATCAATTATAAAACAAAAAACTCTTTATTTCACATGTAAAAAAATAAAAACTTACCTCAAATGATCATTTTTTATGAAGAATCATTGACTTTCAAATTTATATGTTGATTTTTGAACAAAAAGGTGGTGGCAAATTGATAAAATATGCTTTTTTGTGACATTCCACACCATGAAAAGTGTATTTTTGTCAAATATGTGAAGAAACCAGATAGAATTCATAAAAAGTGGGCCTCAATCATGAGTTCCTTGCCTTTTTTACCATTTTTAGTATTTGTAGACACCTAAAAATACTTTAGAAAATAAAGTATTTTTATTTTCTAAAAAATCCTTGATGACATCATCATTTGTTAATTAATTAATTATTTAATTAATTAATTTATTTTTATGTCATTAAATCCCTTTATCTTAATTAAAAAGATTTAATTAAGAAATCCCTCCCAAAAATGTTTAAATCTTATTTAAACATTATTCCCCTATTTATTAATTATTTAATTAATAAATTGACCAAAAATCTTCAAAAAAATAATTAATTTATTTTTTGCCCAAAAGTTGGCCAATTTTTCTTAAGACCACTAAACTCTTCCAGAATCTTCTAATCCTTCTTTAATTTCGATTAAAGGCTAATCCCATCCTTTTCTAACCCTAATCCCAACTCAAAATATTTAATCAAGATTAAATATTTAATGTTCATATTTATTAAATATATTTTAATAAATATTCCCAAAACCAAAAGCCTTTGGAATGAATAAATATTTATTCCATAAAATCTAAGAAAACTCTAGACTCTTCTAGAAACTTCTCAACCCAACCTCTTCACCCATCCTAATCCTAATCCTAATCCTAATTCCTCCCCTAACCTTGTCACATTCCCTAAACAAGGTTAGCCAACTCTTAAGCTTACCCCAAAGTCAACAAAGAGGGCTTCCCCTTTTGAAATGCACTAAATGCATTTAAGGCTTCCTTATCCCTCTTACATGCATTTATCATGCATTTAAGAAGCCCCTCACCCCTTTCTTACACCCTTTGACCTTAGGCACATTTCCCAAATTGTGCACATTCCTCCCATCGTTCAACTCAATCCCCTTTTGACACTTGTCACAAGGAGTTAACCCTAACTTTACCCCAAACTCTAACCTATCCTCCTAACCCAAGCCTTTAGGAAATCCTATAAATACTCTCTTTTCCAAGAGCAATTCATTAGCTTAACTTTTATTCTCATGCATTGTTATCATGTCATTTTAGCTCTAGACTTAGCATAATCATCCTAATCTAACTTACTTTCAAGCATTTTAGCTCATCTTAATATAGCATTTAATGGATTAACATAGTTTATTTTATTGTTTTGCATAGCATATCATCATCATCACATCTCTATTTGGTTAAAAACAATCTTAGCATAAGCATCATGTAGTTTAATCTCCATTAAAGCATCATTTGAGTTCTTGAGGCCTTAGGGGCAAAATCAGGTGTTCTATACCTGTTTTGTGCCATTTTGGGGTTCTTCATGAGTCTCAAATCATTTTAGAAAGCATTAGGAACATGCTCCAAGTGCTTAGAGAGCACATCCATATCCCCTTAAGCAAGAGCAAATCAAACAGTGCTTGGGTGCACCTGTTTTAGCTCAATCTAAGGTGGCTTAGCTTAGAGTATTCTTTGTGTTTGTTTTTGATATAAATGCTAGAGTAGTCTAATGTTTGATTGATTTGAGCCTATCAAAACAGATAACAGGTACCCTCGAAAGCCTAGTCTACATTCTGGCACGCCCGGTGGGACACCTGTCCTAGTTATCTACTCCAAAATCAACTTTCTATGGTCATTTTTCTCTTCTTCATAAAATTCTGAGTCTCAACATTCTGTTGTAACAAAAACTACGCATCTGTTGCTAAAAATTGTGCATTTGTCTAAAATTTTAAAAAGCTACACATTCGTTCTTAAAAGATGCGCATTCGTTCTTAAAAGATGCGCATTCATTCTTAAAAACTGTGCATTTGTCTAATCCAGTTGCGCATATGTCATACAAAGTTGCGCATCTGTATTATGTAAAAATTTCAATTTTGTACGTGCAATTCGAGCAGAATCATCAGTAATTACGCATGCATGTCAAATTGTTGCGCATATGCACAAAAAGTATTTTTTATATTGCTACGCATTGGTCACAAAAAGTTGCACATCTGTACTCTGTTCCTGCGCATCCATTCCAGTGACAGGTAAACTGATGTTTTTAAGTTTTCTTAAAATTGATTCTTCTTCCTTGCAGATTCTAACTGTCATTTTCTTACAGGTACAAAAAAAATCAAGACGCCAAGGTCAAAAATCAAATCTTGAATGAAATTAAGGAAAAATGAACTTAGGTCCTAAATTGTCATTGTCCATTTGAAAATCAAATCCACTCTTGAATGCAATAAACTGAAAGAACAAGCATTTCTATTCCTTTCTTTTCAAATTAAGCAAATGCACAAACTCAATCTTGAATGATCTAAGGATAAAACAAAACACTTCAAATTGGGCACATAAAAAGAACAACTTTCATGCTTTCCTCAACCAAATCTTGAATGCCTTAAAACAAACAAATTCACACTTCAAGTTTGGGTACTAAAATCGAACAAAACAACTCGTTCACAAGTCTTGAATGCCTTAAAATCAAAGAACACTCAATCAATTTCAAAAGCTTTGGCGATCTCAAGTTGGAAAGAACAATTGTATGCTTTAAACATGAGTGTCTTCAATCTTGTAAACTGTCACACTTAATCAAATTGGGAAAATGAACAAACTTGCTTGATGTGCATCTAGGAGCTTTATTTTCTTGTAAAATCCTTGTTAGAGTAAGCAACGTAGAACATTTGGACTTGGACCAGCTCACTTGTTCTGCTTTTAGCGAGGCCTGTCCAGGGAGAAGCGCTTCCTCCTCGGAGAATGATCTCAAACCGGTATCCCCCCCGGCAAGTATATAAATAAAGTGAAGGCAAAAAGTACTCACTTATATCTCCTAATCGTCGGGTGTTCGTGCCAAACACTGTGACTAGGGATGGTAAATATTCCTCTCCCCCAGCATTATTGGCTAGGCTCTTAAGTGAGTCGCGGGTGATCAGCATAACCGGGTATGGAGACTCCACGAAACTATTAAAAACTTGGTAAAAGAGAAGCTACCATATCTACATCCGAAAGTATCAAAATCTTTGTGCAAGGACTGATTCCAAGGGGTTTACCGGGTCGCCTCAAGATTACTCACCATTTGTATTCCCTTCTAGGGGATACCAAGCTGTGGGCAAGTGATTTTGATACTCACCTTCTTTAGGTAGATCTTCTTGAAGTGAATGACAGTCAAGTACTTCATGAAAACACTTGTTGAAACATACACTTTCAAAGCTTTATCAGAGTCAGTCATCCTGTTTGTATCCCGGAAGGTTGCTTTGCCCTTTGCGGAGATTGCTTTGTCAGAAGTCTTTTTAATTTATCATTTGCCATTTGAGAAAATTGAACCAATCAAAAAACTTGATACTCAGAAAGTCTTGCCGAAATCAAGTATCCCAGAAACCTTTTGTTCTCAAACCAACTATCAAAATTCCCCCAAGTCATGCCCAATTTGATCAAACATCTGAAAAACAAGTTGCCCAAATCCAAAGATTATCAAGAGAAGAAAGCTGTAGAGAGGAACCTTAAAAGCCATCAATCCTTTGTCCAAGAAACCCAAGCAGAAGAAAAATATCAAGAAAGGCTTGATAATATTGGCTATAATGCAAGAGTCAAACAGTTTTCCTACCGTTTCTGAGTAAAACATCGCTACATCAACCTTGAAAGAGAAGATTAGCTGGATCCATTGCACGTTCCATTCTACCTTCAGATCTCAAAATCCTATCTTGGCAGTCCTTCATCCTAGTTTCATTCTAGTTTCATCATTGAACCTTAGCAGCATCCTAGAGTCCTTCTTAGTTGCATACACCCTCATCTTCCTAGCAACATCATAGATCATTCATCTCCGTTGCATTTGCATCATCCTTTTAGAGATAGCATTGTCCCATCATCCTTCACCATCTTTCCATCAACAATCCACAATCAGAATCCTATATCCTTCATCCAAAATCCAGCATCCCTTATCCAAATCAGAACCCACCATCCTTTACACCACATCTAGAGATCCAAATTCATAAACACTTAGTATTTGAAACCTTTGATTTGTTTCCATCCCCTATCTTAAATCAGTAATCACCCCCTTTTTTGACAGAGCATTGTCTAAAGCAAATCCAACTTGTCCTTGCATAGCCTCATCATCTCGAGCAAGAGATTGGCTTGTATTGATAAGAATCCAGTTGACCGAAGATCATTAGTCTATCCTAGGTTGGCCAAATCCTATCACTGATCCTCCATCAGGGAAAAATAGCAGCTCATTGTTGACACTTAGTAATCTTCCACCAACACCCCACCAATCCTCCACCCAATCTTGACCCAAATTAGAGCATCCCACCAAGCCTCCATCATCACCAAGCATCTCACCATTTTGTCACCATCTTCCATCATCTCACCAATCCTTGCATTACATTCTAGAAAATCATCATCCTTAGAAATTTCATAGCTTGCATTCATCATTCTTTAGAGTCTTTTTAGGAAACATCTTGCATCCATCTAGCATCTGCATTTCCATGCCTATCGAGACAAGATCTGGATCTAGGAAGCGAAGGAACATGAATCCTTATCCGATCACCAACACATCTGATCCCAACATTTTTACCAGCGCAATGGTAGCCTATGATCCCCAAATACAAATTGGCAATGCATGGGATGATCCCAATATCCCCTCAGCTCCTTTGGCAATAGAAACATTTGTGAATCTCCCAGAGAATCCACCAGCAGTCAACACATTTATGGCCCGAGATCAACAAAGCATGTTCACTAACTTTGCACAAAGGCATACTCCCATTCCACCATATCTCCATCCTTCCATTCCCATAAGCACTATCCAAATCTCAGCGCAAGTATACTCTCCATTTATCCAGCCATTCCCTAATCCAACCTTGCAGACATCTCAAGAAACCTCCACCATTCCCCTTCTTCTGCAAGGAAGTTTTGCCAATCCCGTAACACAAGCTATAGCACCATCTGCTCCATTCCCCATCACAGGCACATCATCATCTGCCATGGCCTCCCAAGCTCTTGCCCAAATCTAGCACTTATCACATGAACAACTCCCACCTCTTACACATCCATTTACACAAGCAGCTCCATCACCTTCCACACCATTCTTTTCAGGAGGGATGCAATCATCCTTCCCCCTTGCTCCATGAGCTTCAACATCCATACCATCTTTTCCAGGGTCAACGCAATCGTTTCCCTCTTTCACCCAACAAACATCAGCGTCATCTATTCTAGGGGCAGCGCAATCGCTTCCCTTTCCTCCTCAGCAAGCTTCCACATCAACATCACCCTTCTCATGGGGAGTGCAAACATTCCCTTCCTTTCCCCCCCAGCAAGCATCTACCTAGGCACAAGCCCAGCAAAATGCCTTCACCATGGGAATGCCTTCCATGGGTTTTTCCAATCCATCATACATGTCCCAAACTCCCATCACATCTACCTTCCCAGCATCTGCTGCAACACAATTCCCAACTCACACTGGCTCTCATTGGGGCCTCACTCAAGAAGAAATGAAAGCTTGGGGCATACCAACCCACTCTCCTACATCCATGTTTGCAAACCAACAAGCCACCTTCTCACAAGCAGCACAGCAACAAACATCGCAGCTACCACCAGCTTCATCCTTTGCAAGCTATCCATTCCCAACACCTAGCACTTTTCAGCAAGTTCCTCCACCTCAGCAGCCCAGTTCCTCCCATTCCACAAGTTATCTTGCCCAACCACCCTTTGCTTCAAACTTCTCTACATCAGTTCCACCCTTAAGCAATACAAAAATGCACCCAACCTATATCGGTCAATCACAGAGCCAAGTTCAGCAAGGACCATCTTACCAGCAAGCGGTGTCATTCCACCAGCTTCCCCCACAGCAACTGCACTTCCCATTGCAACAAACCCCCATCATTCTCCAACAGCAACAAGCTTCCTCCTATCATTCACAATAGCAGGTCCCGGTCATCCCACAACACCAGCAAGTAGTCCCATATCCTTTATCGCAATATCCCCCTGTACCACATCAACAGTATTCTCCCCAGCAAGCATCACTCCAATCCACTTATCCCACTGGGCCATCTCCATATCCTACTCTGCAATATCCACCTCAAATGGGAGTACCCACTCAAACACCAATCAATGCCGAGTGGGAAGCCATGAAGAACACTCTTAAGGAGCTCCAAACGGGTACTGAGAGCAAAACCTACAAGTTTGAAGAGTTGTGTCCTTACCCGTTTGACCGATCCATTGCCACTATTCCCTTCCCCAAGCACTTTGAAACACCTAAATTTGATAAATATCAGGGGAAAGGAGATCCAGTCAATCATGTTAAGGAATTCTATATGGCGTGCCAAGAAGTGGCATATAGTGACAATTACCTTCTACGCTTATTTCCCAAGAGCTTGGGAGGAACCACTGTTGAGTGGTTCTATAAAATACCCAGTGGGACCATCACAACCTTTGTTGAACTCTCTGAGAAGTTCATTAACCATTATGCCCACAATGTTGAGAATGAGTTGACCCTGTTAGACCTCTGTAATTCAAAGCAGAAAGAGGGAGAAAGCCTAGCTGAATACTTGCAAAGATGGCAGAACCTTACCACTAGGTTATCATACCAACCGCCAGAAAAGCATTTGACCAAAATCTTCATTGATAACCTGCATCCTAAGCTATCCCACTTCATGCGGATGAATTATCTCCAAACCTATCAAGATATCAAAAGCAAGGGGATAGGCATTGAAAAGGCCCTCCTAGATGAAGGCATGATCCGACACTTCAAAAATGATTCCCAGAATAAACCCAGCAATGATAAATCTCGGTACTGGAATCGTAACAAAAGCGTCGTTACTGATGGAGCCACTAATACCAAGCATGTTCAATTTGTCGTGGCTAGTCCTACACCAACTTCCACATACCAATAGCAACAAGTGCCCGTCTATCAGCAACCTCCTCAAGTCCATCAGCAACCCTCGCAACAATATCATCCACAACATAACTAACAAAATTATCAATAGCAAGCCCATCAAGCCTATCAAGGTAATTCAAACAATCAGGTCAATGCCGTTAATGTTGCTCCCAAACAACACAAACCCAGAGCTCAGAACAATCCAAGGAAGAACTTCACACCATTGGGTGAGCCCCTGGATGTTATCTTTCACCGAATGGCCAAGGCCAACCTAATCACATTTCCACCAATCTAGCCAGTTGATGATACCACTCCCAAGCCTGATTGGTACAAAGATCATGAATACTGTGATTATCATCATGTCAAAGGACACACTACCTTGAAGTGTATGAGACTTAAAAACTATATCCAAGATCTCATTGATCAAAAGGAAATCCAAGTCGATCCACCTGCTCACACCTCACCAAATGCCAATTTACAAATATATCAGAATGTGTTCCCACAACACAATGCTGGAAAGAACCAAGCCAATACCAATCATCCCCAGAATCATGGCAAAGGCAAGAAAGAAGATAACACTACTGCCTACATCAATTATGATAAATTTGTTGGATGTATAGCCCAAGTTGAGCCCACAGTCAATGTCATCTATGTCAGAGGAGCAGATAGTCAATGTGTTGTTACCACCCACCGAGGCCGGATAACTATTGCTAGTGCCCATCCAAGACCAGCACATAATGCACACAATGCACAGTATAACCTCATAGAACATCTTGGGAACACACCAGCCCAAATATCCATCTTGGAACTTCTCCGTACTTCACCCCTCCATCAGGAGATCCTTGACCGAGCTCTCAAAGAAGGACATGTCCCCACAGACATTAACACCACCTAGTTTGAGACCCTTGTGGGACATTTATCCACAGCCTGTGCTCTATCCTTCAAACCATCTGATATACTAGACATTGCACCTGACCACATTCTCCCCCTCTGCATTGCCGTCATGGTTAGAGACTTTGCCATCAAACGGGTCTTGATAGATAATGGCTCGGCCCTGAACTTGTGTACTTTAAAATTCATTCAGCAGATTGGGTTCACATAGGCTGATATAACACATGAAGTAATCGCTATCAAAGCCTATGACAACTTGGAGCGTACCTTTGAAGGTACTATTACTTTGCCTATTTAGCTAGGCCCAGCAACACAAGATACCATTTGCCATGTTATTGATCTTGACCTACCATTTAATATCCTCCTGGGCTGACCATGGATTCATTCCATCAAGGCTGTACCATCTACTTACCATCAGTGCATCAAATTTCCACATCAAGGCACTGAGGTTACCATCCATGTTGATCCCCAACCCTTCGCATACTGCCGTGCGATGGAAGCATCGTTCCCTCATTCCACTCACTGTCCTAGAACTGACATTGGTACTTCTATTGCTAGTTCATCCCAATCCCACTGCGATCCAGAGACCATCCTCACCTCCACCCTCTCTTCTATCAAGATCAATAACCAAGGCTGTGGGGAATATAGCCTACATGATGCATTTGCTATAGGGGCCCTCCAACTTGATCCACATACTCAAGGGCGCCCAAGTCACCAAAGCAAGCCTATTGAAGAACATCATGAAATCAAGAGAATGGGACCTATGACTTTTGAATCCCATGGCACATTAAATAGTCAAGAGATGGATCCTGACATCAATAGGTGGTTGTATAAAGATCCCCCACCACCTGACCCTCAACTTCTTGTCTACTTCAAGGATAAATACCCACAATCTCACAAGTACACTACTGAGTAATGGAACTATCAAGGAGGTGGTCTAGGACCACACGAAGGCGGAAGCAAAGACCCTATCATAGCATCAAAGAACCCACAACATCAAGGTCTTGGATTTAATACCCCTCGCCTGCATATACAAGGGCCCAATACCACAATTGAGGGCACCAACATGACTCGCGTTCCCCTCTTGAATAGCCAGGACAATCTCATAGAAATCAAAGACATCCCTGAAGAGAAAGAAATTAGATCCTATGATGATATCTTTGACGATGACACCCTCCTGGGGACTTCTATCCTCCAACAACTTTCCATCAATCTCATAGAATTTCCCCTCATCCACCCTCAACTCATGGACTGGGACCAACCAAGTATTGCACACATTGATGAGTTCCAAAGCACAGAAGGGCTCCTAGAGTTTATGGGGGCATCAAGCCCACAATCAGTTCAAGATCTAGAATCATCTCACATCTACAAGCTTGACCCAGAAGGATGCTTTGGGGAGGAGGCAAGCTTTAGCTGCAAAAGAGAAATTGAAAAGGTAAAACATGAGTCCTTATGTGAAAACCCTTCTGGGGCACATTCTGATTCCAAAATAGTAAAAATAAAGAGCGTATCTTCTAGTGAA
Organism: Chamaecyparis obtusa; assembly: GCA_027943335.1. Taxonomy (NCBI): domain Eukaryota; kingdom Viridiplantae; phylum Streptophyta; class Pinopsida; order Cupressales; family Cupressaceae; genus Chamaecyparis; species Chamaecyparis obtusa. The sequence goes on along the minus strand of BSBK01001066.1, from coordinate 506,162 downwards.
AACTTGGCAATTCAAGCACTAGAAGATGAAGACTTGCCTCTTCCTCCTATCCGAGATTACAGACCTGAGCAGTCACCTATCATCATAGAAGAAACCAAGCTAGTCAATTTGGGTACAGAGGAATGTCCACGGATCACCTACATTGCGGTTAACCTGACAGAGGGTGAAGAAATGGCCTTGATGGCACTCCTTAAAGAATCAATTATAAATTTTGCATGGTCATATGCACACATGCCTGGGCTTGATCCTAATCTTGTCGTCCATCACCTAGCAGTGGATCCTAATGTCAAGCCAGTAAAGAAGAAATTGAGAAAAATGCATCCCAAAGTAGCCTTATTAGTCAAAGCAAAGCTTGAAAAACTCCTCCAAGCCAAGATTATTAGAGCAATAGATTACTCAGATTGGATCTCCAACATGGTACCTATCACAAAGCCTTCAGGCGACATCAGAATATGCATAGATTTTAGGGACCTCAACAAGGCATGTCCTAAAGATGATTTCCCGCTACCAAATATAGACATGATTGTAGATCTTATAGTGGGTCATGAAATGTTGTCACTAATGGATGGCTTTTCAGGCTACAATCAGATTCATATAGTAGAAGCAGATCAACATAAAACAGCATTTACAACTCCATGGGGTACCTTCTGCTACAACATGATGCCATTCGGGCTAAAGAATGCAGGAGCCACATATCAAAGAGCAATGACAGCAATCTTCCATGACATGATCCATAAGATCCTAGAAGACTATGTGGACGACATCTTGGCAAAGTCTAAAACACGAGGTGAACACCTAAGTGTTCTTGAGAGTGTGTTCGATCGCTTACGTCATTATGGCTTAAAACTCAATCCAAAGAAATGTGTCTTTGGTGTTACATCTGGAAAGCTCCTAGGTTTCATAGTATCACGATGAGGCATAGAGATCGATCCTAAAAAGGTCAAAGCAATAATAGAAATGCCTCCACCAAGAACTCTCAAACAGCTCAGAAACCTACAGGGAAAACTTCAATCAGTGCGCCGGTTCATTTCTCAGCTCGCAAACAAGTGCCAACCTTTCATGCATCTCTTATGCAAAGACACAAGCTTCAAATGGGATCCCATATGTCAGAGAAGCTTTGATAAACTCAAGGAGTATCTAGCCAACTCTCCAATCCTAGTACCACCAGTTCCAGGATGCCCTCTCATACTCTACATCTTAGCAACCACTATAGCACTGGGGGCACTCTTATCTCAGCATGATGATGACAATAAAGAGAGAGCCATCTATTACATCAGTCAAACTCTTGTCGGATATGAGCTTAATTATTCACCTATGGAAAAAGCATGTCTTGCAGTGGTTTTTTCCACTCAAAAGCTCAGACATTATATGCTCAGTCACACAATCAGGCTCATTTCAAAAGTGGACCCCCTCAAATATCTATTATCCAGGACAACTCTCACAGGCCGTATAGCAAAATGGGTCATGTTACTCAGCGAGTTTGACATCCAGTATATTGATCGGAAAGCAATCAAAGGGCAAGTCATTGCCAATCAGCTAGCAGAAGCACCACTGGTGGATGCCTATCCACTAATCATGGAATTCCCTAATGAACACTTATGTATGATTGAAGAACAACCCATGTGGAAACTTTACTTTGATGGCTCCTACACATCACATGGATCAGGGGCAGGAATCCTATTCATCACACCTCAAGGTGACTACATTCCAAAATCATTCAAGTTGGGATTCCCATGTACTAACAACATTGCAGAATATGAAGCACTCATCTCAGGTCTCAAAATAGCCATTCAGTGGAATATCATAGAACTACAAGTGTTTGGAGATTCACAGCTGATTATCAAGCAAGTCCTAGATGAATATCAGACAAAGGACAACAAGCTTCTACCCTATAAAGAACTAGTGGACAGACTGAAAGAGCATTTCCTAAATCTACAGTTCACAAAGATACTAAGACTTCAAAACAAAGCGGTTGATGCAATGGAAACTATTGGATCCTTGTTAGAAATCCTATGTGACACATCACAGTATGAATTCCTAGTCGAGCAGCTACATACACTACCTTATGAGAACGCCGATGCAGAAATGGTGTGTGTCTTGGTTGGTCCTCAGTCCCCGTGGTACCACAATATCCATGCATATCTAAAGAATGGTATCATATCTCCCCATCTCACCAATAACCAATGCCAAAACCTTATTCGCAGAGCTTCCCGCTACACTCTTGTAGCCAACACCCTTTATCATCGAGGGTATCACAATATCCTCTCTAGGTGTTTAGATTCAAATGAGGTCGTCCTGGCTTTACAAGAGGTCCACGCTGGAATTTGCGGTGCCCATACGGGTGGCATGGTTCTAGTTAAGCAGTTGCTTCGAGTTGGGTATTATTGGCCAACCATGGAACATGATGCTTGTGAGTTTGTCAGAAAATGTTTACCATGTCAGCAGCATGCAAATCTGATTCATGCACCAGCACAAGACTTGCAGCCCATTGTGCCACCTTGGCCATTTTCATGTTGGGGCTTTGACCTTGTCGGCTTAATCACTCCCCTTTCCTCAGATGGACACAAGTACATAATAACTGCCACAGAGTACTTTACCAAATGGGTTGAAGCAATTTCGCTCACCCTAACTACTAGCATTCAAATATCCAAGTTCATCCTTTACCACATCATCTGCCACTTTGGCATACCATCTACCATCTTCACAGACCATGGCACACCTTTTGAAAACTAGCATGTGGATGATCTGTGTGCCAGACTCCACATCCATCACCGTTTCTCCAGTCCATATTTCCCTCAAGGAAATGGTCAAGCTGAGGCAACCAACAAAACTCTCTTGAAAATCCTCAAGAAGGTTGTCAATGATTCTGGTCGTGATTGGCACCTCCAAATAAATCCTGCCCTTTGGGCCTACCGCACTTCCTATCGCACTCCCAGAGGCACCACCCCATATTCCCTTGTATATGGTGTCGAAGCCATTCTTCCGATCGAGTTCGAGCTCCCATCATTGTGAGTCTCCATGAAGAACTACACCACTGATGAAGACTATCGTGTGGCCCGTCTCACACAGCTAGACCTGTTAGATGAAAAGAGACAACAAGCATATGATCACCTGGTTGTATACTAGAATCGACTCAAAAGGAGTTATAACAAGAAGGTCTATCCCAGATAGTTCCAGGTCGGTGACATGGTTCTAAAAGAAAATCAGAAGGTCCAAGCAAATAGAGAAAAGAAAGGCAAGTTTGAGCCTACTTGATTGGGCCCCTATGTTGTCACAGCATGCTTCAACTCTAGAGCTTATCAGCTATCTACACCAGAAGGTGAGCCTTTGAATGATCCAATCAACATCATACATTTAAAGAGGTTCTATGCCTGAACCAGATCCTACATATTCAGAAAATCCCTAAAAATTGGAAAAAGCAGAAAAATACAAAAAAATCAAAAAAAAAAGAAAAGAAAATAATCGTCCAATGGTGAAAACTTGGCAATTCAAGTGCCTTGGACAAGTATGTTGGTGAAAACCTGGCAAACAGGTGCCATACATAGTGGACTGAATCATTAGCTATCAAACTCCCATCCCCGCCATCCCACCATCTCAGTCCTTTTTACCATCCCCATCCCCATCCACCATCCCCTTGCTTTCCTCTTTTTATAATCCTCAAGCCAATCCGCAATCTCCCATGCACATCTCTTGTACCATATCTTGCACATATCTTGTATCCTATCTTGTATATCCTGTACACCATCCTGTATAGCACTGTCCTTCTTGTATATCCTGTATAGCAAGATCTTCCTATCCCCAATCCTGAGCTTCTGTATATATCCATTGTATATCTTTTCCTGTCTATTGTACATATCATCCCTTTCTATTGTACATAGTCCTTGTCAATCCTGTAGCAGCATTTGATTAGAACACTTTGTCCTTCCCAGCCTTGTACTTCAACAACATCAATTGTCGACTATTCTTTATCACAGTGATTATTCTTTGACTACCTCATTTTCCAGCAAACAACAACACTCATTCTCTCATCAATCAGCGGCTCCTTGAGGATGTATCCTTCCTCTTGTCTGACCTAATCTCCCACCAAGCACACTAGGTCCGTGTCGATGTATCCTTCCACACGTCCAGACCAATCTTCCCCCCTTCACTCACTCTGCCACATCAAATCTTTCTCCTTGGCAAAGGATGTCTTTTTGGAGTTCTCATTTTAGTCTTGGATTTTGTCCTTTGGATCTTGTTAATCTTTTATGGCTTCTCGTTGTTCTCTACTCAAAGTCACCACGATCCTTTATATCATGGTGTGTTGCGAATGAGGATAATCTGGGGCAAGGTCTTTTGATCTTTTTCCTCTGCCTGTGAGTCAGTTGTGTGTTTGTGGTTTCTTCAGCATCATTTCCACCATGCCTCCTTCAGGTTTCATGTGTGATGCTGGGGCAACCCTGCGTGTCTTTTTAGCATCAGTCCTATGCAACGCTAGTGACAAGGCCTTGTGTTCTTTCATAACCTTGGCAGGTCTCTATTGTTGCTATATCAAACTAGGTTGTGCTCTCCACATTTGCACTTTGAGCTTCCCCCAATCCCCTACATTCTGCATCATAGAGATTAATCTTGCATCTTGCATCTCTCATGTAGTTGCATCCTGCATTTTGCATTCCATCTCATCTTGCATTCACTCATCTTTGCTCTTGGAAGCTTGGTTATTTATCTCCCCTTCTTCCTAGGTCATTCCTTCTTTGTTTCCTTTCGAGAAAATTCTACAACGTTTACTCCTTGTGTTCTTTTCTTGAGGGGGCACAACCCATCATTCCTCTAAATTCTAGCTTTGGGCATCTTATTTTCTTATCTTTGACGCCATGCCACTTGTGGCATCGCATCAAAGAGGGGCAAAATGTAGACACCTAAAAATCTTTTAGAAAATAAAGTATTTTTATTTTCTGAAAAATCCTTGATGACATCATCATTTGTTAATTAATTAATTATTTAATTTATTTATTTATTTATTTGTCATTAAATCCCTTTATCTTAATTAAAAAGATTTAATTAAGAAATCCCTCCCAAAAATGTTTAAATCTTATTTAAACATTATTCTCCTATTTATTAATTATTTAATTAATAAATTGACCAAAAATCTCCAAAAAAATAATTAATTTATTTTTTACCCAAAAGTTGGCCAATTTTCTTAAGACCACTAAACTCTTCCAGAATCTTCTAATCCTTCTTTAATTTCGATTAAAGGCTAATCCCATCCTTTTCTAACCCTAATCCCAACTCAAAATATTTAATCAAAATTAAATATTTAATTTTTATATTTATTAAATATATTTTAATAAATATTCCCAAAACCAAAAGCCTTTGGAATGAATAAATATTTATTCCATAAAATCTAAGAAAACTCTAGACTCTTCTAGAAACTTCTCAACCCAACCTCTTCACCCATCCTAATCCTAATCCTAATCCTAATTCCTCCCCTAACCTTGTCACATTCCCTAAACAAAGTTAGCCAACTCTTAAGCTTACCCCAAAGTCAACAAAGAGGGCTTCCCTTTTTGAAATGCACTAAATGCATTTAAGGCTTCCTTATCCCTCTTACATGCATTTATCATGCATTTAAGAAGCCCCTCACCCCTTTCTTACACCCTTTGACCTTAGGCACATTTCCCAAATTGTGCACATTCCTCCCATCTTTCAACCCAATCCCCTTTTGACACTTGTCACAAGGAGTTAATCCTAACCTTACCCCAAACTCTAACCTATCCTCCTAACCCAAGCCTTTAGGAAATCCTATAAATACTCTCTTTTCCAAGAGCAATTCATTAGCTTAACTTTTATTCTCATGCATTGTTATCATGTCATTTTAACTCTAGACTTAGCATAATCATCGTAATCTAACTTACTTTCAAGCATTTTAGCTCATCTTAATATAGCATTTAATGGATTAACATAGTTTATTTTATTGTTTTTCATAGCATATCATCATCATCACATCTCTATTTGGTTAAAAATAATCTTAGCATAAGCATCATGTAGCTTAATCTCCATTAAAGCATCATTTGAGTTCTTGAGGCCTTAGGGGGCAAAATCAGGTGTTCTATACCTGTTTTGTGCCATTTTGGGGTTCTTCATGAGTCTCAAATCATCTGAGAAAGCATTAGGAACATGCTCCAAGTGCTTAGAGAGCACATCCACATCCCCTTAAGCAAGAGCAAATCAAACAGTGCTTGGGTGCACCTGTTTTAGCTCAATCTGAGGTGGCTTAGCTTAGAGTGTTCTTTGTGTTTGTTTTTGATATAAATGTTAGATTAGTCTAATGTTTTATTGATTTGAGCCTTTCAAAACAGATAACAGGTACCCTCGATAGCCTAGTCTATAGTATTTTACATAGGGTGTACACCCTATAGGGAGTACACCCTATGTAAGAATAGGAGAGAGAGGGGGGAGAGTTCTTATGGCATTTGAAGACTCATTAATGTGTCCTCAAATCCCATAATACCCCTTAGGACTATTAGAAATTGCAATTGAAATGATTTTTGTATGGTCATTGATGTCAAACCTTAACTAGTAAGACAGTTGCTATCTAAGAAAGTACTATATCTATTGATTGATGAACAGGATTAGGGCAAGGGAGATAACAATAGAATCTAGGGAAAGGTTGAGTTATTTGATATTGAATGAGTACTTGATTATTTGGCATGATGATAAGATAATGTGTTGTTTATCTAAGTAAGAAGAAAGACTGAAGAAGTAGGCTTAACTGAGCAAAAGTGAAAAAATCTAGTTTAAGCTGAGTGATGTTAGTGTCCACTGAGTGCCAGTATATGTTGAGTAAATTTAGTGTTGACAAAATATTAGTTTATGTCAAGTGATGAGAAATTATCGAGCAAGACAGTGTTAGTTGAGGAAGATAGTTTGTAGAGATGACTAAGTTACATAGTTATGACCAAGGAGATGAACACAGTATTGACCGAGTGTCAGTAATTTACATTTGGAGGAAGAATTCAGATTTCCAGCTGACATAGTTGAATTATTGGGTTATGTAAATTGTGCTGACTTTATTAATTGATTATATGGAGAATTTAATGCATGGTAAACCACTTTATTATGGATTCAATGAGGATATTGAAGATGCATCTAGAAGTATGTATGAAGAACTTAAATGTTGGAAGGATTTGATGAATTTGACCTAACCTAAGATCTATGGAGGAGATTAAGAAGCAAACAATGGATCTACCTATCTAGAGAGGTATAAAGGAAAACCTAAGTCTGAGGTTACAGAGTATGCTGGAGTTGTTGATGTTATTGACTGATAAGTCTAACAAGAAGGATAAAGGTGAAGGATTTTATCAGAGTTGTGATTACTTGAAGAGAATTCTAAGAAGATCAAAGATGGAGATGGAATGTACTTAAATCCTTTAACAAAGTCACTTTTGACAAAGTGTTTAAATCCTTTAACAAGGTCACACCTAGCAGTGTGTTTGTAAACTTTTAATAAGGTTGGCTTCTCACAGAGCTCACTTCAGAAGAGTGAAAATATCAATAACATGTTACAAAGTGGTTTTTCCCAAATTGGGTTTCCACTATAAATCCTAGTGTTATACTTGTGTGAATGTTTTGATGTGTATGTTTCTATATTCTGAGAGATAAATACTCTTGGACAGTAGACTGCATGTTATATGTTTCTAGTATATGTTCTTTAGAGACTGAGTTGTGTTGGTGATTAGATCTGAGATTTTTGAAGTGTTTAAAATTTTAATTGGTACATCTGGAACTGAGAAAAACTTATTCCCCCCCCCCCCCTCTTTGTTGTTCTAAATAATATTAACAATTGGTATCAAATTTGTTGGTGCTTACAGAGAATAAGTTTAAAGGTACTTGAAGCAAATGATCAAGATGTATAAAAAGGAGGTACCAAAGTTGAACAAGGAGAACTTCCCTGCATTGCAGAGTCTGATGAAACTACATCTAGCTAGTATTGGTGATTCAAAGAAATACTATGTTGAACATGACTATGTTATACCTCTTGCACTTTTGACTACCGAGGAGATGAAAGCAAAATAGGAACACAATCAAGCAATGTTGGAGATTGCATCTGCGTTAAGCTATCCTGAATTTGAAGACATCAAGGATTGCACTATTGCAAAGAAAATATGGGATACTCTTGAAACTATCTATGGTGGTGATACAAATGTACTGAGAGCAAAAGTTGAAAGCTTGAAAGGTAATTTTGATGAGATGGAAATGTAAGAAGGTGAGAATATTGCTCATTATTGTGGTAGAATCAAGGAGATCGTGAATGCTATTAGAAAAGCTAATGGAATCATTGATAATGAGAGTATTATTGGAAAGGTATTGATAACTTTGCTTCCTATATAGGCCATCAGAATTTTAGAAATTCAAGAATCAAGATGTAACCCTGGTAATGTTCTAACTCTGGAAAGTCTTGTTGGTAAGCTTACTTCTTTTGAGCTTTCTAACTATGATAACTACATTGTTCCTAATGTTGAATTTGCATTCAAGTCACAAATGGTTTTGCATAAATCTAAGAGAGAGAGAGAGAGAGAGAGAGAGAGATGTGTGTGAAAAGTGAAAGTGATAGTGGAAGTGACAGTGACACTTCTGATGAGGAATTGGATGATCTTGAGGCACTCATGGCTAGAAGATTGAAAAGAGGAAAAGGCAAATATAAAGGTAAACTTCCTATAATCTATTTTTCATGTAACAAAGTTGGCCATATTGCTGCAAGATGTTCTAACAAGAATGACAAGGATGAGGAAAGAGAAAGTAAGTACAAGGATAAGAGAGATAACAGAGATCACTAAAGGTACAGGGATTACAAGGATAAAGGTAATAAATCTTTTTGTATTGTAGTAGAGGAAACTGATAGTGACAATGATGATTTTGATATTAAAGTAGTTTATGTTTCTATGAAAGATGATTATGATGAAGATGAGAAAATTGCACTTATTTCTTATTTGAGTAAAGGTGATAAATGGATTATTGATAGTGGTTGCTCACATCACATGACTGGTAATAAAAGTAAATTTGAAACCCTAGATCATTAAAAAGGTAGAAGTGTTAAGTTTGGTAATGATGCACCATGTCTTGTGAGGGGTAAAGGATCAATTAAATTAATTGATAAGATCACATGTAAAAATGTCTATTGGGTTGAAGGTCTTAACTATAATTTGTTAATTGTTGCACAACTTAATAGCACTAGTTACCGAGTGGAGTTTCATCACAGAAAGGCTAAAATATTTGATGCCATTGGTGAACTAATTGGAACTGGAGAATAGACTACTAGAGGTAATTTGTTCTATCTAGATCTATCTGAAGAGACATGCTTGTTTGCACAATTTGATGATGTATGGTTATGGCATAAGAGGCTATGTCATGTTAACTTTGACAATATAGTAAGTATTAGTAAAAAGAAGAAAGTTAGAGATTTATCGAGATTGAAGAAACCTGATAATGTGATGTGTAAATAGTGTTAGTTGGGTAAAATAACAAATTCTAGTTTCAAGAGCAAGCCATTTACTTTTGAGAATACTTTGGATTTGGTTCATATTAACCTTATTGGACCTATGGGTGTATAGATTTATTGTGGTGCTAAGTACTTTATTATGTTTGTTGATGACTATACTAGGCTAATGACTGCAATGTTTTTGAAAGAAAAATCAGATGCATTTCAATTGTTTAAGTGGTATTTGGCAAAGGTTGAAAAAGAAATAGGTAGAAGCCTGAAATGTTTGAGATCTGACCGAGGTGGAGATTTTATATCAAATGAGTTCAATTTATTTTGCAATGATAGAGGAATCAAGAGGCATATGTCTGCACCTAGAACACCTCCATAGAATGGTATACCTAAGAGGAGAAATAAATCTATTATGGATTGTGCAAGGACACTAATGATTGAGAAGAATGTTGCACAAAAATATTGGAGAGAAGTTGTAAGTACAATTGTTTATACCTTAAACTAGGTACAAATCAAGAAAGGTACAAATGTTACACTTTATGAATTATGGCATGAATATGCACCTAATGTGAAATACTTTAGAATATTTGGGAGTAAATGCTATATGCTAAAGGATAATAGAAATGGAAAGTTTGATGCAAAAAGTGATGAAGGCATATTCCTAGGTTACTCTACCAAGAGTAAAGCTTATAAGTATTTGAATTTTAACACTAACAAAATTATGAAAAGTGAAAATGTGAGAGTTGATGAATATGCAGAGAAAAATGAACAAGAAGGCAAAAGAGAACCTGAAGACTATAGATCTTTTGTCTATATGGAAGAAGGAGAGGCAAGTAACACACTTGCACCAGATGCAGAGTCACGGGTAAGCAATGTCGAGCATCAGGAGGATGTTGTCGAGCAATCAGAAGTAGAATCTGATAATTTTCATGATGAACCTGAAGAGCAAGGAGAAAAGAAAGTTGAACCTACATTGGTACAGTATGTGAGAAGACATCGTAAGCCTGAGAAAATCATTGTAGATAAGGAATTTGGAGTCTTGACCAAAAGTAAGTTGAAAGACCCTACATTTTTATTATGTGAGTTTAAGCCTAAGACAATAAGAGATGCTTTAGAGAATGAAGAAATAGATCAAATAGAAAAGAATCATACCTAGACTCTGGTGCTAAGATCAGAAAACAAGAATGTTATTGGAACAAAATGGGTATTCAGAAACAAGCTTAATGAACATGGACAAGTCACAAGGAACAAGGAAAGACTAGTATGAAAAGGTTATGCACAAGAAGAAGGAATAGACTATGGGGAAACATTCACACCTATAGCAAGATTAGGAGTGAGAACTCTACTTGCATATGTCGCTTATAGAGATTTAAAGGTATATGAAATGGATGTCAAGTCTACATTTTTGAATGGTATATTAGAAGAAGAAGTATACATTGAACAACCTGAAGGATTTGTTGATCCAAATAAGAAAAGTATGGTTTGCAAACTGAACAAGGCACTGTATGGATTGAAGAAAGCCCCCAGAGCATGGTATGAGAGGCTACATAATTATTTGATAAAGATTGGATTTGCAAAGACAAATGACAATATCAATATGTACATGAAAGCTGAAGAAGGTAAAGGGATTTTGTTAGCTAAAATTTTTGTAGATGATATCATATTTGTAGGACAAGATGCCCTATGTCAGAAATTTTCAAGTGAGATGCAAACTGAGTTTGAGATGTCCATGTTTGGTGAGATCAAATTCTTTGCTGGTTTACAAGTCTATCAGATGGAAAAAGGTATCTTTATCATACAATCTAAATATTTCAAAGAGATATTGAAAACTTTTGGAATGGAGGATTCAAGGCCAGTAAGTACTCCTATGGCTACTAGACATAAACTATCTAAAACTAATGACATTGCAGTAGTGAATCAAACTTGTATAGATCCATGATTGGAAAGCTATAATATGTTGTCCATAGCAGACTAGATATAGCTCTAGCAGTTGGGATTGTGGAAAGATTCTCTTCCAATCCTAAGGAAAATCATATGATGGTTGTGAAGAGAATACTGAGATATCTGAAAGAGATAGAAGAGTATGGATTATACTACAAGAGGACTGAGAAATTTGAATTGAGAGTCTACACTGATGCAGATTGGGAAGGAAGTGTTGATGATAGGAAACTTACAAGTGGTGGAGCTTTCTTTCTTGGACAAAGATTAGTCTCTTGGACAAGCAAGAAGCAAAACTACATTTCCCAATCTATAGCCAAAGCTAAGTATGTAGCAGCTGCAGTGAACTGTTCAAATCTGGTATGGATCAAGAAATTGTTGAAAGGTATGAAAGAGGAGATCACTGAACTAGGTGTTATATTCTATGATAACACAAGTGCTATCAACATATCAAAGAATCTAGTGATGCACAAAAAGACCAAACATATTGCTATAAAGTATCATTACTTGAGGGAATTGGTACAAGATAAAGAAGTGAGAATGGAATATGTGAATACAAAGGAACAACTAGCAGACATATTCACAAAAGCTTTACCTAAGGATGCTCATGAATATCTCAGAGGTAAATTAGGTGTGCTTCCCCTAACCAAGGTTGCCTAGTCAAGCTAGAAGCACTACATCAAATGTGTTGCACAGAGTATCGAACAAATTGATGCAGGAAAGGTCACACTTTAGGAGCTACCTAGAGTTGTGAAAAGAGCAGCAAAGCTGAAAATCAATCATAAGCAAGATGATAGAGGGAGAAATACTGATACTGAACTGACAAGATGACATCTACATATGAAAGATGTAAGTTCTAGATACTGCATTGGAATTATTATGAAAGAGAGAGAGAGAGAGAGAGAGAGATTCAGATGAAAATATATCAAAGAGGAAGAGATTTAGATAAAGAAAGAGATTCAGAGAATTAGAGGGAGAAAGACAAAAAAGATTCAGAGGGAGTAACTGTGTGAACGGTCAAGCAAGGCTAAGTTATTGTGAATTGGAATGAAGCTAAGGATATTATAAATATTTCTGATGCACTAACAAAGTTTTGGATTAGTTGGTAAATCATGTGATATTCATGTGGTGTTGCCATCAATTCCAAAGAGGGAGATTGTTGGAAACTACAATTGAAACAATTGTTGTATTGTCATTGATGTCAAACCTTAACTGGTAAGATAGCTAATATCTAAGAAAGTACTATATCTATTAATTGATGAAAAGGATTAGAGAAAGGGAGATAACAATAGAACCTAGGGAAAGGTTGAGTTATTTGATACTTCAATGAGTACATGATTATTTGGCACAATGATAAGATAATGTATTGCTTATCTAAGTAGGAAGAAAGACTAAAGAAGAAGGCTTAACTGAGAAAAAGTGAAGAAATATAGTTTAAGATGAATGATGTTAGTGTCGACTGAGTGCCAGTAAATGCCGAGTAAATTTAGTGTTGACCGAACATCAGTTTATGTCGAGTGACAGGAAATTACCAAGCAAGACAGTGTTAGCTAAGGACGATAGTTTGTAGAGATGACCGAGTTATGCAGTCATGACCAAGGAGATGAACATAGTATTGACTAAGTGTTAGTAATTTACACTTAGAGGAAGAATTCAGATTTCCAGCTGACATAGTTGAATTCTTGGGTTATGTAAATCATGTTGACTTTATTAATTGACTGTATGGAGAATTTAATGCATGGTAAATCATTTTATTATGGATTCAATGAGGAGATTGAAGATGTATCTAGAAGGATGGATGAAGAACTTAAATTTTGGAAGGATTCGATGAATCTAGCCAAACCTAAGATCTACGAAGGAGATTAAGTGGCAAAAGATGGATCTACCTATTTGGAGAGGTATAAAGGAAAACCTAAGTGTGAGGTTACAGAGTATGCTGGAGTTGTTGATGTTATTGACTAATAAGTCTAAGTAGAAGATTGAAGGTGAAGGAGTTGATCATAGTTGTGATTGCTTGAAGCGAATTCTGAGAAGATCAAAGATGGAGATGGAAATGGAACTCAGTCAGTAAATTAGCATATATGTGCGAATTGGATCTAGTATTTGCAATGTGAGTTTTATATTTTTTAGATCAAAAACTACTGCTACTTTCTAACCATTGTATTAGTCTAAATCCTTTAATCAAGGTTGACCTAACAGTCATTGTTTAAATCCTTTAATCAAGGTGGCATTGTAATGGAATGTACTTAAATCCTTTAACTAGGTCACTTTTGATAGAGTGTTTAAATCCTTTAATAGGGTTACACCTAGGAGTGTGTTTGTAAATCTTTAACAAGGTTGGATTTTCATAGAGCTCACTTTAAAAGAGTGAAAATATTAGTAACATGTTACAAAGTGGGTTTTTCCCAAATTGGGTTTCCACTATAAATCTCGGTGTTATACTTGTGTGAGTGTTTTGATGTGTATGTTTCTATATTCTGCAAGATAAATACTTTTCAATAGTGGACTACATGTTATATGTTTCTGGTATATATTCTTTAGAGACCGAGTTGTGTTGGTGATTAGATCTAATATTGTTGAAGTGTTTAAAAGTTCAATTGGTACATTTGGACCTGAGAACAATTAATTCACCCCCACTCTATGTTGTTCTAAATAATATTAATATAGGACCCCTTACGATATATTAGTGTATTGTAAAGAATGTTAAGGGGTCTTATGGGGTCCTAGGACACATTAATGTGTCTTAGGACCACTTACCATACACTAATGCATGGTAAGGAGTCCTAAGGGGTCATAAGGGTTCCCAATAAGACCCCTTATGATGCTTGCAATACATTAGTATATGGTAAGGGGTCATAAGGGGTCTTTTGGGGTCCTATGACACATTACCATACACTTGTGGTAAGGGTTCCTAACGGGACACCCATAAGACTACTTATGTCCCCTTGGGACCTCTTAACATACATTAGTGTATGGTAAGGGGTCTTAAGGGGTCTTAAGGGATCATAAGGGTTCTTATGGGGTCTTAGGACAGATAGACCCCTTAGGATCCCTTACCATACACTAATGTATGGTAAGGGATCTTATGGGGTCCTTGGACACTTTATGACTTCTTACAATACATTAGAGTGTTGTAAGGGGTTATAAGGGGTCTTATGGGGTCCTTGGATACATTAATGTGTTCTAGGACCCCATAATATCACTTAGGACCCCTTGCCATACACTAATACATGGTATGGGATCATAAGGGGTCTTATGAGGTTTGAGGACACATTAATGTGTCCTAGGGTCCCATAAGACACCTTACCATACATTAGTGTATGGTAAGGGGTGGTAAGGAGTCTTAAGGGTCCTAGGGCACATTAATGTGTCCTAGGACCCCTTACAATACACTAGTCTATGGTAATGGGTCTTAAAGTGTCCTCAAACACATTAATGTGTCCTAATATCCCTTAAGACCCATTAGAACCCCTTATCATACATTAGTATATGGTAAGGGGTTGTAAGGGGTCTTATGGGGTCCTAGAACACATTAATGTGTCAAAGGACCCCTTAGGACACCTTAACATACACTAATCTATCTTAAGGGGTTGTAAGGTATCTTAAGGGGTCCTAGGACACATTAATATGTCCCAGGATCCTATAAACCCCTTTAAACCTATTAGTACATGTATCATCTTAAAATGGAAGCACTTCCATGATAAGAGTGTTTATCCCTCTAAGTAAGTGGTCTTAGGTCATGTTAAGTGCCTTAATCAGGTCTTTGCATGTATTTGACTTTCTCCCCCCTGTTCTGCTTCTTTCTGCACCTGATTCCACTTCATGTCTGCATTTCCTGGCATTATGGACTGAGGTCTTGAGGTTTTTTACCTCAAGGTCAAATTTGATGTTGAGGGTCAAAGTCAACCTTGACTTTGACCTAGGTCAGGGTCGACCTTGACTCTAACCTAGGGCAGAGTCTACCTCATCCTTGACCCACATTTCAAATTTTAGGTTCCCATGATTTTTGGGTGTCAGGTTTCAGAGATATTTGTTTTCCCACTTCTGGGTCGGCCATTTCAAGTTTTAGAATGGTAAATCCTTAAATTGCATTTAATATGAGCCCATTTCTAGGGGTTAAAGTTAATTGGGATTTAATTCTCCAATGTTGGCCTTCTCTAGAGGTTTGTGCCCTAGTTCACTATAAAAGGAAGCCTTCCTCTCTCATTTTCATATCCATTGTTCGCAAGCAATTTCATGATCAAGCTCTCAAGTGAAATCAAGCAAGAAAGAAGGAGAAGGAAAGAAAGAAAGAATTCATTCATCTTCAAGCCTAGCATTCAAGCATTTAAGCATCCGTCAAGGAGATCTATTGTTAGTCATTGAAGGATTCAATCTCTTTGGAGCCCTCTTGAAGATCCATCCTTCCACATTCATCCAAGCCTTCTCGTATGCAAAGATCCATTCAAGATTGGTGTTGAAGATCAAATGCCATTGATTTGAGACATCCTACATTCATTCTACATCCATTGGAGCATTCCTACTTATGGATTTGAGGATTCAAATCCTCTACAAGGACTTCAACATAAGCAAGGTGAATTGTTTCATTTGCTTTGTTTATGCACAATACAATTTCAATTCAATTTCAAGGTTAATTCCTAAATTGGGGTTTAACCAAGGCAAACCCCCCATACAAACAACAAAAACCCTCTTTTTATTGCAGCTATAGGTGCAGAACTATAGATCTGAGTTTAGATTTGGATACCCTTTTCGGCAAACTTTCGAGATCTACAAATAAAATCAAAGTCAACCTTCAGAATATTAATGTAGCCTTTGACCTTTTATCAGGGTCAAAGACTACCTGTTGTCATAAAGATAAAAGATTTATGGGTTTTCTTCATCTCAGTATTTCTAGTCTGAAACAAGTTGCAGAATTGCCCGAAACTACACACAAACATCAGAAATTGGCATTTTCCATATTTGCCCTATTTTAAGGTTAGTACTTGCCTTTCAATTATTTCATATTTCAAAGACAACTCCTTTATAGGGAAATATAATATTTTCTTCCTCTTTCATATTCTCCATAGATTGATTCAATTGTGCATTAACCTTTTGGTTGATCAATTTGGATCTCTCCTTTGGGAATTTGGATTTAGAAGTAGATCTCATATTCCCCCATTACATTTTAGGGTGAACTCGATTTCATCCTATTCATTTTGGTGAACCCGACATACTTACTCTCCTTTCTTTTGTGGAATTGGATGCCCTATTGTGTTGTATGGTATTAGATTTTCCTTTATCTACTTGGTATTAGATTTATCTTTTATGTTAAATCTTGCATGCTAATTAGATTTCAAAAATAAAAAAATATTCATGCTTTATGTGTTCTTAGTTTAGTTCATTTGCATTGCATTGGTTTATGAGCTTTACTACTTCTAGTCCTACTTATAACATTCCAGTTAGAAGAAGTTGTAGACTCATGGGTGCCTTTGATCCTAAATCTTCCTCTCCTTTCCTTAGGTTCCCTGATGATAATTTGATTCTTCATGATTCTAATCCTATTATGGAGCAAAACTCTTCTCACTCATCTCATGATGAGGATGACGCTTTAAGAGTTCCTCCTAAACAAGTCTAGAAACTTTCAACTGAAATTAATAAAATGGTTAATTGTCTTATCAAAGAGAACCATAATCAAGATTATATTCAATCTATAAAGGCTCTTAAGAAAGTTCTTTGTGATAGTGATCAAGGTGTTAACCTCTTACTTGGTATTACTCACCTTGTGCATTCAAATGGTAAACCTCTAGCTCAAGAAGCTCAAGATTTAGGGTTGATTCCTCCTATCACTATTGTAGAACCCTCTTCTAATCTTTTATCTATTATTCCTACTTATAATCCTTCTTTGGTGACTGTGATGGTTCCCTCTATTCCTATGAGTGTTCCTCCCATGTCCCTTTTGTTAGGATTAACAAGGCAGAAATAACAATTATGTGCAAATATAACCAATATTAGAAAACTATAAAACACACAAAAGAGAACACAAGACACAAAGATTTAACGTGGTTCACCCAATCCCTGGGCTACGTCCACCAACAGCAAGTCTAATATTTTATTATCCAGTGATAACCTAATTACAATCTGTAATCCCTTACAGCTCAATTCTGCCGCAAGTAATAGAATCATACATCATGAAAAATCCCTAACCCTAAGCCAATATATCAAGGCTTGTGTCAGTTAATAAGTTAACCCTAAAATACTTGACGAGTCAACCTAGGAAAAGGCTTGATGAGTCAACCTAGGGAAATGTTTGACATGTCAACTCAAAAAATGCTTGACGATTTAACCCCCAAAAAAAATTTTCGGGGTGATGCCCCGAACCCCACGACAAATCAAAAGTGTACAGTACTTTCTTGATTAGTCACCACAAGTTAACACCTTTCTACATCAAAAACTTCATATCATAATGTTCCTTTTACTTAATCCAATCTTCTTCCCACTATAGTTCCTAGTGTTCCTCCAGTTGTGTCTTCTATTCCTACAACTTCTTACACTTTACCTAGTGTTTCTAATGTTGATATTCCTCCTATTTCATCTAATGATTCAACAATCATCAGTTTGGCTCAAACAGTGTCATCCTTACAACAAAAACTTTCTTCCTTAACCCAAAACAATTTTAGTGTTCCTACATGTGACATGGGAAGTCCCTTGTCCTGAGACATTATTCATACTCCTGTTTCTTAGCAAGTTGATATGCCTTGTCTTGAAAATTACAACGGAAAAGGAGATCCCATTCATCATGTTAAAACCTTCCAAATCCTTTGTAGTGATTATGCTCGTGACCATGGGATTTTAGCCAAGTTTTTTTTCAAAACCTTCAATGACAAGGCCTTACAATGGTATTGTTCCTTGCCTCCTTATTCTATTGAATCATTTCCACAACTTTTTAATGCCTTTATTCAACAATTTCAAAACAACATTGGCCCGCAAGTGTCTTTGATTGATTTGATGCATTGTAAACAAAGTGCTAAGGAAAAATTAATTGAATTTATTGGTAGATTTAAGTATTTGTATGCTCAGATTTCCTATCATGTTCCTGATATTGATATTCAACGTATGTTTATTTCAAATTTGCAAAAGGATATTAGAGATAAGATTTTGCTTACTGAATTTACCTCTTTTCAACAACTTTGTGCAGTGCTTCATCATGATCAATTACAAGTGAGTCAATTTGAGAGCACCACTCCATTGGCTCCTATTCTAGTTGACAAAAGTGATGCTGCTCCTAATCCAAAAAAAATTCAAAAATTCAACAACTATGTCAAGATAAACAAACAAGCAAATGCAGATGTTGATCAAGTTTTTTTTGCATCTCATAATGCCACTTATGCATCCACTTCTTTCTGATTAAATTGTACATTTACTCCTCTTTCTAAATCTTTACATGCTATTATGAATAGGTTGTTAACTTCTAATATGATTACTTTACCTCCTATTCGACCTCTTTTACCTACTATGATTGCATCTAAATCTTTTGATCCTAAAGCTTTTTCTCAATATCATCATCAGAATGGTCATGATACTGAGAAATGTTATTGTTTAAAACATAAGGTTCAAGACTTAGTTGATTCTAATGTGTTGTCTGTGGATAATCTTGATGGTAGTGGGAACAAATCTGTCTCTTGTCCTAATCAAAACCTTCAAATCTATACGAATCCTTTACCTACGCATGATATGAATACCATTGCTCAGCCATATGCTATGGAAATTGTGTATGATTCAAAGATGGATGATCTCAATCATATTGTTAATCAAGTGGAGCATGTTGGTCAATCTGTATCTCCACCTCAACCTCAACTTCAACCTTAGATTCAACCTCAAGTACAATCTCAACTTCAACCAAAACCTAATCCTAAATTAAAAACTCAACCTAAACCTCGACAACAATCTAAGAATAAAAGACCTCAGGAACTTTTGATGACTCTAAGATTATTAAAGCTCCTGATGGTCCCCTTTACATTTATGCTAGGATTTCTAAGAAACCTACTTGTGGTTGTCTTATTGATCCTACATCCTTAGTCAATGTTATTACTGAAGAAAATATTTTTATGAAAATATTACAATGCAATTCTTATGATACATCGAATGTGTGGATTCAAACTTGCAAAGGTTTTCTTTATCCATCATTTGGTTCTATTACTTTACCAGTTGAACTTTGTGGAAAAATTGTGAACACTTCCTTTATTGTTGTTCTTACTTTTGATCAATTTCAAGTTAAGCTAGGTTTACCATGGTTGAATGCCATGCATGTTGTTGCTTCACCTATCCATAAATGTCTTAAATTTGTTCATGATGAAGAAGTGAAGATAGTTAACCATATTTTATATCAACCTTCTAGGCCTAGAGTTTGTGCTTCTCTTGACTTCTGCTGGCCTTCATTACCTAATTCATGTCCTCCTCGACTTGATAATATTTTTTGATCATATCAAACTTATAAACATCATAAGATTCTTGAATTAAGTGTACCTCTTATGGATCTTAATCATGGTCTTTTGCCTACACCTTCTATACCTCCTTTAACTATGGCTTCTAGTTCTACTACTAAAATTCCTCCTATTGTTGATAATCCTATCGATCTTCCTAAAGAACCTGTGAAGGATCCTATGATTGTTCCTCGTAGTTCTCAACCTATTTCAAACAAATCAAAACATAATTGATCTGCTAATGAACATCGTAAGAAGCATTGTTCTTATGCTAAATCTTGTAATTCTATACTTCAAAAATGTCTACCTTCTTCGGATAAGACTATGCATGATGTGTTAGAAGAAGTTATTGCTAATAATGATGTTAAGATGCATGATTATGATGATTCTATTTGTTTCTTAGATCCTATTTTGATTAATTTGGATGAAGAAGATACTCTTGATGATACTAATGATGTTAATGATGAATATGAGACTATTGACATTGACATTGATTTACCTTATATGCTTTCATCACAATTAACTCTTACACCTAGTGTCAAACATGATGATTCTCAAGAGGATCCTTGTTTGGAACTAGCTATCATTCCTACTATGTTGGATATAGTCCCTCTTGCAAGTTACCCACCTTCCCTAAATGATATACAATGAGATGGAGAGAGTAGGTGACATGCTTGATCAACTTGTACTTTGTGGTAGCTTTGTTGTGTGTTTTCCTATTGTACTGTGTTTCTCCCATAATGTGTTTGCTAAATGTTGTTAGATTCTTTTAGATGATCCTTGTCACTCAGTTGGTTTAAGGTGATAAAGGAATCAAAACTGTTGTTCTATTCCTCTATATGTATCTCTATTCTTCTATGCATTGTTTCATGCTATGTTGTAATTGTGCTATTGTTCATAGATGTTTCCTTGTGTAATCTGCTTGGATTCGAGATGTGGTAGCACTGATTCTTTTTGGTCTCCATGCTATGGTCCGAAAAGATTCTCCTTCGTATATCTTGTGTGATCTTTCCTCCTTTGTGATTGTAGTTCTACTTTCTTTGGGGAATGATGTCAATTCATTTGCAATAATATCATATATATATATATATATATATATATATATATATATATATATATATATATATATATATATATATATATATATATATATATATATATATATATAATCTTATGATCATACGAACCCCACGGTAGGTAGATCCCTTCTATGTTCTCTGTATGTTTTTGTGATATTTCCCTTGATTTGTCTTTATTTGTGGGCATCTCGACATGGAAACGTAATTAGTGGAGTTGTTTATGTTTCTGTTAAATCTATTGCTCCTGTTAAAGTGATTAGCAATGACTTTAATGTTGGGGCATACGCTCTACTCACTTGTTGAACACACACACTTTTTGATATGCATATATTATTTTTCAAGATACATTTCTCCCTTTTTGGATTAGTAACTACTGCTTAAAGCATGGATTTATATTTCAGGATCTCTTGATCCCTTAAGGTCAGAGGTGTCCTTAAGATTGGATCTCTTTTGTTTTATTCTTATGGGATAGAATATTCCTAAGGATGAATCTTTTATGGGTTGACTAGTGAGTAGCCACATTCACTAGGCGGTTCAATTTCGTCTTTCCAGTTGTGCCATTTCTTTGTGTGGTTCACAATGGGACATAAGTTCTCATTGGGTGAGATAATCACACCCTCTCTTTCTCTCTCTAGAGATGTCTCTCTTATTATGATCTTGGAGTCAACCAAGACTTGAGTCCCTAGGGGCTTGAGATTTCTCTTTGTCCCTTTGATTACGATAAGATTATCTTTTCATTTTGATCTCCTTTACCAAGAGTTTGTATCGAGTCCATACTCTTGCTAAAGTGGGAGCTTAATGTATCGTCTTAAAATGGAAGCACTTCCATGGTAAGAGTGTTTAGCCCTCTAAGTAAGTGGTCTAGGGTCATGTTAAGTGCCTTGATTAGGTCTTTGCATGTATTTTTCTTTCTCCCTCCCTCCCCATTTCACTTCTCTCTGCACCTGATTCCACTTCATGTCTGCATTTCCTGGCATTATGGACTGAGGTCCTGAGGTTTTTGACCTCATGGTCAAAGTCAACCTTGAGGGTCAAAGTCAACCTTGACTCTAACCTAGGTCAGGGTCGACCTTGACTCTGACCTAGGGTAGATTCTACCTCATCCTTGACTCACATTTCAAATTTCACGTTCCCATGATTTTTGGGTGTTGAGTTTCAGAGATATTTATTTTCCTACTTCCGAGTCAGCCATTTCGAATTTTGAAATGGTAAATCCCTAAATTGCATTTAATATGGGCCCATTTCTAGGAGTTAAAGTTAATTGGGATTTAATTCTCCAATGTCAGCCTTCTCTAGAGGTTTGTGCCCTAGTTCACTATAAAAGGAAGCCTTCCTCTCTCATTTTCATATCCATTATTCACAAGCAATTTCATGATCAAGCTCTCAAGTGCACTCAAGCAAGAAAGAAGGAGAAGGAAAGCAAGAAAGCATTCATTCATCTTCAAGCCTAGCATTCAAGCATCCATCACGGAGATTCATTGTTAGCCATTGAAGGATTCAATCTCTTTGGAGCCCCCTTGAAGATCCATCATTCCATTCATCCAAGCCTCCTCATATGCAAAGATCCATTCAAGATTGGTGTTGAAGATCAAATGTCATTGATTTGAGACATCCTACATTCATTCTACATCCATTGGATCATTCCTACTTGTGGATTTAAGGATTCAAATCCTCTACAAGGACTTCAACATAAGCAAGGTGATTGTTTCATTTTCTTTGTTTATGCACAATACAATTTCAATTCAATTTCAAGGTTAATTCATAAATTGGGGTTTGACCAAGGCAAACCCCCCATACAAACAACAAAATGTTAGCTTGTGGTGATTGATCAGGAAAGTACTATCTAGGAAAGTATTGTACACTTTTCCTCCTAACATATTTTCAATTATTTTTGGGCCGACATGTTGTAACTCATTCTTACCCTAAAGTGGCAAAATATTGTATAATATGGCCTAGGGTTAGGGATTTCACTATGTGTGATTTTAGTACTTGTGGCAGAATTGAGTTGTAAGGGATTACAAATTGTAATTAAGTTGTAATCACTGGATAATAATAATATTGGACTCGTTGTTGGTGGACGTAGTCCAGGGATTGGGTAAACCACGTTAAATCTTTGTGTCTTGTGTTCTCTTCTGTGTGATTTATTATTTTATGATATTTGGTTATATTTGCACATAATTTTTATTTCTGCCTTGTTAATCCTAACAAAAAAATTATCTTTTTCTTGTAGGTATAGGTGCAGAACTACAGATTTGAGTTTAGATTTGGATACCCTTTTCGGTGAACTTCTGAGATCTGCGAACAAAATCAAAGTTAACCTTCAAAATATTAATGTAGCCTTTGACCTTTTATCAGGGTCAAAGACTACCCACTGTCAGAAAGAAAAAAGATTTATGGGTTTTCTTCGTCTCAGCATTTCTAGTCTGAAACGGGTTGCAAAATTATCCAAAACTACACATAGACATCACAAATTGGCATTTTCCAGATTTGCCCTATTTTAAGGTTAGTACTTGCCTTTCAATTATTTTAGATTTCAGACACAACTCCTTTATAGGGAAATACAAGGTTTTATTCATCTTTCATATTCTCCATAGATTGATTCAATTGTGCATTAAACTTTTCGTTGATCAATTTGGATCTATCCTTTGGGAATTTTGATTTAGAAGTAGATCTCATATTTCCCCCATTATGTTTTAGGGTGAATTTGATTTCATCCTATTCGGTACATATTAGGACCCATTAAGATACATTAGAATCCATTAGGACCCATTAGAACACATTAATCGTCATAGGACACACTTTAGGGTTCTAATGTGTCCTAACACATCCAAATATGTCCTAAGTAGTTGTAATGGGTCTTAAGTGGTCCTAAAACACCTTAGGATCCCTTGGGACACATTACAACCCATTTGGATGCATTAGAACCCAGTAGGACCCCTTAGAACACATTAACCATCATAGGACACACTAATGTGTCCTAATGTGTCCTAATGGGTTCCAAGTGGTCCTAATGTATCATAAGGGGTAATAATGAGTCCAAAGTGGTCCTAGGACCCCTTAGGATCCTTTAAACCCCCATAGGACATACTGAAACTCATTAACACCCCTTAGTATAGACTAACTAGTGTAGGACACACTAATTGGTTCTAATGTGTCCTAATGGATCTTAATGTGTCCTAAGGGGTTATAATGGGTCCTAAATGGTGATATGACCCCTTAGGACCCATTAGGACCCATTATGAAACATTAGGACCCATTAGGACTCATTAGAATCCATTAGGACCCCTTAGAACACATTAACCGTTGTAGGACACACTAATGTGTTCTAAGGGTTCCTAATGTGTCCCAATGCATTTTAAGGGATCTTAATGTGTCCTAATGGGCTTTAAGTGGTCCTATAACCCCTTAGAACCCATTACAACCCATTAGAACACATTAAGACACATTATAACCCATTATGACCCCAAAGAACACATTAACTATTGTAGGACACAATAATGGGTTCTAAGTGGTCCTAATGGGTCCTAATGGGTCTTAAATGGTCCTAGGATCCATTAGTACCCATTAGGACACATTAGAACCCCTTAGGACTTGTTAGTACCAATTAGGAAACATTAAGACCCCTTAGGACACATTAGAATCCATTAGGACCCCTTAGAACACATTGACCTCCGTAGGATACACTAATGGGTTCTAAGTGGTCCTATATTGTAAAGGGTCATAATGGCTCCTAAGTGGTCCTAGGACCCCTTAATAACCATGACTACCCATTAGGAATCATTAGGACCCATTAGGACATATTAGAGCCCATTACAACCCCTTAAAATGCATTAACAGTCGTAGGACATGCTAATGGGCTCTAATGGGTCCTCATATGTGCTAATGGGTTTTAATAGGTTCTAAGTGGTCCTAGGATCCCTTAGTACCTATTATGATCCCCTGGGACCCATTAAGACCCATTAGGACACATTAGGATCCATTAGGACCCCTTAGAACATATTAACTATTTTACAACACACTAATGGGTTATAAGTGTTCCTAATGTATCATAAGGTGTCATAATGGGTTCTTAGTGGTCCTGAGACCCCTTAGTACCCATTAGGACCCCTTAGGACACATTAGAATCCATTAGAACCCCATAGGACATGTTAGGACCTCTTAAGATCCCTTAAAACATATTAATTGTTATAGGGCACACTAATGGGGTGTAATGTGTCCTAATGGGTCCTAATGTTTCCTAATGTATTTAAATGGATCCTAAGTGGTCCTAGGAACCCCTAGGACCCAATAAGATCAATTAGGACACATCAGGACTAATTTTCACCCCTTATAACACATTGATCATTGTAGGACATAGTTCAGGGTTCTAATGTGTCTTAATGGGTCCTAATGTGTCTTAATGGGTCCTAACATGTCTTAATGGGTCCTAATGTGTCCTAAGGAGTTGCAATGGGTTATAACTAGTCCTATGACCCATTAGGAACAATCAAGACCCCTTAGGACACATTAGGACCCTTTAGGACACATTAAAACCCATTACAACCCCTTATAACACATTAACCATTATGGGACACACTAACGTGTCGTAAGGGTTCCTAATGTGTCCTAATGTGTTGTAATTGGTCCCAATGTTCCCTAGTGGGTTTTAAGTGGTCCTAGGACCCTTTATGACCCATTAATTCCCATTAGGACACTTTAGGACCCATTAAGATATATTAGAACCCATTATGACCCCTTAGAACACATTAACTATTATAGGACACACTAATAGATTTTAAGTGGCCTTAATGTATCATAATGGGTCATAAGTGGTCTTAGGACCTCTTAGGATCTATTATGACACATTATGACCCCTTAGGATACATTAGGGGACACACTAATGGGTTCTAAGTGGTCCTAATGTATCATAAACAGGTTATAATGTGTCCTAGCTAGTCTTAGGACCCCTTATGACCCATTATGACATCTTGGGACACATTAGAATCCACTAATGCCCATTAGTACCTCTTAGGACTCACTAGAACACATTAATTGTTGTAGGACACACTAATGGGTTCCAATGTTTCCTAATGGGTCCTAATGTGTCCTAAGGGGTTTTAATGGGTCCTAAATGGTCCTAGGAAACATTAGGATCCATTGTGACCCCTTATGACCCATTAAGACCCATCAGGACACATTAGGACACATTAGGACCCCTTAGAAAACATTAATCATCATAGGACACACTTTATGGTTCTAATGTGTTCTAATGTGTCCTGAAGGGTTTTAATGGGTCCTAAGTGATCCTACAACCCCTTAGGGACAATTGGGACACCTTAGGACCCATTAGAACCCATTATGACACCTTAGAACACATTAAATATTGTGGGATACACTAATGTGTCCTAAGGAGTCCTAATGTGTCCTAATGTATTTTAAATGATCCTAGTGTTTCCTAATGGGTTTTAAGTGGTCCTAAGACCTCTTAGGATCCATTAGAATCGCTTAGGACACATTAAGACCCCTTAGGACTTGTTAGGACACATTAGGATTCCTTAGAACATATTAATTATCGTAGGACACACTAATGAGTTCTATGTGGTCCTAATATATTATAAGGGGTCATAATTGGTAATAAGACCCCTTAGGACCCATTACAACCCCTTAAGACTCATTAGGACCCATTAAGACACATTAGAACCCATTAATATGTCTTAAAACACATTAACCCTCATAGGCCACACTAATGGATTCTAATGTGTCCTAATTGGTCTTAATGTGACAAGAGGGGTTTTAATGGGTCCTAAGTGGTCCTAGAACCCTTTAGGACCCATTATGACCCCTTAGGATCCATTAAAACCCATTGGAACACATTAAGACTCTTTAGCACCCCTTATAACACATTAACCATTATAGGACACACATATGGGTTCTAAGTGTTCCTAATATATCACAAGGGGTCATAATGGGTCCTAAGTGGTCCTATGATCCATGAGGATCCATTACAACCCTTTGGGACACATTAGGATCCATTGGAACCCCTTAGGACCCCTTACCACCCATTAGTGTATGGTATGGGGTTCTAAGGGGTCTTAAGGGGTCCTA
Organism: Chamaecyparis obtusa; assembly: GCA_027943335.1. NCBI lineage: Eukaryota > Viridiplantae > Streptophyta > Pinopsida > Cupressales > Cupressaceae > Chamaecyparis > Chamaecyparis obtusa. The sequence continues at coordinate 479,133 of BSBK01001066.1, read as the reverse complement.
AGACCCCTTATGACCTCTTATAATCTTTTAGGACCCCTCTCTCTACATATTAGGGATCCAAAGGGTTTTTAAGGGGTCTTGGGACACATTACTATTTCCTAGGACCCCTTATGACCCCTTACCATACACTAATTTATGGTAAGGGATCCTAAGGTGTCGTAAGAGGTCTAAAGGGTCTTAGGAGACATTAAAGTGTCCTATGATCCATTATGATCCTCTCTACATCTCAACACACATAAATGTATCCTAGGACACCTTAGGACCCCGTATCTCACACTAATGTATGGTAATGGGTCCCAAGGGGTTGTAATGGGGTCTAGGACACATTAATGTGTTCTAGGACCTCTTATGACCCATTTAGACCTTTTAGGACCCATTTCTCTACATCTTAGGGGTCGGGGTCATTAAAGGATACAAGGATAAATTAATCTATCATTAGACTCTTAAGTCCTCTTGAGACCCCTTACCATACACTAATGTATGGTAATGGATCTTAAGGGATCCTACAACACATTAATTTTTCCCATGACTCCTTATGACCCCTTTAGACTCTTTAGGACCCTTCTCTCTACATCTTAGGGATCTTAAGGGTTGTTAAGAGGACCTAGGTTATGACCCCTCTCTCTCTCTCTCATCTTCTCACCGTCTCACTAAGATAGGGTTGCCACCTATGACAATTGAAGAGGCATTTCTTGAATATCATAATTATTACCCATCATGGGATAAGAGAACTAAACTAAACTACACAAAAAAAATAGAAATGATTCCATTATGTGATAGGTGTATTGTCAAACTTTATAATGGAGATCTCACCCCTGAAGAGAAGGATATTGTACTTTCTCAAAGTAAAAAGTGGAACTTCATATGGGTCTATCTGAATCAACTAGCTCCATTGGAACCTAATGGAATATTGTGTATGTTAGGATATCATGTGGGCCACATGCATGGCTCTTCTTTTAGGATTGAACATATGTGCTCCCTTGGAAATGATTTCCAAATAGAAATGGTAGGATACCATATTTCTATTTTGAAGCCTGTTGATCCAAAGAGGATACATGTCTTTTTTTTGTTCTCTACAATTGGGGGTATAGAAGTTTCTTTACATTGTCTAGGTATACCACTCAATTATTTTGTATCTACGTAAATTTGAAAACAAAATAGGCTTATCCTTAGAAGTTGGTGGGAAAAAGAACATCAAAATGGTCAACTGATTAAGGTGGGGGATGTGAAGAATCTAAGAATAGAAAGAATTGATGAAATGATTAACTCAATTGGAGGTTTTGATCTCAAAATAGGTGGAAGCTTTTGTAATAATATGTCAAGAAAGAACAAGTGCACTAGGCATGGACTAGATCTCAAAATAGGTGGAAGGTTTTGATCTCTCTCTCTCTCTCTCTCTCTCTCTCTCTCTTCTTTTTCTCTTCTTACATAGGGCATACACCCTATAGATTGTACACCCTATATGAAACATTCAAAGTAAAATATTGCATATAATACAACAACATTTTCACATATATAGAGTGCATGCCCTATAGAGAATGCACACTTTCAACTGCATTGGGATCCTCAAACCCTAACACTTGGATTTTTATTGGGCATCTAGCCCAGTGGCTTTGAGGATTCAAATAGGTCTAGGATGTGTTTTCCAACAAATATAAAAAAAAATAACATTTTCTCGTGTGTGCTCTTTGCCAGGTTTGCACGTGGTTCAACAATTACCAAATTAGATGAAATGATGTTCTAGATCTCTATGTTATCTATCTAACCATATAAGTTATTTTGAGTTCTGATTATGTTAAGATTTTCATCTCTAATTTCATTTGTAAGTATGTTGATTTTTGTTAAAAATCGTGTAGTATTTTGGGCTTAGATTTTGACTCATTCATCAAATTTTGAAACATGTTAATTTTTTAGAAACTAGACTGCATCTGACAAACTAAAATAAAATAAGTTTCAAATTTTTATTAGTTTTCAATAGTTTATAGGGGGAGCACACACAAGTTTGACATTTTCAGGATGTGTCCACTTCTAAAATTCGTAAAAATCATGTACATTCATTAAAAAATTAGCAGAAAAATATAGGATAAATGACATGGTGTTAGCTAAATTCTCATTGAAGCAATGAATTTTTGTTTAAATAGTTAACATTTTAGGTTGAGCACACGAGACACTATGTTATGTTTTTCATAAAAAATAAGACCACTTTTTGTGCTTCCCCTTTTTGAGGGCCTTAATCCCCACCATTTTCATAATAAATTAGTAGTTTAGAAATTAGATTCAGAGTAATACAACTCTTGTTCTTGTTGCATCTTGAAATTTTGAGTCTAACTATCTTCAATTTCTCTTCAAAGATCAGAGTTTATTGATTTCAGAAAAAAAAGAAAAAAAAAAGTGGCATCTTATACCCCCTATTTGATCCCCCATCTTTGTGCACTTGCCCAAGTATTATAGAAATAATAGAAAGCAGTATTGAAAAACAAAGATAATATAGAAATAATAGAAACCAATAATAAACATAGGTATATACCTGGAAAATTAGCTTCAATTCTTTCTACACCGTGCTCTGCTTTCTTTGTGCTCTTTGTTGTGTGTTGAATGAGATGAATAAGATGGTTTGAAGTCTACTTGTATGTTAGAAGCTCGTTGTGTTGGTGTGACATCTTTAATTTATGCAGTCTTATCAATTTGAAGCTTTACTTGCAAGAATTCATCTGGTCACTGCTTTGAATTAAGATTTGATTGCCCTTTAATGGTTATTGGTGGCCTTACACAAGTTGATTTTCAAATTGAAGGTAGTTTATTGTTGTGGTGACCAAAATATGTGCACTTAAAGAGAAATAAAGGTACATTTTTGCTGGAATGATGAGACATGCTTTTGTCTAAGTGTTTAGGGTGGTAACATCTACATAGACAATACATGACTTAGTAGTTGCAATGAGGTGGTAACTGTCAACATGTTTTGAGTCGATGTTTGTCCATGTTATATTATTTTGATTGTATTGTGCTATGTGCTTGAGGTGGTGATCCTCATTTAAGGGTTAAATGTTGACATGTAAGTGATTAGACATGATTTGTCTTTCAGTCAAAATAGTTGTCTTTTTTGTACTAAGTAGCCCACTTTAACATGCGTCAGAACCTGTCAGTGAGAATGGTAGGTTGGTTGTCCAACACGAAAGGAACCCAATTTTTTTTTGGCACGTATACAAAATACAAAACTTTTTGTTATCTGATGCTTTTTATTATGTATTATGAAATGGTGGTTTTCTTTTTTGACTTTTCAAATGTATAGTGACATGAAATGGGGTTTAGGTGGTAATGTGTGGGCCCCTATCAACTCCACTAATAATGCACGTTCTTGTGACTTTATTAAGGGTGTCATTTCTGTCAGATGGAGGACTATCATTTTTTCATTTATTGGTGAACTAGAGCCAAAAATGCTTGATCTTACATACCTTAGCAGAGGAATGAGCCATGTTCCACTAGCCCTGCATCTATGGGACTCAATTCTATCACCAGAAATGAAGGGTTTTCTCTATCAAAGTGGAGAAAGAGGAAAGTGACACTGCAAATGCTCAAAAAAACAAGCACCATTCTCCACAAAAAGCCTCTATTTAAAACCTCCCAATGACCTTCTCTTATGGAGGGGCCATTGAAACCCCTATTTTGGCGTGCGTAGAAGAGATGCTGCTAACGAATTTGGAATCGAGATTTACATTTTCCCATTGCATTCGCTTGAAACTCTCATAATCCTTTTTAATAAATCTATTGGCGCATATCCCATGAGACTGCATTTCTTTTAGACACTTCACAATCAGACATGTAGGCTAGATGCTAATAAAAAATGGCAAACTTTGGCTTTCCATGCCAATCGCATTTGCTTGAAAGTTTTGAAAACCTAGGCTCAAGTCAGACATCCCTCCTACCCTCAACATCACTACAATCACTTAGTTTATAACACACACACACACACACAGTTGACACCAATTATGGTAACACAATAATCAACAATGTTTGAAAGTATCACTTCATATCCAATCTGAGCATATAAATAAAGGACAATGTTTGCTCAAATTACATTTTCCACAATTCACATTCAATTAAAAGTGACACTGAGGCTCAATGAACCACCAAAACTTAGTCCATAATCAAACTCTATGCCAAATAAATTTGCAAAAAATGCTTCCATATGTTTATCAAATTTTCATCCATTCAATTCATGCCATAATAAAACTAGTTTGCACAGTTACACATAATTCAAACAAAACATGTCAATGAAGACCAAAAAAACTATTAAAACCTTGGCCGAATTTCCCATCCTTTGACTCAAACCATTTTGGAAACTTTTTTGCACTCTCTTCAACTTGATAGCTACTGGTATGTTGTCTATGATTTTTCCTTTCCACAAATGAACAGTCGCCATACTTTGATTTCCATACATTTGTCTATGATTTTACATTTAGCATGCATGTGTCTTCTATGGTTTTTCCATTTGAGTTTAGAAATGATTTTCCCCCACCAATATGTTTTGATGCATGTTTGTACTCATTCCCAAGTTGTCACAGCTACCAATTACATTTGTTGAAAATTTTAAAAGCTTTTCTTGTAAATCTTTTTGGTGTATATCCTACAATCTTTGTAGTTTGTAGTCTTTCACCAAAGTGTTCTCTTGTATATCTTTTTGGTGTATATCCTGCAATCTTTGTAGTTTGTATTCTTTCACCAAAGTGTTCACTTTTAGCTTCCATATGGTTCTGAGAAAAAATACAAATTATTTCACCTTTAAGAATTACTTTTCTCATCATTTTGTCTTTTATGTTTGGCTCTTTCTAGTTGTGATACCATTCTTTTCAAATTTTGATTAGAAACTCACGATATGCAGAAAATAGAGGGATCGTTTTGTTAATTTTATATCTAATGTTTTTAATTCTATAAAAAAATTTCATCACCCTTGTCATGTCTTACATGGAATACTCCCAAGGAAAAAAAAGGCTTGAAGTAAGTTTTAAAAAATGGAGATAATAAAGAAACCTTAGCTCATGTAAGGGAAGAGTATAAACTACTTTCTAATATCTCCTTTAAAAATAAAATCATTAGAGTTGAATTACATGATTTTCATTTCCTCCTAAAATAGGGTAGTAAAATAAGAGCACGCATTTTTGGAAGGGTTCCTTGGTGCAATCATATTTCTAAGAAATGTGTGGGGATCTATTCGGTGTAGAGATTCATACAAGGTCTACAACGCCGAGTCTCGCCACTCATATTTAAGGTAGGTATAGAAGGGGAAAGAGTGAGAGAGGAAGATGTAAGGAAATAGCAATAGAGAGGAAGACAAAGATAAAGATGAAGATGGATATGGAGGAGAGGGATATGTAGAGAAGAAAAATGATAGATAAAGAGAGAGGAGAAAGGGGTACATAGAGATGATAAATATAGGAAGTGATATACAAAGAGAGACAGAGAGAGAGGTCTATAAGGATAAAGAAAGATGAATAGATAATATGTGTGAGAGAGAGGGGGGAAGGGGGAGGTGACAGAAAGGGCAAGGGATAATGAAATAGAGATGGAGAGAGAGAAATAGAGGGAGATAGACAGAAAGATAAAAACAAATATTGCGAAGAAGAGGGATATAGAGAGAGAGGGTAGGAGAGATAGGGATAGAAAGAGGGAAATGTGCAAAGGAAAAGTGAGAGAGAGAGAGAGAGAGAGAGAGAGAGAGAGAGAGAGAGAGAGAGAGAGTTATGGAGAGGAGAGGGAGATATAGAGGGAGAGTGCCCGAATGTAAGATATAAATCTATAAAGAAGATAGAATGGGAGATGGAGAGATATAAAGATAAAGATAAAGGTATGGAGTGATACATAAAGAGACAGAGTATACAGATAGAGAGATAACAAAATAGAGATAAAGATAGAGGGATAGATGGGCGATGAAATATGGAGATGTAGAGATTCAAAGGTAGAAGAAGGGGATAATGGAGAGAGATGGATGGATAGAGAGAAGGAGATGTATCTAGATTTAGAGGGGGGGGAGATAGAGATAGAGATGAATATAGAGTGAGTGGATATGAGAGAAATAGATAGATATAGATCAAGAGGTGAAGATAGGAAGAGATCTAGGGAGATATAGAGAGGGAGAGGTAGAGAGGAAGAAATAGGAATAGATATAGATGGTGAGATAGATTGATAGAGAGATAAGGAGATATAGAGAGGATGATAGGGAGAGACTAACAAAGGGGAAAATACTTAGTTGGCCTTCCACACCTCTGTGGCATACCCATTGCACACTAAGTTATGATTGCTAGTTTAATTTAAATAGAAGATTAATTCATAAACTCCCTTTCATGGGGTTAGTCAAGTCAAAGTAAATTTGGATGGTGCCTATAAACAAAATGAAGTATGGTTACGAGGTAAAGGTCCATCATTCAAGATCACGAGGAGAAAATTCTTGGAGTGGAAGTTAGGAAGTTCATTGATTGTATGTATGGTAAAGAGGAGTTCCAAGTTGTCAAGTTAAGGGTGCAATTATGTAAGAAATTCAAATTTAGTTGAATGTACCTAGAAGGGGATTCAAAAATAGTGGTCAACACCATTTGTTAGAAAGATATTAGTAATTTGAAGTTGAAGAAGTTGGTGGTTCAGATCTAAGTTGTGTTATAATCCTTCAGAGATGTTAAGATATTTATTATTTATTATTAGTGACTTGAGTTGGTGCTGACAAAGATGAGCATGCTAGGGGTGGGGCCGAAGGGCTGACAATTGAAAGAGGGAGAGGGGGATGGAGATGGAGATTGAGAAGATGAGGGTTATAAAGAAGATAGATTAAGAGAGGGAGAGATAAAAAGATAAAGATAGAGATAGAAATAGAAAGTGATATATAAAGAGGTAAAGAGAATAAGATATGTAGGGATAGAGAGTGATGGAGAGATATCATGATAGAGAGGTAGAAATCAATATGAAAGTGTATAAATTTAAAGGTATTGTACAAATGTATGTAAAAGAAAGGCCATAATCTTGTTTAGTTGATGTCACAAATATATACGACGTACCCATTGCACACTAAAATGTGATTGCTAATTATATTATTTTTGGGGCACTCCATAACATGATTGCTACCATCATTCTTGAAAAGTCATTGGTGGTGTTCAATGAGTATTTTTCAAATGAACTCAGATTTTCATGGTTAATTGGTGAGAGATTTTCAATGCCCGCTGCATGAAGGACATTTGGCAATATTTTTTTTTAAATAAGCGTGACACTCACATTAAAATGTTGAATATAAGTAGATATTGTAGATGGAATATTCGTTGACATTATTGTGGATTTTTAATTCTTAGTTTTGGGAAAAGCAAAAAGATGAAGTTTATTCTTTAAGGCCCCGTTTGTTTGCAGGAATTGGAATTTGAGACAAAACCTGATTATCTCAAAATCAGGTTTTGAAATTTTGGTTTTGTGTATTTAGAAGATAGTTTGGACCGTTTGGTTCACTCAGAAGATCGCTGAGACAATCCATATTTTGTGTTTGGTTGCCATTTTCAAAATTGGAATTGGAAGTGAGAAATTCCTATTTGTGTGTTTGGTTTGCAATTTCAAATTGGAATTGGAATTACATTATCCATTTTCTGTGTTTGGTTCTACATTTTCAATTGGAATTAGATTTTGACAAGAAAATTTAAGTTTTTATAATTATTATATAATGTTTTAATTTAATATTTTATTTTTGTTGTCCATTTTTTATTTATAGTTTTTTTTATTAATTTATTTTTTTTTATAGAAAATCATAAATAAAATTCAATTTTTTTTTTTCAATATTGTAAACAGTAAACTTAACTTTTTTTAAATAATTTTATACAATATCATAAACAATATTATAACAAGAAAGTAACTATAGCATTGCTCGATATCACATCAAAATATAAATAAGTCATCTAGTCCACACACACACACACACACACACACACACACACACACACACACACACACACACACATATATATATATATATATATATATGCATAATGACCCAACAAATGATCGAACTAAATAGTACGATTGTTGCACAAAGTAAATATCGTAAAAACATGACATTGGCTTTATACATAGCCTTCACTTTTTCAATAGCTTTTTCAAGCGCTTTGCAAGACTTGCACTCGTCCTCCACAACAGGTATATGTGGAGAATGTGCAGATGATGTAGATAGCAACGAGGTGTCATTGGCCCACTAAAAGTACTGACATCCACCACCATCCTACAATACAAATCTAAGTTAGTCTCACTATAATGACTAATATTTATTCTTTGTAAACATTTAAATATTGTGCAATTAACAACCTTTTTCTTATTTTTGCAACTCCAAAATTTATGATCTAGATTATCCTGCATGTGTGACATCCTCAACACGCAGCACGATCCATCACCACACTCACACATAGGGACATTGATCATAGCCATCGGCACTGTATCAAGCAATTTTTTGTTCATTCATACTATTTTTGTTCATTCATATATAACAACATGACTATATTCTATGAGTACAAATTGAAAAAGTTTCATTTATGTTGATATTACAAATTTATAGAAAAAATATACTGACAACTATAGCATCAAATAGAAGTTTTGGGGAAGAACAATATCCATGAACTGAATGGTGGTGTGAAAACACACTGTTAAATAAGAAAATGCAAGGAAATTCATGCTCTACACCATTATGCCCCACATTTGATGAGCAACCATCTCATATCCCGCTCATTCTTCCCATTAATTTCTGTATTGTTAGATGGTCAATCCTGCATCTACAAAGTATACATGATAGAAAAACTAAAACTTGTTTATTTTTAAATGGAATACACCAAGGAGTACCATCAGAAATATTAACTATTTACAAACATGAACAGTAAACAATCATCATATAGCTCATTTTTTTCATCATATGTGGATATTTTTGGCATCAATGTTTCAAATAGCTTCTAGATTCGATTGTGTAGATAGTTTTGGATCACACTCTGTGATCCATCATCAGGATGAAAGAGACCAAAATGATTGCAATAGACCAAAATGATGGACTTTTCTTTCAATCATTTTTCTCTCTTCCATCCTGATGAAGGATCACAAAGTTCTTTCGTAAATGTTGATGCCAAAAATATCTACAAAATCAAATCCAGAAGCTATTTCAAATATATTTAATGTCAGCATATGTGTAGTCTCACTTTATCATCATATATGTAGTCTCATAACTATCCATTTCTGTTTCTGTACCTATCACGTAGTTTTTAAAAATGAATAAAAAATGAAAAGAAATTGAAGATGAAATAGAGCATTGAACAAAGTAGAATTATTTAACTTAATTTTGTAATGCAACAATAATAACAAGAAGGTTAGGGTATATACATACAGAATCATAAACAATGTAGTCGTCTACCAAAACACATTTATAAAATCATGTCTGAAGAACTAGAAATGGATAGTTATGAGACTACACCTTAACAATGCATTAAATGAAGCATTCATCATGTGGTACTCCTTCGTGAATTCCACTTAAATATGTTAAAAGAAACAACACTAACAAATGAAATCAATGGTCAAGGGAGGGAAAGATCTTGCAATACCAAAACATTAAACCAATATGCACCAATATGCAAAAATACCATATCCAGTAACTTTAAAAAGCAAGGCATAAAAGCAACAACACTAACAAATGAAATCAATGGTCAAGGGAGGGCAAGATCTTGCAATACCAAAACATTAAACCAATATGCACCAATATGCAAAAATACCATATCCAGTAACTTTGAAAGCAAGGCATAAAAGCAACAACACTAACAAATGAAATCAATGGTCAAGGGAGGGCAAGATCTTGCAATACCAAAACATTAAACTAATATGCACCAATATGCAAAAATACCATATCCAGTAACTTTGAAAGCAAGGCATAAAAGCAACAACACTAACAAATGAAAACAATGGTATATTGTAACAAGTATATGCTATCACCAGTGTATACTGTAACAAGTGCATCCTAGATTTTTCCCATCATATTTCGAATTTGTGCCTAGGAGGGGTTATACAACTTTCTTAGGAGTGGGAGATTTTGCTAATTCAGTGGATTTTGGCGGGTCCCCTGCACTTGCATGGATCATAAAAATAGTGTCACATCTTATAATAGTGCCTATTCAACTGCTTATGAAATCTATGGCCCTTAACAAAGTACTGGAGGATCACTACATTCCATAACACGGCCGACCAGAAATGGATATTTGTTTGAGTGGTCTTTTTAACCCTTGGCTAGTGTAGTTGGCCCTAAATTATTAGATCCTTATGATGCAGAGGTTGGGACTCACCCTCAAAACTTTGTAAATATTTTAATGCCAATCAAGCATATTTCACAATAATGGGCTTAAACCCTTTCTTAACCAAACACGTAACCCTATGGAACACTCCTCCCCCACGGCCAACTTCTTGACAGCTCAATACCTTAGAATGAACAAATAATTTCATATGGTTTGGTCTCACAACATCTCACTATCATTACACCTTGCTCATCCCACACTTCCCTTTTCACTTTGCCTTACAAGTTTCAAGTAACAAATGAGGCCTTTGATGATAACAAGTCCCACCCAACTTCAAAGACATAGTAGAACAACAAAATACACCCTTTGGTCACCCATGGTGGCACTCTAAACAACTAGTTTCAATAGCTGATATGGTCTTTCCAAAATCAGGCCTAGTGTCTTCTAGTCCTAGACAACAACAAAACTAATTATATTCCTCAAGAACATAACAACTCTCCAAACCAAGTAGCATTACAAATACCCTTTATGGCCTTCTAAAACATAACTCCAAATGATCAAAGGTTGCTTTGTAACATGGCTTCCAAATAGGGAATGGTAAATTGATTTTCGAGCCTAATTAGGCCTCCCTGAATAGTCCAATTATAATCTCCACAACAATATTCAACAAAATAACTTCAAGGCTTGAAATATAATTTAAAAGCATTAATCACCCCTCATTTACTGAACTTGGAGGAGATTCGAAGGCCAATATTACAAAAAGCTTCATAACATGTTTATACTGACTGCTACAAATCAGTCCTAACGGAGAGTGCTTCAAATGAGTCCTAAAAGAGCAGTGATGTAAAGGGTCACAAATACTTATAGTCTCATCAACTCTTAATGTGAAAAGGGGCACAATACATCTTAATGTCTTTGTGGTTACAAGAATCTACCAGTGGTTTGAGGTTGTTCCTATGCTAAACCAACATAGTATAAAGTAGAAGACCTCAAAAGTTCTCTTTCAATCAGAGTTCAACCATTTTGCTTTCACACAAGGCTAAGCATTGGAGTTTTTGTTTCCCAAATTCACTATAGCACCAGAGAGGTCACAAAGGAAGTCACAAACAAGAGGGTATTTGGTATCCACTTCCACTCAAATAGGTGGAATTCACTTTTTAAAACCCATTTTTGTGTTTTATGCATTGCATTTGATATTCTGTTAGGTCTGGTGACTTTTGCATTTACAAACCCAACAACGTCCATTCGACAGTTCATGGATTTTGACTAGTGTATACTGTAACAAGTGTATAATACATTGCTTAACCACAAACACAAGTGTATACTATAACCAGTGTATACTATTATACAGCTACTGGCATACAGTCCAAATAGTGTATCCACTGATTGGACTGTATGTCAGTGGCTGTGAACAACAATGCATCTTTCTTAAAAATATAGGCAAACTGTTAGTCCACCTGTTAAGAGAACTTTCTTTGTAAATTATGAATCATTGCAAATTGCCACTGTATACCAATGGGTACTTTAATTTTATTGAATACCACTGTATTCATTCTAATAATCTCATATAAATTGCCATAACCTAGAGAAAGCCATATATCACTGTATACCACTGTATACTATAACAAGTGTATACTGTAACTAGTGTATACTGTTATACAACTACTGGCATATAGTCCAAATAGTGTATCCACTGATTGGACTGTATGTCAGTGGTTATGAACAACAATGCATCTTTCTTAAAAATATAGACAAACTGTTAGTCCACTGTAACAAGTGTATACTGTAACAAGTGCATAATACATTACTTAACCACAAACACAAGTGTATACTGTAACAAGTGTATATTGTAACTAGTATATACTGTTATACAGCTACTGGCATACAATCCAAATAGTGTATCCACTGATTGGACTGTATGTCAGTGGTTGTGAACAGCAATGCATCTTTCTTAAAAATATAGACAAAATGTTAGTCCACTGTAACCAGTGTATACTGTAACAAGTGTATAATACATTGCTTAACCACAAACACAAGTATATACTGTAACAAGTGTAACTGTAACTAGTGTATAATGTAACAAGTGTATAATACATTGCTTAACCACAAACACAAGTGTATACTATAACCACAAACACAAGTGTAGACTGTAACAAGTGTATAATACATTGCTTAACCACAAACACAAGTGTATACTATCACTAATGTATATTGTAACAAGTGTATAATACATTGCTTAACCACAAACACAAGTGTATACTGTTATACAGCCATTGGCATATAGTCCAAATAGTGTATCCACTGATTGGACTGTATGCCAGTGGCTGTGAACAGCAATGCATCTTTCTTAAAAATATAGACAAACTGTTAGTCCACCTATTAAGAGAGATTTCTTTGTAAATTATGAATCATTGCAAATTGCCACTGTATACCAGTGGGTACTATATACCACTGTATTCATTCTAATAATCTCATATAAATTGTCATAACCTAGAGAAAGCCATCTACCATTGTATACCACTGTATCCATATATTGATAACCTTGTTAAATCAAATGCGCAAAGTAGATTAATGATCAAATGCACAGTCGATAGAAAAATAATTAAATATACTACAATCCTCAAACAATTAATAAGGTAAGATCTGGTAACATCTTGAACATGCAATGGAGTCACAACGAGCAATAGCATGTGGAAAATAACTATAATCCACCATATGTGGCTGCAATCCAGTCCACTCTCTTGTCCTTAGTCATCAACAAGAACCATTTGGCTCTTTCATGTTCACACGTGAAGGTTTCATATACCCTCATGAATACACCTCGACTCAATCCAGGGATGGATTTGACAACGTTATATGCAGCCGCCAAAGTATTTTCATGATGAGATTCATCAATTTGGTGAAGGTGAACATTGCTCATGCCCTCTTTTATTTTCTTCATTATTTCACACATGGCATCCAAGGAAGCAGCCATACTTGCCTTCTTTCTCTTTCCCACCTTTCTGACTGATGATGTAGGAGTCCCTCTAGTACTTGTTGTTGTAGTGGACTGATTGGATTGATAAGGTTCTTTGTCCAAATCAACAACACTATCAAGATGTACATTGAAACCAATGTCCTCTTCATCATGCACATTGAATGGCTCTTCCATAGGGTTCCCTTCTTCAGTCTCAAGGGTCGTGGTAGTTGCATTACCTTCAGAAATGTCATTACCCACAATTGCACCCAATTCATTGAAGTAATGGAAGGGCTGCCTCTTATACACTTTGGCATTTTTGAACTCTCTTCTCTACATGTTGGCATAAATAAATGGATTAGGTTCTTTGTCTTTCATTATTAACTTTAAAAGAAGGCAATATTATTTCCATCAAAATAGTAGATAGATCAGCCTACCTTCAGAAGCTCATCCCACACGCTATCCTCAGCATCCATGCATTGAGTTGCCTCATTCCAAGTGAAACCATTTGTATTCCTTAGCTCTTCCATCACTCTATAGGCAAGCTTCCAGGTTTTCAACTTATTTTTAAAGTTGTCTTTTGATAGATTAAGGCTCATATCAGCATTGAACCGCCTCTCAATTGTGGACCACACTTCTTTTTTGAAGCCTCCGTCACATTTTTTGCCTAGTTGTACTTGCTCAAGGAGAAAGTCTAGAAACTTGTGTTCCATTTCCTTCATCCACATTATCTTCTTTGAGGAAGGAGATATATGGCTTGTGTTACCAGTTTCATCCATGGACATCATTAATTTTCTGTGTGCCATGCTGTGTATACAAATTGTTGTTAATGGTATTAAAGTATCTTCATACATCAATTAACTCAAATAAAACACATTGACCCTTACATGTCCAATACTTGTAGATAGAAAGAGAAGAAAAAGGAAACCATCATGTATATCAAAGTATCTTCATACATCAGTTTACTCAAATAAAACACATTGACCCATACAAGTCCAATACTTGCAGATAGAAAGAGAAGAAAAAGGAAACCATCATGTATATCAAAGTATCTTCATACATTAGTTTACTCAAATAAAACACATTGACCCATATAAGTCCAATACTTGCAGATAGAAAGAGAAGAAAAATGAAACCATCATGTATATCAAAGTATCTTCATACATCAGTTTACTCAAATAAAACACATTGACCCATACAAGTCCAATACTTGTAGATAGAAAGAGAAGAAAAAGGAAACCATCATGTATATCAAAGTATCTTCATACATCAGTTTACTCAAATAAAACACATTGACCCATACAAGTCCAATACTTGTAGAGAAAAACATAAGAAAAATGAAACCATCATGTAGTCTTGACTCATACAAGAACAACTATTCTCGAGATATGTACTCTCACCACATTCTACTTGCTATATCATCTCAGAACTATGCCCATTGGTCTCTATCACGCTGAGACAACCCATATGTCTCTAGCATTGGTACATCTACCCCATCATGATCATCTTCCTCTTCAGTGACAATTTCTAATGGAATGTCATCCTCTAACGTAATGTAGTTGTGTAGTATGCAACATGCTAATACAATATGGGATTGTGTCATGATAGGATAAGACATGGCATGCCTCAGGATTGGAAAACGCTGCTTGAGAATACCAAATGTACGCTCTACTAAGTTTCTAAGAGAGGAGTGTCGATGGTTGAACAACTCTTCTCAAGAGTTTATTGGATTCTCTCTTGAAAACTCCTTTAGGTGGTAGCATGTACACCGATAAGGAGCAAGAAATCTAGGTGCATTGTGATATCTAGCATCCACTAGAAAATATTTTCCTACATAAATAAAGTATATTATTAAAATGTGAAACATTGATTGTACCCTTGAGTATATTAAACTATGATTTGGCTTACCGGGGGGAACAATAAGAGGATCTGCTCTTGACAGAGTTGAAGCTAGAACACGACTATCCACGACAGACCCTTCCCAACCAGCAAGGCAATACTGAAACTTATGATCGAAGGAACACACACCCATAACATTTTGCGACAAGTTGCCTTTTCAATCACAATATTTACCCTACATGTTGACATCAATAGTGACTGGTATATGGGTTCCATCGATAGCTCCAACACAATCCTATACGATATGATACAATCATCAATTCTACGATCAACCAATACTATGATAAAGATAAAAATCCATAGAAGATATTTGTAACAACACAACAATTACCTTGAAGAATGGATCAAAACATTCGTTCCCACTAATTTTAGGAGTGTTGTTTGGACTAGGTGGTAGAAAGCAATCCTTGTAGAGTCCTAAGATAGCCCTCAACACCTTGTGGAAGTATCGACTAATTGTCTCTCCTGAGTGCCCAAAGTTGTGGGAAATCTTGCGGTTCCTCAGATTGTGGCCAAGGGTGTGGAGGAACATCACAAGTTGTTCTTCTAACATCAAGTGTATTGAATCTGTCAAGGTTCCTTTCAACCTTAGGACAGTAACTAGATGAAAGAAGGCTGCCCTACTCATGCGAATCTGATCACGACAATCCACATTGTTGGAATGAATAACCATTCTATAAAAAAAAGTTCCTTTTCTTTTTCGTTTACCCATTTGTGCACTAGCTTCTCAGGCCACCACTACTATGGCTACATCAACACAAGCAATAAGAGCTATGAGAAGACGATAATATGTGATCTCCACAACTACCCATCCTAAAACGTTAATATTCTTAATAGGATCCATCAATGACCTGAAATGTGGACAAACACAATGAATTGAGCGAGGAGATATTGGTAGCATGTTGTTGATGTTCTAGAAATTGAAAGTATTCTACAAATAAAAGTGATTTTAAGACATTTTAGAATCAATGTTCAACTTGTGATTCATCATATAAGCAATGTATCAAGATAGGAGGCTTACAGTATACACTTGTGTTTGTGGTTAAGCAATGTATTATACACTTGTTACAATATATACTTGTGTTTGTGGTTAAGCAATGTATTATACACTTGTTACAGTATACACTTGTGTTTGTGGTTACAGTATACACTGGTTATGGTATACACTTGTGTTTGTGGTTACAGTATACATTGGTTACGGTGTACACTTGTTATAGTATACACTTGTGTTTGTGGTTACAATATACACTTGTGCTTGTGGTTACAGTATACACTGGTTATAGTATACACTTGTGTTTGTGGTTACAGTATACACTTGTGTTTACAGATCATATAATGATACAGATCCTATAATGGCTAAGAATATTTAAAACTGTATCTTGGTATTGTAAAAGGTTGTTCTATTTTTTTTTGGAAATAAATAAAATATTTTGAAGGGTTCTTGAGCAATTTTTTACCCACTTGTTACAGTATACACTCATGTTTGTGGTTACAGTATACACCGGTAACGGTATACACTTGTGTTTGTGGTTACAGTATACACTTGTGTTTGTGGTTAAGCAATGTATTATACACTTGTTATAGTATACACTTGTGTTTGTGGTTACAATATACACTTGTGTTTGTGGTTAAGCAATGTATTATACACTTGTTATAGTATACACTTGTGTTTGTGGTTAAGTAATGTATTATACACTTGTTACAGTATACACATCATGTCTATATGGTTTTCTATGGATTTCTTCTCCATCATTGCTAATTTGGGAATTATGGAAGGAAATAAATCATAGAATCTTTCAAGGGGAAAATGTCATGGGAAGCCTTTTCAAATAAATTAGAAGTGGCTATTATAGAGGTGGTAAATAATAGACTAGCAAAATATAGCATCAAGAACACACAATTCACTAACTAGGATGATAAGATCAGAGGCATATGGTTTGGATGAATAATACCACCCTTTGTTGGAAGTGGAGGAGAGAAGCAAGTTTATAAGAGCTCAAAGTGTATGGCTTCCCCCTAAATAAGTCTAGTATCAATTGAATTTTGATGGAGCCTCTCGAGGCAATCCAGGGGTCTCAAGAGTAGTTTGTGTAGTTCACTCAAGGGATGGTTTTACAGTAGCTAAATTGACAAAGTATCTGGAGAAGGATACAAATAACATTGCATAAATTAAGGATCTACAAGAATATTTCCATAACTATATAGAAATTAGAGTCAAGAAGTTAGAGATAGAAGGAGACCCAACTTTAAGCATCAATGCTCTTAAAACTAGATCAGCAATGAATTGGACATTATATTCCTGTTGGGAAGAGCACAAAATCTTCTTAAGTTCTTTGAATCATTTATTTTTAACCATATTTATAGAGAAGCAAACACAATAACAGATCAAATGGAAAATTTGGGAGCTAATAGAAAAAATAGTAAGCAGGTATTGGCACTAAATAGGGCTTTATCAATAGGTTTTTGAAATGTGTTGATAAAAAATAGGTATCTGAAATATACTTTGAGATGGTGTTTAAGTGGGGAAAATGATGACTAATTGGAATTTTCCTCAGTTTTGTTTATTTATCATTTGTCATGTTGAGTTAATTAAGTAATTTTACCAAAGGGCTTATAGAATATTAGGCCTTGAGGTCTTTGAGATAGTACTTGGACAAAGCAAGTCTCTTTTAAGATCAAATCTTGAGATGGAGTCATAGGGGATAAGGTAATGATAAATTTGATCTTCCTTAGCACAATAGCTTCTCATTTAAGTTAAAAATCTTGTTTTAGAGAGTAAAGTTAATTTTTAATTTGATCTTTAATATGGTTTATTAGGAATTAGAGATTTGTGGCAATCAGTGGTTATTCTAACCAGAATAGGTTTCTAACCAGAATAGGTTGTGGAATGTGTTTCATGGAGTTTCTTTCTTGGTGCAATCTAGAAGAGTAGGGCGAGAGAAAGTTCTTTTAAAGTTTAAACAACTCTTGGAATTTTCATGATGTTTTTTTATTGAGATGGATTTTTTAGGACGTGTGATGTTATGAATCTAATCTGGATAAGACAACGAGCATTTTTTAATATATCCTTCCATGACCATTTTTTACATGAGAATTTGAATTTAAAGTTTAAATGGGGGAAAGAAAATGTCTTTTAATCTGGTTTTTGAAGTTGATATTGACTAAGAAAGGAGAGTCGTAATTATTAGTGGTCAATCTTCTCTCATTAATGCCTGGAATGTTTGTCAGTTTGGCTAGAGTTAGAGGTAGTAGTTAGCAACCAAGATCTTCAAGCTATTTTAGTGAAATTGTTAGTGATGGCAACAAAATCAAGCTATTTTAGTGAGTATACACTAGTTACAATATACACTTGCGTTTGTGGTTATAGTCTACACTTGTGTTTGTGGTTACAGTATACACTCTAGTTTACAGATCATACAATCATACAGATCCTACAATGGCTAAAAATATTTAAAACTGTATCTTGGTATTGTAAAAGGTTGTTTTGATTTTTTTTGGAAATAAATAAAATATTTTGAAGGGTTCTTGAGCAATTTTTTACCCATTTTAGGGTTTATTCTAGATTTTGCAAAAGTACAAATTTTAGATAATAACTTTTTTTTATCACATAAATGTAAACTCAAAGATTTAGTACTATTACTCCCAAAGAAATGGCTGCTAACAAATTGGTAGATAAAGGTAACATTCGAGTGTCAATTGGCCTCTACAAATACCACATTTTCCTACAGCGAAAGGTAGATACAAAGGTGAATGAACACATTCACCATGAAAGAGCAAAATCAAAGGTTTCCAATGCCATACCTTTGTCCACAGACCTCCTCAAACACTTGTCGTCAACAGAAACCCTACTAACAGCGACGCCACAGGATCCCGATAGACTTTCCTTGATCCACACAAAAATGACCAACAAAACACCCACTGCGAAGATGCAATAGGCCTAGCATTGCGAAGATGACCCACGAAACCCTTCGAAAAAAGTGAAAACTATCGAATGAACATTGCTAGGTTTGTAAATGCAGAAGTCACCGGACACTGCTAGGTTTATAATGCAGAAGTCACCGGACCCAACAGAATATCAAATGCAATGCATAAAACTCAAAAACGGGTTTTAAAAATTGAATTCCACCTATTTGAGTGGAAGTGGAACTTCCAGAAGTTCACACGAAATGAGGATTTGAAAAAAAACCCGATTTTTAATGTTGACAACCAAACAGTGGATTCAGCTCAAAAGCGAAAGTCCCGCAGCCAATTCCAGCCCAATTCCTACAAACAAACAGGGCCTAAGGGCTTAAAATCATTGTGGAAGCTTAGGGCCCATTTGGTAGCGCACCGTTTCTGGCATTTAGTTGGAATTGGCATTTGTATATGCCCATTTCGTTGGAATCCTCTGTTTGGGTGTGCAATATGAAACAGGGAGATGAATTTGTTAATGCTCATTTTCAGCCAAAATGAGCATTAACATCTCCCTTCAAAAAAGGTGGAATTGGGATTTGATTAGCAAATTCTGCTTTTTGAATGACCATTTTATAAAACTTCGTTGGGTCCACTTGTTGATTAAGTTGGTTTTTGGCGTCCGCGTTGGTTTTGGCTTTGCATTGTTAAAGAGGGCTCTGTAAGGCGGTGCAACTATTTGAAGGCGGTGGTTTGTTTGAAGGGCTCTGGATTCCTCTTGTTTGAAACGGTATGCATTCCTCTTGTCCTCGAAACCCTCATTTTTTCAGTTTAAGTTGGTCTGCCAAAGATGGAGTTTTAGGGTTCATGTCCAAAAATTCCTTCACGAAGGTTTTATGTTGGTCTGACATAGATGGGTTCTTAGTGTTTGCTATTGCAATTGTCGGTGGAAGGTAAGATTTTGTTTTTACATGTATGCAAGCCCCTGACCGCAGAGATTTTATCGAAAATACGAGAATCTAAAATGTTAGAGTCGAACGCAGTGAAAATTTGGTGGACGTTTATTGTTAAAGTTCAACACTATTTTCCTTGTATTTAAAAAAAAAACTCTAGATGTAATAGAACTTGGAGGGTTTTCTCACTATCCATCGTGGCTCCCAAAAATGAAGATTTTACATGACATATCTTGACAATACTAACGTATAGGTTGCAAGTCTGTGCGTATATTTTTGACACCTAAAACTCATGAGAGTTCTTCTTGAAAGCACTGTGATCTCTTTGCTCAAATGAGGGCTTTCATATTCCCAACTCTGTACTATGAAAATGACTGTAGAAATGGTTCATTTCACATTTACAAATCAAACCCATAAGGATTTTTTGTGCTTGGCGCTGTCTTGACTAGGGCCTCTAAAATCTGATCACTACAACCCTGCAATGTCTTACTTTTCCTTGCTTTTTATGTAGCTTTTACTTGAATCTGAGGTATCATGTTGCTGCCTACAATTGGATCTTTGGGCAAAGTCAGCTTGATCACTAATATTTTGTGTTCAATTTATTGTCAATTCTTATTGCTTGAGCTTCAGGTCTTTGCAACAGACCAGTATCTTCCAAGTGCCTTTTAGATTTATCTTCCCTTTTATTTGATATAGGTATGGTGTTATTGGATGGGACACAAACCCAAGAGTTTAAAATGTCTTGTTTTGAGCATATGGCTTTCTTAGTACAACTTCATTAGTAACTACTTATTTCTTTCCCACCAATAATAATATCAGCAATTGCTCTCTTAAAAGCTTCAATGTTTGAACAACATGTGCATACATTCTGTAACAGTTTGTATCAACCCCAAAGTAGTCAAGATCAGAATCTTATTGTAGACAAAAGAAAATATACCCACTCCTACTTCCCATAGTTTGTCAATATCTTTGGCAGAACAAAGTTGCATTTAATTTTTAGTTCATGTCTGTATGTCAACACGGCTCCCATTGAATTTGACATATAATAGTTGTAGACTTCAAACTTGTCACTTTCATCCAGTTCACTTGTTTCAATATTAACACTAGAAGAAACCTAGAAATAATTGTTGTTCTTTATGTTTTGTTTCCTTTCTGAAAATCTCTACACTTGGTTGGAATAAAGAAATGATTCTATTTAAAGAAAGTCATCTTCGTGTAAATCTGAAACAAGAGTATAAAGGAAAATATTTCATTGTTGTTCTGCTGTAAGAACTCTACTGTATTTAACGAATATGTGCTTTACGATATAAGATTTCTAAAGTTTATAAATCTTAGCAAGAGGGTTTCTGGATTGAAATTTCGGTGTGAAAACTTTTTCCTTTTTTAAGTCTCATTTTGAATGATATGTTGTTTAGTAGTTTTCGATTATTATTTTTAAAAATGAGGTCAAATTCACAGTAAAATCGCACATCCAGAGTAAAAAATTAAGGATATCAGATTATAGATAAACATGCCTTAGGATAGGGCAGTAACAAAGTTTTCATGTTTCGGATACTCTAAATGTCTTTCCAGAATTATCTTGTAAAATGCAGTCAAATATACTATAAAATCCTATTATTTGTGAACAAAATTCGGAGCAAAATTCGCTTCTCAGATATTTTTTTATTTGTTTCTTTTCATAGAGCCTTCGAAATTTATCATTTAGCTTTGATTTTGTTTAATCAGCTCCAGTTTGTACTGCTTCGTTGTAATATTTGTTATGGCAGTTTTCGCTCTTATTTAGTTCACATTATTAAATTATCTGTGAAGATGGGGAAAATTTCTTTGTTGCCTTATTTATTGCAGCTATGTGTATGGTTAGCTTAATTGACATGAACTTTCTACTTTCTTTAGTTTTTGTTGTAGCCTTTTTATCATTTAGCTTGATTTTGTTTAATCAGCTCCAGTTTGTACTGCTTCGTTGTAATATTTGTTACGACAGTTTTCACTCTTATTTAGTTCACATTATTAAATTATCTGTGAAGATGGGGAAAATTTCTTTGTTGCCTTATTTATTGCAGCTATGTGTATGGTTAGCTTAATTGACATGAACTTTCTACTTTCTTTAGTTTTTGCTGTAGCCTTTAGTTAATGAAAATATTTGTGCATTTTTGTTGAATAGGATCATGTTAGACTATAGATTTTTTTCACATAGTTTTATAATGTTCAATCTTACATTCATTAAGGGCCCATTTGGTAGCACACTGTTTGGAGCTGATTAAACAAAATCAAGCTAAATGATAAATTTCAAAGGCTCTATGAAAAGAAACAAATAAAAAAATATCTGAGAAGCAAATTTTGCTCCAAATTTTGTTCATGTCAATTAAGATAACCATACACATAGCTGCAATAAATAAGGCAATTTTGGAGGAAGTAAAATCCTCTTAGGCATGGACCTTTGTAGTGGATTCCCTTTGAAAGTGTTCTTATTATGTATCCTAGATATATTGTTCAATGTGGATAAATAGAGACTAATGCGACACCTGAATTGCCAGATAGGGCCCGATGACAATCTAACCTTGGACTTGCAAAGTTGATAGATAGAAAAGATGAGGAGGCTGCTATAACTTGCTTAGATTTATTTTGAATAGAGATACACTGGATAAACAAGATTCTTTCACAAGCAAGCCATCCAAGAAGTACTTGTCTCATTTGTGGAATGGTGTACTACACTGTGATAATTCAGGTTGTCAAGATGAACAAATATTTTCCTTCCTATCATGTCATTTGATAGGTGAACCTGACTTCAAATATAAGCAGTCAGTCACCATGGAATCATAATATAAGCAAGACCATGTGAAAATAGACACAAGTTCCACTTTGCTGGAGGGCATCTCATGCTAACATAAGTTGGGATCTGATATCAGCGACATAGGTAGACACATCTCTGTTTCTCATAGTCTGCACATATAATCCTTATGCTTTTCTCAGAGTTTTACAGTTCCTTTTCTGTTTAGCCTGTCCATTGCCACAAAGTGCATTCAGTGCAGTCTTATAGGTCTCAATAGCTTATGGACCTTACCTTGTTTGTCACAAACTCAGATTCCATTGACCCAGTTTCTATGAATTATAAAAACCTAATGATTCCATTGACCCAGTTTCTGTGAATTATATGTCTGTATATTTCCATGTGTATACACTCAATTATGAATGGTCTCTGTATTTACGCGTCTGTATATATACAATGCTCTGACTATAAGCTCACATGTTTTTTTTGCATACTGTTTGATATAGCCTTCTTAGGAAAGTGTGTTTTGTTTGCATACTGTTTGATATAGCCTTCTCCACTTTTTTCTAAATAGGTGTAATAATTTAGATTTCTTGGATTTTTCCCTAGCACTTGAAGCAGGTCGCATACTTTGTAGAATTTAACAAGATTGATATTCAATAAATTTTTCAAGAAAGCTTTAAACATTACATGAAACTTATCAATACATGAAACTACCTTACTTTTTTCAATCACCTTGATGGCCATAAGCTTTCCTGTCTCTATGTTTCCTATCTCTATCTTTTTGTAAAACATGATTAATAGTATTTCAAACTTATATGTATATGTGCCTATATAAGAACCATATATTACATACTTATATAAATGTATATGTGCCTGTGACTGTCGATTTTGTATTTGAAACCTTCTTCGCCGTGTACTTTTCAGGGATGGATCTTATCAACGATCCAAACATTCAAGAACTCCTTTGTAGGAAGGTCAGAAAAGCTCGTATTCACGTACTTATCTTGCTATCATTGGAGTAGCCCAAGTGTTGTCTGTGCTTGAAGGTAGGCAAAAAAAGCGTAAGGAAAGAAGTGATGGAAGTGGTTTTTATAAACACATTATTCATTCGAGTGAGGTGCATTGTCACGACCAAATTCGCATGAGTTCAACAACCTTCTTTCAGCTAGCCAATCTTCTAAGGGAAAAAGGAAGCCTATTAGATACGAGTAGCATTGTATGCACCCTAAAATGGTCGCCTAGACTTTGGGCTCCATTTATTTGATTTATCAATCCTGAATCATTTTTATCAATAATCAATATTTTCAACATTATCAATTTCTTGATCAAGTCTTAATTTCGATCATATATTGGATTCATAATTTCAGTGAAAGGAATAGAGGTTGATCCTGAAAAGGTCCAAGCTATCTTAGATATGCCACCTCCAAGAAACATAAGTCAAATGAGAAGTCTTCAAGGACGACTCCAATCTATAAGGAGGTTTATTTCACAACTTGCAGATAGAGCACAACCTTTCAATAAAACATTGCATAAGGGAGTCACATGTGTGTGGAATGAGGATTGCCAAAAGAGTCTTGATCAAATAAAACAGTATTTGGCTAATCCTCCAATTTTGATGCCTCCTATTCCAGGGAAACCATTGATTTTGTACATTTCAGCAACAGAGTCTTCCTTGGGGGCATTGTTGGCTCAATTAGAGGACACTGGGAAAGAAAGGGCCATATACTATATCAGTCATACTCTAGTATCTTATGAGATCAATTATAATAACATTGAGAAGTCTTGTTTTGCAGTAGTGTTTGCCTCCCAAAAGTTGCGACACTATATGCTTGCTCATACTATACATTTGATTACAAAAATTGATCCTCTTAAGTACTTTCTTAGTAAGGCTTCTCTCATGGGTAGACTTGCTAAGTGGACGATGGTTTTATCTGAGTTTGATATAGAGTACATTGAGAGAAAGGCCATAAAAGGGAAAGCTATTGCTGATCAATTAGCTAATTTTCCAGTTAAGGATAGTGTGCCTATTCAGGTAGAGTTCCCAGATGAACACATTCTATACATGACCACTCGCACTTGGAAGATGTTATTTGATGGTTCCAACATGCAAAATGGATCAGGTGCGGGAGTATTGTTTGTTTCTCCTTATGGGTATAATATACCAAAATCTTACAAACTTTTATTCCCATGTACAAACAATATTGCGGAATATGAAGCATTAACCAATGGATTGAAACTAGTTATAGAATGGAACATAACAAAGTTGCATGTCTTTGGGGATTCACAATTAATTATCAACCAAGTCAATAAGGAGTATCAAATCAAAGATGATAAATTGATACCTTACAAAAAGATGGTTGATTCATTGAGATGCTACTTTACCTTTGTGACATTTCAACAAATCCCTGGAGCAGAAAACAAAGCTGCAGATGCTATGGTTACATTAGCTTCACTCTTACAGTTGGAACAACATGAATCCAGATTTGAACTCCTGGTGGAAGAGCTGCACCATCCCATATTTGACTCATCTGAAAGCCATGTTATTTGTACCCTTGTCACTCATGAGTCTTCCCAATATGGTGCTATCTATTCATATCTCTGTGATGACATCATCCCTGACACATTCAACCGTTCTAAACGCCGAAACCTTATCCGTAATGCCTCTCACCATACCCTTATCTCTGGTGATTTATATAGGAGGGGTTTAGATGGGACACTTCTTAGGTGCTTGGAAAGGGAGGAATCCAACCAAGCATTAGTTGACATTCATGAGGGCATTTGTGGTGGACACTCTAATGGTCTTGCCATGGCCCAAAGGTTGCTTAGGGCGGGGTACTACTGGCCCACAATGCAAACTGATGCAGTAGCTTTCTCTAAATCTTGTGACAAATGTCAAAAACATGGAAACCTGATTCACGCTCCAGGGAGGGAGCTAATTCCTTCTATTTCTCATTGGCCATTTCAGCGTTGGGCCTTTGACCTTGTTGGGCAAATTCACCCCAACTCATCAGGTGGACATAAGTTTATCATCACAGCTACTGATTATTTCACGAAATGGGTAGAGGCAGTCCCTCTTTCTATTGCCTCATGCAAAACAGTTTCACTCTTCATCCTGAATCATATTATTTGCCGATTTGGAGTGCCTTCTGAGATTATTACTGATAATGGAGGACAATTCAAGAACAAGGACCTAAAGCATTTATGCAAGAAGTTTAAAATCAAGCAACATTGGTCCTCCATCTACTTCCCACAAGGAAATGGACAGGTAGAAGCCTCTAATAAAACCATTCTTAAGATTCTTCATAGGACAGTGCACAAGAATGGTAGGGATTAGCACTTGCAAATCAATCCAGCACTATGGGCTTACAGAACAAGCATTCGCACACCTACAGGAGCCACACCTTTTGCCCTTACCTATGGCGCTGAAGCAATATTGCCTTTAGAAGTAGAGATTCCTTCACTTAGAGTCTCACTCAAAGGTTTGATTACAGATGAGGATTACTGTGCCATGAGGTTACAAGAACTAGAACTTCTAGATGAGAAGCATAAGGCTTCCTTTGATCACATGAGAGCATACCAGAAGCGTATGTCCAAAGCATTCAACAAGAAGGTTCGCCCTAGAGAATTTCAGATAGGTGATCTTGTTTTGAAAGAGAACCCTAAAAATTAACAGAACAAAGAACAAAAGGGAAAGTTCGAACCCAATTGACTTGGACCATATGTTATTGCAGCGGCTTTTGGTACAGGTGCATATTTACTGTCAGATTCAGATGACGAACAGCTCCCTGATCCCATCAACATTTTGCACCTAAAGAAGTTCTATCCTTGATGCCTGTTCTGTCTGGGGGCATCCTTTGTACATATTTTATGATCCTAAAAAAAATACAAAAAAAAATTCATATATGATGCTGAAAAAATCCTAAAAAGCATAAAAAGTCTTGAAAAAATACAAAAAAAATCAAAAAATGCAAAAAATACAAAAAAATAGAAAAAGTGCCTAGGTGAAAACCTAGCAATAGGCGTCTTGGTAGCAAAAATACAAAAAAAAGAAAAAAAGACAAAATTGCAATAAATCCAAGTGGTTAAAACCTGGAAACATGCGCTACTTGAGACCTTTGCACTCTTATCTATTAGCATGCGTCCTCGACACTTAGCCTTTTTCCATCATGCCTTGACCTTATTTGACTTGGTCTGGAATTGGTCTTTATCTTTGTCTAGGAGGCATAACTGTTCGCATAGGTCCTTTAGGTGCGCTTGTCTCTTGGGGCATTTCACAACAGGTGTTTTTCAACACCACCCCCAATGGTGTTTTTCAACACTACCCTTGCGTCGAGTGTTTCTTAACACTTATCAAATGTCTTACCCTATGGTATAAGTATGATGTGATATTGCTCATTTGCAGATGCGATATTCAGAGTTTGACTCTATGACCAACACACATGCACTTAAACAATCAACTCGTTGAAATATGTTGAATTTATTTTTCTTTGTATGCTGTCTATGAGGATTTCTTTGATGAGTGGTCTCTCCCTGAGAAGTTTTCGATGATGCATAGCTAGAAGACTGAGGGTATGAGTACATGTTTTATTTCTTTATTTGCTTGTGGGTATATTTTGTTAATCCTAATTGTCATAAGCATTTATGCTGGTCCTACTTACACTAGGGATTGATAGGGTATTATCCTTGACTATTTTGCGAGTGCATGCTTCTAGCTATCCTCACTTTCATGTGTCTTGATACAAGTATAATCTCGCCATATCAAACTTAGGTGATCTCACTGCACTAGTCATCTTGACCTACATGTCTTTGATGCCTAGGTGGGATTTCCACATTCCTATCTGATATAGATCATATTCAGATCCACATAGCTATGCTAGTGTGCATTGTATGATCTTATGACGCTACCTAACACTCGATGATGATAATTAGATGTCTATAAGCATTGTGACCTTGCAAGTCAACCACTTTTCATAGTAGTTTGCATTTCTAGGTTCATGATTAGTTTAGTTTTGCATCTTGCATATGGAGAGAGCTCTCCTTTTTCATCTTACGTGGACCTACTGGTTAACTGTGCTCACCTTTTCTTCTTCTCGATCATGTCTTTTGCTCCTTGTCTTTCACATCATATCATTTTCAATTTTTATAGCCTTTTGACTTTTTGACCTAATTTTTAGAACACCTCAAAATTGCGCAAAAATTGCACCCCTAGCTAATTTCGACGTCTTGGATCCGTTTTCGGACTCGAAATCAAAATCTGAGGTCATCTTGATAGTCAAAATTGCATTTCAAAATTTTTCCCTTCTTCTATGAAGTTGACTGACCTTTTGAGGCATAATTTGATTTTCGGTGAAATTTCTTCCTTCCATGTCTCTCCAAATTTTCTACTCTTTCATTCGCTCTATTTCTAGTCTTCTATTTTCTTTTCTTCTACTTCATCACTGGGGCATGTTTTCATTGCCTAATGGTTAACCTATTGAACTTCTTTTTTGATTGTGATTTCATTATGATTTGATCAAATCTTTATCGATTTGTTGTCTCTCCTCTGCTTGATTTCGATTTTGATTCCGAGGGGGCAGTATCTATGGGATTCTCATCCCTGATTCTCTTAATTTAGACATCTTTTGTGAGCGTTCGCTTAATTTGAGATTCTTATCTCTTACTTTGAATGTGATTCTGAATCGACCTCATGTTCAAAGGTCTTTGTTTATGCTTTGTCCGGATATGATCCCGAATCGACCTCATATCTGAGTTGTTTTGTGATCCCAGATCGATCTCACATTTCAACTTCATTCTTTGACCACATGTGTTCCCAAATTGATCACACATTAGTCAAAGAGGGGAAAATGTATGCACCCTAAAATGGTCGCCTAGACTTTGGGCCCCATTTATTTGATTTATCAATCCTGAATCATTTTTATCAATAATCATTATTTTCAACATTATCAATTTCTTGATCAAGTCTTAATTTCGATCATATATTAGATTTTTATCCTATGGGCTAACCATTTATCCTAAGTTTTTATTTAATTAAAATGAATATTTCCTCCCCTTTTGATTAAATAAAAAAGCCCCCACCTTTTCCTCTTATCCTAAGTTGCACAAATAAAACATTATTCTTGTTTTATAAAAAGTGAAAAAGCACAAATAAAGTACTTTTTGTCTCATACGGACATAAAGTCAACCACTATTTTCCTATTGGAGGATATTTGTGCACAAGGATTAAGCTTCTTTTTTTCTCCATCGTTGATTAAATCTTTTGCCTCTTAATCTCCATGGTCCATTTCACCTCATTTCTTATAAAAGGAGAGCTCTCTCCTTCATTTGCATACCATGTTTTTTGCTAACCTTATGCTGTAGGAATTCTTGAAGACTTTGAAGCCTTTTGGAGACTATTGTTGCATCATCTTTGAGATTTCTTCATTGCTTCATAGCTTAGTTTACATTCTTGCATAATAGTTCATGTTTATGCTTTCATAGCTTAGTTTCCTTTTATGCAATAGATTTAACTCACATAGCTTAATAGGAAGGCTTGGTAATACTTGTTCTTTCCTTTCATAGCATAGTTTTTACTTCCATTTTCATAGACTAGATTGCATCATCATTCTTAGTTTAGTTTGCATTGCATTGCATTCATTTGGATTCTTGGAGATATTGGCATTCTTGCCCTTGCCTTCATTTGAATCTCTCATTGTGTGGTTGACTAGCAAGGTCACAAGCTCAAATAGCTCTAGCTGAGAGCAAATTTTAAATCTTGCAACTCTATGCATAAAGAGCTATGGATCGCTTTGTGAGGGCTCATTCTTGAGTTTCCTTGCATGTAATGATCCATAGAAGTGCACCATTCTAGTGTGTACAAGCATAACGTTAGAAGAACAATTAGTCATGTTCCTCCACACCCTTGGCCACAATCTAAGGAATCGTAAGATTGCCCACAACTTTGGTCACTCCGGAGAGACAGTAAGCCGATACTTCCACAAGGCCTTCACAACTGTCATAGGACTCCATCGGGATTATCTCATACCACTTAGGCCAAACACTCCTCCTGAAATTAGTGGGAAGGACTGTTTCGATCCTTACTTCAAGGTAAACCCCCTAGCGCTACAAATTTCTTTGTTGAGTGATAATCTTATTACTGCGTCTTTCTTGACTATGGTTTTTCTTTCTATAGGATTGTATTGGAGCAATTGATGGAACCCATATACCAGTCATTGTTGATGTTAACTTACAAGGTAAATATCGGGATAAAAAAGGGAACTTGTCACAAAATGTTATGGCTGTCTCTTCTTTTGATTATAAGTTTCAATACGTTCTTGCTAGTTGGGAAGGGTCTGTTGTAGATAGCTGTGTTCTAGCTTCATCTCTTAGTAGAGCCGATCCACTTGTAGTTCCACTTGGTATGCCATTTCACATCGTATTTTTTCTGAAGAAAATGATAAATGTTTGACGGTGTCGTCAATGTTTTACGGTTTAACAATATATGTTATTTTGTAGGAAAATATTATTTGGTCAATGTTGGATATCCAAATGTACCAGGATTTCTTGCACCTTACCGATGTATATGTTACCACCTAAAGGAGTTTTCAAGAGCAAACCCTATAAACAACCCACAAGAGTTGTTTAACCACCGACACTCCTCTCTTAGAAATGCAATAGAGCGTACATTTGGCATTTTGAAGCAGTGTTTTCCTATCTTGAGGCATGCAACATCTTATCCAATCATGACATAATCACGTATTATTTTGGCATGTTGCATACTGCACAACTTCATTACTATAGAGGAAGGTGTTCCATCCTAAGTGGTTATTGAAGAGGATGACGATCGCGATGGGATAAATATACCGATACTTGAGCCATATGGGTTGAGTCAGCATGATAGGGATGATTGGGGGAACTTTAGAGATGATATAGCAAGTAGGATGTGGGAAGACTACAGACGTAGACATTAGTTGTAGTTTTACAAGACCTTCCTCTATTCTTTAATGTGCTTTCATTCCTAAATCATATTGTTGTAATGTTGATGCTGAAAATATGTGTTCTCATAGTTTACATTTACAATATTATTTGAAACAAATGAAGCCTGTGTATGATTTCTTACTCTGATTTCTCCTTGATTAACATTCATGTCTGTATCTTGTTGTAATGCTGATGCTGAAAACATGTGTTCTCATAGTTACATTTACAATATTCTTTGAAACAAATGAAGCCTGTGTTAACTCTGATTTCTCTTTGATTAACATTCATGTGTGTATCTTGTTATATTGCTGATGCTGCAAACATGTGTTCTCATAGTTTACATTTACAATATTCTTTGAAACAAATGAAGCCTGTGTTAACTCTGATTTCTCTTTGATTAACATTCATGTGTGTATCTTGTTATATTGCTGATGCTGCAAACATGTGTTCTCATAGTTTACATTTACAATATTCTTTGAAACAAATGAAGCCTATGTATGATTTCTAACTCTGATTTCTCTTTGATTAACATTCATGTGTGCATCTTGTTGTAATGTTGATGCTGAAAACATGTGTTCTCATAGTTACATTTACAATATTCTTTGAAACAAATGAAGCCTGTGTATGATTTCTAACTCTGATTTCTCTTTGATTAACATTCACGTCTGTATCTTGTTTGACACTTTTTCTTCTAAACGAGATTGAGAGAATGGTAATTTGGCCCTAAAATTCCAATTGCACCTTTTCATGTGGAAGATAGTAGACCATATATAACTACAATATTGATTCAGTGTGCAACAGAATGAACACAGAATCAATGTTCATTCTATTGCACACTGATTCAGTAGATCATAGTATGTTTACACAGTCTACTATGGTCTACTATGTTCATACAGTATGCTTGAATGGTCAATATAGTACAACTGTATGAACATAGTAGACCATATATAATTACAATACTGATTCAGTGTGCAACAGAATGAACACTGAATCAGTGTTCATTCTGTTGCACACTGATTCAGTAGACCATAGTATGTTTACATAATCTACTATGGTCTACTATGTTCATACAACAAATATTAAGTATACACATTTAATACTAAGTAGTGAAAAATTTCAGCTACATTTAATAATTTTTCTTGGATTTTAAAAAACCCTTTCGATTTGATTTCTCTTTGGCCATGGAACCTGCCTTTAATGCAATATAGTAAAGTTTTTGGTTTTCAATAATTAATACAATTATTTCTATTGTAGGAATATCAATGCTATGCACAAATTAAAAAGAAAAAGTTAAAAGAAATGTTACGTAAGATTCATAATAATTGATAAGAAATTTCATGCGTTGTTTATGGGATAGCAGTGATGGTTCATGCCATTGGTCAAAGTTTGATGGGCACAGTCTTTGAGGGATTGATTATCATGGTCTTTTCAGTTTTCTTGTTGTGATGAATTTGTGAAAGTTTCAGGATGGGACCTGTGGGATGAATGCCCATTAGCTTATAATTGATGGGTTTGTTGATTCATGTTGAGTGAAAGAGTTGAAAATTGTTGCAGAAGAGAGGTTTTGTTTTGTGTGCTTTGTTGATTGAATGCTAATATTTGATGCGCCAGAAAAATTGTGGGATTTTTGTTTTAGATAGTTGGGCATGGTTTCTACCTATAATCTCAATGATACTGTATGAGCATAGTAGACCATAGTAGACCATAGTAGACTGTGTGAACATAGTAGACCATATATACATGCATACTTAGCTACATGCAAATGAGAATGGATAATAAAGAAATATATTACAAATTGTTGGATATCGTGCACAAATGCAATATTTTGGATTATATGCCATTGTTGTATGACTATTTCTTTAATATCCATTCTCATTTGCATGTAGCTAATGATTGCATGTCCTTCACAGAGCTGATGATGAGCATGGACGATGAGGTTATTGTAAGCCAGTCAACTTCTTCATCCAAGAAGGTTGTGTGGACGAGAGACATGGAACGAAAGTTCCTAAACTTGCTCCACGAACAAGTTCACCTAGGAAGGAAAGGTGAAGGGGGCTTCAAAAAAGAAGCTTGGACAGCCATCGAGAGGAAGTTCGATGCTGATTTGAACCTTAATTTGTCAAAGGAAAATTTCAAAAATAAGCTTAAAGGATGGAAGCAAGGTTTTAGAGTGATGAGAGAGTTGAAGAACATGAGTGGGTTTGCATGGAATGAAGATACTCAAAGTGTGGATGCTGATGACATGGTGTGGGAGGAGCTTCTAAAGGTAACATGTTGTTTTGAATATATTGGTCTTAGCAATATTTCCTTCTTATTAAGTTAGATAGAAGACAAAGATCTAATTCATTCATCATGACAACATGCAGAGAAAAGAATTCAAAAGTGCCAAAGTGTACAAGAGACAACCCTTCTAGTACTACAATGACCTAGCCATCATTGTAGGTAATGACATAGCTGAAGGTACTGCTACTACTACTGTAGGAGAGACAGAAGAAGGGCTCAATATGGATGGGCCCGCCTATGTGGATTGTGATGAGGATGTCCCTATGAGTACACCGCTTAACACTCCAACTGATTTGGAAGATGAATTTTATCATTCCAATCAATCGAGTGCAAGTAGGAGTCAAAATCCTTTAACATCATCACCAAGGAGGGGAAAGAGGAAGAAGGCATCCATTGTTGGTACGATGGATGTGCTTTGTGATACTATGAAAAGAATAGAAGAGGACTTCCGTGCACCTCTTGTATTCAAAGTGGACTGTTCTGACTTAGATGTTGTTGTGCATAATGTCTATGAGGCTCTCAAAGCCATCCCTAATTTGAGTCCACAAACTTTCGTAAAAGCATATGACACCTTCGTGGCTGAAAAAGATAGAGCCAAAGCGTTCTTGAAATTGAATGAGGAGGAGAGGCTGTAGTATATTGCTGTGAAGTTTGCAGAACTCTAGATACTTTTTTTTTTTCATTCTAAAGTATTGTTACTTAAACATTGACAGACCTCTAGATAGATACTTGTCTTATCAACACCATGATGATATTTAATTTACTGTTATTTCATGCTATTTCAGCCATGATGATATTGTTTTTACTGTTATTTCATGCATTATAGATTGCAATCATTACTTAAAAATTCATGATTGGATGTTATTTCATGCATTGTCATATTGATCCGCTATTTCAGCCATGATGATATTGTTTTTACTGTTATTTCATGATTATAAATGGAATACACCAAGGAGTAACACATGATGAAGATGAGCTCATAATTGTGATATTGTTTTTACTGTTATTTCATGCTATTTCAACCATCATGATATTGTTTTTACTGTTATTTCATGATTGTGAATGTTTTTACTGTTATTTACTATTATTTACTATTTTTATTAGTTATTTAGTGTTATCAGATAACATAATACCAAAAGATATTGATGTTAAGATGCTTCTGTAAGTTTGTGGTATATGATTCTAGGAATAACCAAATGGAAACTGAAATGCTGGCAAACATTGCAGCATCTATGGCTGTAACTTCAGGTTTTAAGGTCCTACCATCTTCCAAACTCATTTACCATCAAACCCTTGATTCGGGTCACACCATGAGGGTTTGATCCACAAGATCACTCTAAACAACTCCAGACCAAACTAATTGCGTGAACACCTCACTATAGATCCCCTTATAGGTAATCCATCACCAAATCCCTTCAAACACGAAGCAAGTAACTTTCAACATGACTGGTGTCTATTTTGGCTTGTTCACTGTCAGCAACTTCACTGGTTTTGTGATTCTTCAAACCATTGTTCTCAATCTCTGCATAAGATAAAGGTAAAACAAGGAATATATTACATTATGGTACTCTCCCACTGAACACAGTAACCACAGAGATGTGGGAGAGTTACCACTTCATAGAAAAATTCAAAATATCAACCTGACTGTACACTACCAGTCACTGTTCTGGATATACCAGTCCTTTATTCTGGAACTAAACCACAATAAAATGATAAAAATAAAGCAGGGGAATGTGAAATACAACTAACACAACATGCTATGTCATTCTCACACCAAGATCACATTGCAAACTATCATTAGAAATTTTCTCATCAACCACAAGAGTTGAGAAAACTATTGTTAGATTTCACATATTTGTTAGGATTATTACATCATTAGTTATTAATATTAGAATATCATGTCATAGTTTTGTTAGTTTGTTTAGCGCTTGTTTGTTTACTTGTGAATTTGTTATAGTTTACATATTTTTTATCTCATCATAGAAGGGATTCTTCATAGGAGTTTTCCTGTACTCTCAAAAATCCAATTCCTATAAATTGGCATATGTAACCTATGATTAAACAAGGTCTATGGAATATATAAGCATTTCTGCGTATAAAATTTTGCAAACTTCTATATTTCTTCGTGATTTTATGATAGGGTATACGAGCAAGACCATTTTTGTGCCTGTTATTTAGTAGTGATGAGAGAATATTGCTGTTACATTCTTTTGGTAATATTTTTTGCACAATAATTTTCTTGAGCTTTGTATCTGTTTTAATGCAACAACTGATGATGGGAGAATATTGGTGTTGCATTCTTCAATACTCTCTGTAAAATAATTTTTTTCCAATTTTATGTAAAAACTGATATCTTCATTTTTACAATGTCTTGAGTTTTTTTATTCTAATGATAGATCACATAGTCATATAACACAAAATGTTATAATATAGAAACATAGAATACATATTTATAATCACATAACACATACTTGGTTTGTAACAGTAATAACATATTCACCTTTCTTTCTTGTGCATACAATACAATCTGAATAGTAGCTTATGGGACATTGAAGTCCCCAGCGAGGACTTTGATTACTAAAAAGTTGTTATGATTTCAGGAGGCTTCTCCTCTATTTCCTTGACAAACAAAATTGGTTCTTCGACTTGAGAGGGTTGGTGAGACACTAGCTCAAATAGTTCTAATTCATCAATTGATCAAATCATCTCATTCATAAATTAATATCATCATTTCTAATTATCATCAGGAGGCCTTTAGTTTGAGTCACTGTGGCATCGACCTTGATTATTTGTTATGATATTTTAGGGGATTATACTATATCTACAGCTATTTGTGGATCCAGTGAAGACAACTACGCAATAGAGACTGGCTTGTTTATTCTGAAATCGAAGGCCTGTGCAGATTGCTAGAGGTGCTAAAGGCTATGAAATTTCGAAAGCATGGATGCAATGGCTTTGTTTCTTTTTTTTAATAATATTGAATTCGCCATAATTGGGCTGATTCACTAAAACTTTACTACAAAGCTTTCCTGGTTACCACCAACTCTCCATACTCCCTAGACATGCCTATTACTTCACTATAAAGCCCTACAAGGATGGTTATCCCTTCACACAACCGTAACAGTCGGTTATCTGACTGTTATTGGTTAGTTACACTTTGAAATTTAGAAGTATTTGTTGTCTAGTTGGCACTAAAGTGTCAACTACGACAACTTACAACTTCATTACATTGCACCAACCTTTTTAAAGGTTTATGACTTTATCAACCCTCCTAAAAAGTCCTAAAACTACTTAAATCTCCCTTACAAGATTAGGCCTAAGTTGCCAATATGGGCAAACTACAATTTTGGGCACTCTTGGTGCTTTTACAACTTTTAAATGGCCTTAGAGGCCATATTACATTTGTTTTAGACCTTATAGGCCTTTAGATCCCCAAATTAAACTATGATCAGCAAATTGACCCTTCATGAGCCTCTTAGGTGCATGTTAACATTACAATGCCCTTAACTTCAATACATGCCTTTATAGTTAGGCTTCAAAACATCAATTACAAAAATGGACCATAGGTCCAATTACATTCAAAATTTAATCTTCCTAGATCACTAAACCAAATGACCCTCTCCTCATGCATTGAATCTTATATACATTGCTCCAACACCTACCTATGGTTGCCATCTTATATACATGTTGACAGTTCTTCGAGTACACATATGTTGTTCATGATTTCAACTTAAAATCTATATTTCTGATGACTACACATATTTCTAATGTTACTCCTTGGTGTATTACATTTATTATTACGAGTATAGATGTGTTATTAGATCCTTTCAGTTTAAAATAGAAAGTCTCTTTAATTAACCATGGATTGTTAGAGTAGATTTGATTATGTGGAGTTTCTACAATGTTATGAACTGTATTTGAATCTCATATGTTGTTCATGATTGGAAACTTACAATCTATATTTCTGATGACTACACATATTTCTGATGTTACTCCTTGGTGTATTACATTTATTACAGAAACTTTGCACGGTGTGTCTTCACACCACCATTTCATTGTTGGATTTTGTTCTTCCCCATCTTCTATGTACGAGTATAGATGTGTTGTTAGATCCTTTCAGTTTCAAATAGAAAGTCTGTTTAATCAACCATGGATTGTGATGAGTAGATTTGAGTATGTGAAAATTATAAAATTTTATGAAGTGTATTTAATCAACTATAAATTGTTATAACGTCCATGGCTTCAGAGAATGCGCCTATGTGTCAATGTGGTGCTGGCCGTTGCAAATTATGGATGTCATAGACTCCACGAAATCCCGAGCGTCAATTTTGGAATTGCCCAAAAAAGGTTTGGATATGTAATTAGTTTTATGTTTAAAAAGAATGTGACAATTTATTATTTTAGGAAGAACTAATGTAGATTTGGTATTGTAGGGAAATCGTAAATGCAAATTCTTTAAGTGGGTCGATGAACCCGATTGTATGTCTACTCCAGCTACAGCTATACCCAGCGTTTTGTCAACCCCATCTACATCCCTACCTAGCGTTATGTCAACCCCATCTACATCCCTACCTGACGTAGGGAATGAGTGCAAGGCCAGAGAGGCAAAATTATTTTCAATGGCGAGAGCAGAAATCATGTTTCTGCGATGCATTCTTTGTGTAATATGCGCACTACTTTTTTGGGAACATATGCGCAAATATAGTTAACAAGCAGATATTGTAGATACATGAAATTTTTTATAAGTAGATACGTTGGACATATATATTGATAAACTCAAGAACTTTTTTGTTGTTTATGACTCTTATGATTTTGAAAATAAAATTAAACAAAATTAAATATTAACCTTATTAAAAAAAAGTTGAATTTTTTTTTATGGTTTTCTATATAAAATTCAATAAAATATTTATCGTTTTCCCTATAAAATTATATAAAATAATAAAATAAATCATAAAATGAACTAATAAAAATAAAATATAATATAAAAAAATATTAAAATAGTTCAAAAAATAAAATAATAATCATAGTCAAATTCCAATTCTAGTTTTAAAAAGTGGAACCAAACGGAGGATATACATCTTCTCGCTCATATTCCGGGTCAACCAAACAGTCCTAACTATAATTCGAAAATGAAAATCCGGATTATCAAATCCATGATTTGACCATTTCCAGCATTTGATCAAATCCATCATTTTCTAATTCCCGCTACCAAACAGGCCGTGTCAGACATGTATACTCCGAAAGAATAATTTAATTAATGGGTTAAAACTGGTAACTATCTTGACGCCAAAGGTTTTATAAGTACTACTGTAAATTTAGCAAATTAAAGAGTTCGAGCTCCTTATAATCGAAATTAATGTGCACAGTTACAGCTGTTTTACATAATGTTATCTCGAGTACATGCCAGTGAATTTTAACAGTCAGTGACCTTTGGTCAGGCTCTGTCTTATTGTCAACTTGTCTTTCTTTTGTCATTCCAATCCCTATTTAAGCAATGTGGGGGCGGTGCATTTAATAGTCACACACTTCCATTCATATATTCCTGGTACGGTTGATAAGCCTTTTTAATATCAGCATTGACTACAATGACTTACATCACTACCTATGAGACTTGCATATGCTTGGCGTGGGCGTGACAGCTATGAACACCAGAAACGT
The DNA here is from genome assembly GCA_027943335.1 of Chamaecyparis obtusa. Taxonomy (NCBI): domain Eukaryota; kingdom Viridiplantae; phylum Streptophyta; class Pinopsida; order Cupressales; family Cupressaceae; genus Chamaecyparis; species Chamaecyparis obtusa. The sequence continues at coordinate 440,490 of BSBK01001066.1, read as the reverse complement.
CTAAACAGCCAACTCAAACGTATTTCTTACGAAGGGGTTTCAGAAACTTAGTTTGAGGGTTTAAATCGTTGAGAGGTTGAAGAGTTCAGACTGCATCTTCTTCCTGCACTACCAGGTACATCATACATGCATTTTTAAAAAGCGTCTGCACCAAGTGTAACACCTCAATGTTTCTAAACAAACAACTTGTCGGGATAATTGTTTTAAAACTAGTTAATTTTTGTTGGGCATTTTTTATTTAATGTGAATGAGTACGTGTAGTCTCATACTATTTTTAGACCTAAAAATATATGACTGGAGTTTGCAATATGGGATTGTGCAAAACCCAACAGATTTTTATAAAATATTCAACATTTGGTGCACCTAAAAACAGTATGTTTTGCATATTAGAAGTTTTTTCTAAAATAGTTTTTCGGCCATTTTCTTGGGAATTTAGTCAGCGCCCTCAGCAGAGATGTTAACTGGAACTTTAGCTTACTATTCGTAGGAGAATATACGTTTCTTGGCTGAAAATGATATCAGGCAGAATTTCATCATATTTTTTGCTATAATATCTATTTTTTATAACAATTATTGAAGAAAAAATCATCTACCATGAGTGACAATGTGATCTGAGACTGTTGCCTGCAGAACGGTATTAAGCTGGTTAAACCCGTTAAAACCAAACTGTTTGATACAAATTTTATTGCCCATCAGATTACCAATTCTAATTGTGGGAGCTAATTTCTCAGATGTAAATTCTGGAAACCTAATAAGTTTAGATCAGTCTTCATCCTCATGGGGATGATAATTCTGGAGCAGGTGAAGAGATGTTATTTCTCTGTGGGACCACGATTGAGGTTCGGTCGGGGGGTGGTGGGGTTTGATGGATATGGGGTTTCTTCAATATTGCATGGAAGGTTTGTAATTGGGGGTGATGGAAGGGTGGGTTTTCTTTCCTGGTGGTTGTGGGTGTGTTGTTTGTGCTTCTGATTGAGCGGTTTTGTTTGTTCAAGGGTTTTGTGCTGGTGTTTCTGTCTATATTTTTCTTCTGTAAGGTCGTGCATGGCTTTGCATGATGGAGCCTCACTAATGCAGATGGTTCTTTTCGAAGATGTTCTGGTTGGGGGAGTTGCATCTCCAAAAATGATTGAGAATCTTAGTTTCGGGACGAATAAGAATGGTTTAGAGGCAAGTTTTTGTCATCATGGGGTTTCCAGCCCCAAAGGGTGAATGAGCATTTGGCAAGGAGCGAATACATGCCTATGTTTGTGATTCAATCTGGTATAGTTGAGGAGGATGTTAACTATCTTTCTAATCATGTCTTGATTTAGAAATTCATGGAGATTAGGGTTTCACTTCCCTTTTTGGAATTGTGGGTTTGCCATATTTCGATCTTAGAGGGTGAGATAGAAGTGATGTTAATTGCTAATATAGCTATTTTTTGGTGGTCTTTATTTGTATTTAGATAGAAATAAGGCTTTTGAAGGGGTTCTTACTTTTATAATCAAGTGGGATTATTAGTTAAGTGGCGGCACAGTAGATTTCAGACAAGCTAACATCAAGAGTCTTAGTTTGGGTGTGCCTTTTATGGTTCTTGCTGAAATTTTGGTAGCATAACATTTTCTTGGTAAACAAGTGAGCCTATCACAAGAAATAATGAATTAAATATAACTACTTATACCTGTGTTTACATTGAAATTGATTTGAGTAGGCCTCTACCAGATTCTATGGAGATTTGGTCAAGTGCTACCTCCTAGATACAACAACTAGATTATGAAACCCTTTCATTTTATTGTTGGATTTGTCATGAATATGGTGATTTGTAGTGGATGTGTTGTAAGCCTAACAATGCATGACAATCTAGTAAGGAGACATATCAACCTCCATCTAAACATGTATGAAGAAGGAAAAGTTCATCAATCTCAAGACTAGTTAAAGTCTTGAAGGATAAACCGACTCTTATGCCATCCCACTTCTACTAACACTCTGGTGAGCTAGGGGATTATGACAACTAAATGATAAAATGAAATAAATTAACTACAAGCATGAAATATGAGAAAGTCAAGATAACTACCACCTACTGGCACTAAATGAAACTTCAACTACAAAAACTAAAAGAGCACACTATAGAAAGAAAAATGCTAAACTTCACGAGCTCACTGCCTAAGACACAAACATGGGTTGAGGATGATAGTGTGGGTATGGGACATATGTATGATGCATGTATGTCCCATATATATAGAGTACAAAGGACGACACCTAAATCCATAAACTAAGAGAATAACATATTATAGGGTGATCCCACAATTGTGGGTTACAATTTTTTCCACGAAGGAAAAATGGGCAATCGTAGAGGTCGCATAAACATGGCCTTTGGTTGAAGTAGAAGCTTCAATCGAAGTATCTTGAAGCCTTTGATTGAAGCCCTACAATGTCATTGGGTAGATTGAAGCTCACTACGTAGATGGCTTTGATCGAACCTATGATATCGTAGGGGTTTGATCAAAGCCTCCTCCGTAGGGACCTTTGATCGAACACCCACCTTTGATTGAAGGGGGTTTTGACCTTTTTTGTTTATAAGCCCAAATGTGAGAGTTATTGTGTCATCGTCAACAGTAGATTTGTGCTCCATAATGCTTCTAGCAAACCCCCTTGGAAGATGATGATGCTTTTGGCTATAATTGCGCTACGCCACCTTAAATGCCATCATTACTATACTAGGTATTTAACAAATTTTCTCTTTCTTTGTTATTCTTGCTTCTATGTTGCATGTTCTATTTTTTTTTAGTCCATTATGAAAATATGTGTTTTTTATATATTTTTAAATTTGTTGTATTCTTAAAAAATAAAATAGCATATTTTTAGAAAACTTGAAAAAACTAGATTTAAAATCTTTAGAATTTTTTTAGAGAATCTAAAGTATTTCAAAAACCTTAGAAAAATTGTAGATCTTTTTTATAAAATCTTAAAAATAAAGTTGGAAAGCCTTAGAAAATCTCTTTTTCCAAGTCTCTCGCTCTCTCACTCTCTCTCTCTCGGTCTTTTTAGTCCCTTCACATTCTCTCTCTCTCTCTCTCTCTCTAATTCCTTTTATTCCCTTAACACTCTCTCTCTAGATATGTATTTTTATTCTCTTCACACACTCTCTATCTCAATCCCCTTAAGACTCTCTCTCCCTCTCTCTCTAGGAATTAATATATCATTTCATCCTTATAACCTATATAAGGTCATTTAATCAATTTAACCTATTTAATATATAAATTAATATTCAAATTTGTCAATTGAATACATCCACTCAAGACAATTTAATATTCAATGTTAATTTAGTACATCCCCTTAAGGCATGTAAACATAATTAATCTATTTATCTACTAGTTAGGGTCATTTAATCAATTTTATCTTTAACTAATTGCTTCGACTTATTTAATACATCAACTAATATTTAAATTTGTCAATTGAATGTACATCCCTTAAGACAATTTAATATCCTGGTGTCAATTTAATACATCCCGTTAAGACATGTAAACATAAATAATTAATTTAATCTTAATCTAATCTAAACAATAATCTCAAAATAGATCCAATAAAAAATTGCAATGAATCATTCATTAAACTAATTACATCAAGTACAATATCATCCCCTTAAGTCATTTCAATTACGTACCCTTAAGCCAAATCTTGCAAACATAAACATTATCTAATCTTGGAAACATAAAAACATATTTGTAAGCATTATACAGACCACGTCAAGAGGTTTAGCCTGCTCTTGGAGAACATGCAATATTCTCTCACAATCCTCACTATCTAGTCTCCACTTACGACGTCCACATTGAAATTTAACTGGATGGATATAAAAGGAGCTAGCAATTACTAGGTGGCTATATTGATATACCCTGATTTTAGGTTGATAATCAACAAAGTGAATGCCATGTTGATCTATTTTCATTTGCTTGAAATATGTTCCTTGTAAAGCAACTAAAACGTTTTAGAATTGTTTTATATATATATATATATATATATATATATATATATATATAAAAAACGAACATTCGAATCAACATTTCAAATCTTTGAAATATAAGTATATTAAATAAATTATTACTATATTAATTTACACTATTACATAATTATCACCCTAAATTTATTATTCCAACTATCTAATGAACACATAAAAATATTAATTATTTAACTAAATTCCCAATAAAAACCCCACAAAAACTTGGAGATTAAAATGGGATTTGAATTCTACATCTCTTGGTCTCAAGTCTCATGCACTAACCAGCTAAGCCACCCATCTTACTAGCATATCATTTGAACCTAAATATTTTATTCAAAAAGCGTCCCCTTCCAAATAGAACAAAATTCAAGCAAAAAGCTTGAGCCCTTGACTTCAGGGTTATTATCTTCACACACTACCAACTCAGTTGCTTGCCTATGTTGGCATATTTGCGAAAGATTAATTTAAGTTAATTAGTTGATGTGCCATTTTTTTAATTTAGTCACACGCATGGCCATTATTATGCACACAGTCAATGTTTTAAAAAAGAAAATAAAAAAATCTCTTATGCCTTGTGAGCTTAAAGATTTGAATCTACGCAGAGTGAAACAATCATGGCACATGCACTAATCGACAAAGATGGAAACGGTAGGAAAGTCAAGTTGTACAACTGTTTCCAGCATACTCGGTGCCTGTGCAAAAATAAATAACAGCTTTCAGAACAGTGTAAAACATCCATCAAGGCATGAATTTGGAGCACATCTCTCAAAGAAATTGTCTCACAGAGCAGGGTTATATATAAAAGGAATTCTTGAGTTTCAAAGATGTACAGCTAAATTCCACAACCTTCTATCACTTCCTCTCTAACTGTGTCAAATTTAAGGGTTTCAAATAGCGTATAAAAGGGCAGTCTCTGAGAGGAAACCCTCTATTGAAAGCCCAGTTGGGGAATTCTAAATTAGGCAAATGACTTGTTTGAGAACTTAGATGAAAGCAAAACAAATAACATTTCATGCCCAAATTCCCTAAAGGATGGATGATGTGTTTGCACAGCCACACTCGAAGGCAACAGATGCAAACACAATATGAGAATATTGAAAGGAAGAAGCAGAGATAAAATAGGCTCATATTGAATTAACAAAATATTACAGATGGTGAATTGTGCTGAAAATTAATGGTACAAGTTAAGAATGCTAATCTACGCAGGCAATTACCCAAAGAAAAACATACTCAAAGATTCATATCAAGAAGATGACATTCATTGCTGAAAAGGTGAATTTTCCAGAAGTCTACCTAGAGACTTTGCACCCTTTTCTTGTCTTGTCTGACTCTTTCCCGTTGACCCCATCTCTGCCCCTTCAAACATCCTCTGTCTCTCTGTCTAAACCCCATTACCGCCATGAGCACCCTCTTTCTAAAGGTGTTCTCCCCACTTATGTAGAACTCGTGTCCTCTCATAAAGGATGTTCATTGTCCGTCCCTACAATTCAATGAGCTACCTAAAAATTGTAAATGCAATTGGTGTCACCCATGCCTTTACATGGCGCCCATGCCTCATCTTGATTAGTAGTCCCTCTTCATTAAATGCATTGTCTCCCATGTTTTATACAAGGTGTTATTAGAGAGCATTCTAGTAGGTAAAACCATTTAAACTCTCTACCCAGATCATAGTGTGAGAAATGAGGACGTGATTATTGATAAAGAAAAGAAGAAAAATATAAATCCAAGAAGCAAGTTACATCACTTAAAAAACTCTCTAAATAAATATCTCAAGCATAATAGTCACATTAATATAAATCTTTATATATATAAAGAAATTCAAGCTAAAGCATTAGATATGTGGGAAGTAACATTCCATTGTTTTCTTTTGGTTTAGTTAACTTCTTCCTCTTGTTTGCCCAACACAATAAATACTAACTAATTTTTACATTTTCAGGTTCTGCTATTATTGCAAAGACATTTCCTGCAACAAATTTATATATGAAAAAAATACTTACAGATCTAGATATATATTAAATTTATAGCTATGAAATTTGTTGAATATGTACACGTAAATTTAAATACTTACCAATTTTGACCAATCCCAAAATATGGTCATAATCAGTAGAAATCATTGAAATGTCATCAAAGTTTTTGTCCTCAATTTTCTCGGCTTTATCAGTAACAAATGACACCAAATTCCATGCATTAACATATCCAAGTTCTTGATTGTTACATTTATTATAGTTTTTAGCAATGCAAAGACAACAAAAACATGAGTAGTCCCTAGTGTACAACATCCAATTGCGGTTATTTGTACTCGTGATTGAATGCAAAGATCATGTCTTGTCTACCCTCTTGCAACCCTTGCACAGTTCTTCTATCCACACCTTCATTTAACAAATAAATAAATAAATTTGATTTTTAAAATTTGAATTTGACAAAATAAACAAGAAGATCACATATAAACACATGCGTATACCTTTAATCTACCAAAATACTCTATATGGTACGATTTGATTCCATCTTGATAATGTATCAATCTTATTTGATTTAAATGTGTCTTACACCATTCAACAACGTCGGTTGCATCTTTTATACGAACTCGTTGATAATTCGTTTGATACTTTCTTAGAGAATATTTGATGCAAGCTCTCACACCATCACATGTACACCCTTTCCATGTCCACTCTCAAAGAAACTCCAAACATGTGGTATGTTTTCATTTCGATGATATCCACATAATACATAAAATAGCTTAGAGGATTTGAATTGTGGGAACAAAATATTTTTCAAATTTTATGCCCCTTTCTTTAAAATATTCAAAAAGCTTTTTGAAGCAATATTCTAAAAAGTGAGTGCCATGCGCTTATGCTCTTTATCATCACTAATATAAAAGTGATATTATTTCTTAATGACCCGTGCTTGAAATGTAGTGTCAACACCATCCAAATTTAATTGTGCATTTGGATGATACACTTGTACTATAATAGTAATTTTCTCAGAAAAATAATATTTTGATTGAATTTATTTTTGATGAAAAAAAACATTTCTGCAAAATTGACAATTGCTATAATAGTTTCAATTGGGAAATGGTCTCTCAGGTTTTGGAACTATTGCGCTTCCCATTTAGTAAAAAAAATATGATGTATAGATGGTTGAATCAATTTTTGAAAATTTTCTATAAATGCTCCAAATAGGTTCTTTCTCAAATTTTGTTTCATTCTTTATGTACTTGTAACTCTTTAATCGGTGAGAGCCTGCGTGAAGGACATTTGGCAATAGATTTTTTTAAATAACCGTGACACTCACATTAAAGTGTCGAATATAAGTAGATATTCCAGATGGAATATTCGTTGACATTATTGTGGATTTTTAATTCTTAGTTTTGGGAAAAGCGAAAGAGACGAAGTTTATTCTGGAAGGGCTTAAAATCATTGTGGGAGCTTGTGTGTCAGACATGTATACTCCGAAAGAATACTTTAATTAATAGTTTAAAATTGGCAACTATCTTTACGCCAAAGGTTTTATAAGCGCTACTGTAAATTTAGCAAATTAAAGAGTTGGAGCTCCTTATAATCGAATTTAATGTGCACAATTACAGCTGTTTTACATAATGTTATCTCGAGTACATGCCAGTGAATATTAATAATCATTGACCTTTAGACAGGTCCTGTTGTATGGTCAACTTGTCTTTCTTTTGTCATTCCAACCCCTATTTAAACAATGTGGGGACGGTGCATTTAATAGTCACACACTTCCATTCGTATATTCCTGTTTAATATTAGCATTGACTACAATGCCTTACATTTATTATGAGATTTGCATATGCTTGGCGTGGGCGTGACGGCTATGAACACCGGAAACGTCTAAACAGCCAACTCAAACGTATTTCTTACGAGAGGGGTTTCAGAAACTTAGTTTGAGGGTTTAAATCGTTGAGAGGTTGAAGAGTTCAGACTGCATCTTCTTCCTGCACTACCAGGTACATCATACATGCATTTTTTAAAAGCGTTTGCACGAAGTGTAACA